>OX101755.1:15197792-15797792 GCA_944452675.1 Tachina lurida
CGGTCCAAGTAAAATAATAAAAATAACAAAATGGTTGCACAGTTTAACATACTTCGCCAATTTAACACCAGAGGCGCTGCAGCATATATTAACAAAAGGCACAATAGCAGAGTTGTAAGACGAGCTAATTAATTTATCTGAATTGCGTGGCACAAAAGACTCTTTCAGTAGAGTCGCATCTAGGGTACCACTTTCTACCAAAAACAAGCATATAAACAATTATTTTAGTTTTAGAAGATATGGGGGGTGTATTTCTCTTCCCCTCTACTTAAGAATTAATTTAATTTAAATTCCATGTAGATAATAATTTATTTTATTATTACTCCAGAAAATCACCAGTCATAATGCCCCCTGGAAAAAATTTATAGCTTCGCCAGTGGTATAGGAATTGAAAAATACTGTAATATGAGCAAAAATTTCATAAAATGCAGACTAGGGCAGAATGTTGTCTATCCTTGTATTAATTATTTGAAATAAGTTGACTTGTGATAGAAAGGAATTAGGAGGCAATTCTTAAGAGTCACAAAACTGTTTTGACAGAAAATCTTATCTTTAAGGAAAACTTTAAAAATATCTTAAATGCTTAGTAAGATTTTGGAAAATCGGAAGGTAGATAGGTTATGATTAAAATTTTCCTCGATGTTTTAACAATTTGTAATTCAATATTCAATATTTGTAAAAATACTGAATAAAAAATTAACCAAACAAAAACTTGACAGCTTCAAATTTTTAAAAATATTTTTCATTATTCTATTTTAGTCTCAAAGTGTAAAGGTGTTTAATGTTTTCGATCATAGAGTACTATGTTTGCAGTTTTTTGCTAAGAATTTTCAATATTTCTGGAAAAAATTACTTTCAAATAACTGTGGACAAATAAGTGTATCTAATCTTGACTCACAAGAATTAATTTTCTAAAAAAAAATTTTAAGATATGATTGAGAGTATTAATATACATATGTATGTATGTACATATATGTATATTGTCGATTTTTAGAAGAATCATTTTAAAATTGACGAATTCCCTAATCAACAGCTAATACATCTGTGAAACTTGAACTTTGACCTAGATCGGGCACGTTCAGACTAGCTTAAGTCTTCACCATATCAGTTTTATACTAAATCTCGTGCTATTCCTCCTGGAGTGTAACAAAAATCATAATTTGATTTTCCAATGCCACTCTAATACACATGCATATCGCTCATTTACTAAAACAACGTTATAACTCAAAAATCCTTTTAACTCAAAAAATAAGGATTTTTGAATTAATAATGCAGAATTATTCCTCATATAGTGTAAAAATTTCATATAAATATCTGGTAAACTCTTCAAAGAAATATAGAAATGTATTTTTCCATCATACATTTTTTTATTATTTAATTGATTCCTGAATTAATTTTCTTTTTGATGTGTAAACATCTATACGCGAAGGGGTAAAAATCTTTTCCACAACACAATCACAAATTTTGAGTAAGATCGTAAAGCGTTATCAAATCGGTGTGAGCTATGTATGAGTGTATTAGTGTTATCATACGGACAACAAGAAGTACAGAGAAACTTAACAGCTGCATAGAAATACACTCAAACCGAATTTTAAAGCATACCTTCAGGAGCAATATTATTTTATTTAGAAATTGCTTGTGCAGTGTAATAGTGTTGCCAGCGGGGATAATTTTGTTAAAAACTTTTAAATAAAAGAGCGTTTTAAATGTGAAATATTTGTTTAAAAGATATATAGCAGTCTTTATAAAGAATTTATAATATTATATTATAACATATCTTCATTACGTACTGTTGCCTTACACTGAACCTGGTAAGAATCTCCATCGCATGCCAATTATTATGAGTGGAGATTTTAATACAAATTTTGCAAACCCACAGTCGTGGGTTGACGTTTTCCACTTGCATATGAGCAATTCTCCACAAACCCTTACAAATAATAATTACACTACTATAGAAACAGTTTTCCATAGATTTTTAAATACAGTAGAGAGAGTCAAAAATTTATATATCTTATTTTAGTTACCACAAGCCAATATTAAAAAAAAATTCATAACTAGATGTTTACACATCTCCCCTGTGACGGACTCACATTGCTTTTTTCCATTAAGTTGTGTATTAAATGAAAACTTTCAAGTTCGTTTTCGGTCAAACTACTACTTTTGAGTTATGACGTTGTGGAAGTAAATGAGTGAATATGTAAGTACATACATATGTATTTATGTTCATAAATAAGTATGTATATATATGTATATGTGTGTGTGTTCATAATTTTATTTTTCTTTCTACTAACATCAACAACTCCAGCAATTTTTTAAGCCCTACTTTGGCAACATTTTGTTAATAATTCATTAGAAACACTATTTATTAAGCAAACAAAAAAAAAACAAACAAAAAATTACGCGCACTCTGCACTTTTTACTAACAACAGCCGCGTTTTTGTGTTTTAACAACAGCATTTAAAAAGCACAACAGTAATAAAACAAACAACAAAACCAAAACAAATACAAAAGTTAATACTAAAAACAACTAAATAACAACTATGTACATACATAAAAAATTTAACCCAAGACGGACACGAAATTCTGTTAAAACGCTGTTATAATTCTAGCGACTATTTCTTCGCTTTTTTTTGTTATTATTATTATTCAATGCGACCTTACAACGTATACAACAAATTCGTAATAATTTCCACGTTAAACTGTTGTCAAACTAAACATCAACCAACAGTTTTGAGCTGTAAAACAAAATTTTACATTAATAAAAAAAAAAGACGAGCAAAATAAATTCGCAAAAAAAATATACATATGGACAAAAAAAATCGCACAGAGAATAACGGAACGGCAACGGAAAGAAGCAGCGAGCGCACTAACAACAAGCAAAAAAAGAAAACAACAACATGTTTTCATGCAGACATCAGAAAGTGGACTGAGTAGTGACGATTCACTAAGCACTGATGACGTTTTACTGAGGCACAAAAACCTCATACTAAAATACATATAATCCTAGAAAGAAAAACAGCAAACGCAACTCACCAACATATTCATAAAATATGATTTTGTTTTTTTTTTTATTATTATTTCTTGCAATTTAGGGGGAGAAAATATCCAAAAAATAAAAATGGTCCATAAAAAATCGAAAGCAACATTTTCAGTTGTAATATGAATCAAATAAACGAGAAAAGTGGCAAAAGAAAAAAATTATAAAAAAATACCGAAAATTACTATTGCCTCAAAAAATAAAAGAAAGAGTTCAAACAGCTTTTGTTGCTCAAATTATTGCTTTCTAGTGTGTGTGTGTGCATGTGTGTGCACGTATGCATGTGTGTGTTGAACACAATCAACTTTTTTTTGTTTTTATGTCAAATACAGTTAAGCAGATCTGTTCTAAATACAATAAAAACAAAATAACGGCAAAATGCATTATACAGTGCTGCCAGATGAGGGGAATTCCCGATTTGTAACAGCACTACAAAGTAAAATGGGAATTTAAGAGTTTGCTTTTTTCAAAAAGCGTGTAGAGCTTTTTGCAATGATTTTCATTCATTTCATTAATAAATGACTTGAAAGGATTATTTTGTAAAAAAAACGTTTTTCAAATATTGGGGTAAAATCGGTGTCTAGCTTCCTATAGCGAAAACCTAAAATACAATCAGTTATGTGATGGCGACCGATAATTTGTAAATGTGTAATGAATTCCGATTGATTTTGAGAATTATTTTTAAGTCAATCGCAAAATACTGTCTCTTAAAAAGCACACTAAAAGATAAAATATGAGCCAAGGACCATAATTGTTATGGCTTTTATAATAAAAGTCAAAAAACAGTACACAAAGAAAACAGTGCCTACTAAATACCTCATAAAATAGAACAAAATTAATAAGAAATCTCTATGGTTTTTTTTTCAATAAGGAAATCTTATTAATTTCATAGAAAAAATCTTTTTGAAAAAATCAAGCAGAAATCATGTAGTTTTTATGAGGTTATCTTATTGATTGCGTCTTTATTCTCTGTACTTATGTATTTTCATTTAAATTCTATACCATATACATATGTATGTATGTATGTATGTAGTATATTGTAGATGTTATTTACTTATACATACTTAACTAACTTACTCACCAAGTATTGAACCAGCAAACTTCTACCTGATAGACAAGCACTCTAACCAATATGCTAACAAGCAGCCTGAATAACCATTGAAATTATTGTGCAAACATTCTTATACAAAAATGAAAAAGTTCAAGAAAAAAATTGTCTGTATATCTATTTATAGATATGAAATATCAAGACACCTCATAGAATTAAGAAGATTTCCTTATTAAAAAAAATCAATAAGATGCTTTACACATAATCATATAGGAACCTACTAAAATCAAGAAGAAAACCTTATTGAAAAAATCAATAAGGCAACCTAAAATCAAGAAGAAAACCTTTTAAAAAAATCAAGAAGGCAACCTAATAAAATCAATAAGAAATCCCTATAGTTTACAATTTATAAGAAAACCTAATAGAATCAGGAAGTTTTTCTCTATGGATTGTTTTTTTTTTTGTGCCAAAAATAACAGAAATAACAGATTTCTTCTTGATTTTATGTGGTTTTCTTCTTGATAAAATTAATAACATTTACCACATAAAAACAATAAAGCATCTCTATGAAAAAATATTCGATTCTTTCTGCTGGGATACCCCTTAGCCTAAAAACGTTTCATAGAGAAAATCTTCTCGTAATTTTTGACTTTTCTATTTTTGAGCAGAGGTAATTGTTACTTGCTGTATTTCCTTTTTTTCGAGCAGAAATAAAAATCAGAGTCAAATTCAGTTTAGATTTTTTACCTCTACTGGCCATAAATCAATATTTGATGGAACAAAAATATTAAGAAAAAAACTAAAAAAATATTTTATATTTTTCAATAAAATTACGCATTGGCATTTTTTTCTTTTTCACACATATTGTTTACTTCGCACGGTATTGCTTACAAAACGTCTGAATAAAAATGACAAACGAAAGAAGAAATCGCCATCACACGCACCAATTTGATGGCTAAGTTGTTCGTCAGTTAAATTAAAATCCAAATTTTTTGATTTTTATTCAACCGATTACAAACCGTTGGTCAACCAGACCTCTAAAGTAGCAATTGGCTGTATAACTTAATCAAATTGTACAACAAGTCGTAACGTGTAGGGGCACCATACTTTTAATTTTTTCGAGCAAAAATTAAAATTTACTTCAAAAACCTGTTTTTTTTATTAATCAAGAATAATTTCTTTATCGTGCTTAAGTTGAGTATTTTCAATTCTTATACAATGAAAATATTTGTAATACATATTAAATTTTCTTAAACTAGAATGATTTTTAATGAGGAATTATTTCTTAATCGGGCTTAAATTCAGTATTTTTCAAGTCTTATAAATGGAAATATTTTTATTGATTAATGTGATTTTCTAAAGAAAATATTTTATTCCATAAGAATTCCTGATTAGGATGACAATATGTTTACTAATTATTTTGATTTTCTAAAGAGAAAAAAAAATTAAACTATACTTTTCAGGTGGGGGAAATGCTGGCATTTTTTTGTAATTAAAATTAATTTTTCTGCAATTTAAACTTCAAAAAGAAGTTTAAATTGCAGCAAACACATCGTTATGAAATCGGTTATATGTTTAAATCGTTTTTGATCACATGCCTTTTTATATATTTTTCATCACGGAACGATAGTTAATAGTAGTAGAAAATATTACAAGAGTCAAAAACTTGACAGATTTTCAACTTAAATGAAAGTTTTCCAGAAGAAACTCTACATGGAAAACTTTCAAACTAGATGGGTAAGAGTAATTCTAACCGAAGGACAGTGTTAACTTATTTCAATTGGCAAAAAAAAATCCAGAATCGAGGATTGTTTTTTACAGCAAGACCTATAGATTTCAATTACTTTTTCACACCTTAAAATTAAAATAAACTTTCAAACTGCCCGAGAAAATTCTTTAGATTTGTGACAGCATTTGACGCTGTCATATTGACGGAACAAAGGCATATTTGAAGAAGATTAGATTGCATTACCATATTTAGTAAAAAAATTCATTGCCTAATTGCAAAACTTAACGCAATAAAATTTATTTATTGTAAAGCACATGTTAGATCTTTATTATAATCTAGTAACAAGTTGCTAAAACAACCACTCAAACATATTTTAATATCACAGAAAGAAAATTGTCAAAATTTAGCTAAGCAATATTAAAAGAACAAATAAAAAATAACTTACCAGATTTAAAAATGACTTCCAAATATCTGCAAATAGAGAAAAATAGATGTTGGCCTTAAATTTTTTTGTAAAAAGAACTGGTAAAAATATTTCATTATTTTATTTATTTAAGAAGACTTTAAGTATTTTTCTTTTGAATTAATTTAGGTTAGGTTTTTATTATAATAATTGTTATTGATATATTTTTTATTTGCAAACAAGATATGAATCGTATTTTATATAAATTTATTTCTAAAAGAAATTTTTTTACCTTTTCGAATTCACTAACTATCTTTTCTTAGAATTTCAAAGCTATTTATTTTACATTTAATCCATTTCTCATGTAATAATCTGAAAATTAGTAGTTCCCACAATTACACACATATTCTTATTAAAATTTTCACAAAAAAATCAATAAATTTATGAGGGCAATTATGAATAAAATTCCGCGAGAAATATTTTCCGGGGAACAATTCCAAATAATAGCAAGTAATAGGGAAAACAAAAAATTCTAGTTTGGAAAAGGGAGAAATTTCTAGCGGAATTTTATTTATAATTTGTCCTAGTTTACACACTGCAAGTCTTATTGTTAAGCTGATTAGTTTGTAGGAGATATAGACGAGGGGAAAAGAAACGAGTACTCAGCTTCATGTACTCTTTTCCCAATCGTAAACACATGCATACACAAAACTATGTATAAAAAAATATGAGCTGAAAAATAAGACTTGAATTGTGTGGACGCTGATGAAAGTTCAAAGAAGAAAAATCGATAAGAATAAAAGAGAAAGAATAACACAAAAAATTTTTATTAAAATCTAAATTTTTAAAATCTGAAGGTGAACTATTGTAAAAAAAGAAAATACTATACCAAATTGTAGTTCCGTTCTCGTAAATCTTTAGTATATTTCATTAGCAAATGCCTTGGAACCAGAGCAATTTCGCTTATTTCTTAAGATAGTTGAAAATATTTTATACATTCATTAGGTGTTATATATGTATTTACTCGTACAATACAGTATAAAAAACAAAATTAGGACAGTCGAAATTGTTGCATTTACAACATTGGATGGTAAATTTGACCTTTCTCTCAATATATCGATTTCTGAAGTTTTATTTATTTCTGATATTGTCAAAAATATGCTAATTCCCTTTAAAAAGTACTAAACATTTTGTTGCCTTTATTTTGGGTATTTATTCTTCCCTTTATGGCAATCAAATGCTACAACTGATATGGTTAACTTTAATTATTGAGCAACCCATCATTAAAAGCAACTGTATATTGTGTTTGTGTGCAGCAAAAACAAATGTTAGCAAAATGTTAACAAGGCAGGGGCGTTAACCAAACCCATCGTATTTGTTTAACTACATTAGTAGTTGTGTAGTAAATTATAAACATGCACACACTCACACTCAGATGCATATTTCTTGTCTAACCTTCATTTGTTGTATATAGCCGACCTCTTTTATCCCTTGGCAATTGGAGCAAGAAGAGAGTTCTCTTAAAATTCTTGCTTGCAATAAATTGCTCATTAAAATATGGCGCATGCTTACAACTGCTGTTCCGTTAAAAACACATATATAGCTGTACTCTTCTATTTTAGCTGGTTTTGCTCTTTAGTCTTTAATTAGTCGGGCTTTCAAATTCCAATTGGAGTGAATTTTCCCCTGTTATCTAAAATTTCCATTGAAGAGAAATTTCCCCTGCATGAGTAAAAAAATGTCTGTCTCTTGCTTTTGCTTTATTTTTAATTAAATGAAATTTGCTTTTGTTTCCTTCCTATAGTGAGTTTATTTGTTCTGTAATTTTTGATGGCTGCTTGGAAATTATGTGAATGTGTGTGTGCGTGTGTGTGTTTATTTTTGTGTTGCTGTTGTTGTTTTTACCTTGTTGTTTGTAAGTAGTGGTTGTTGTTGTGCAATGGTAAATCCTATTCTCTTCAATGGAGTATGCCAATTTATACATAGATTTTTTTGTTGTTTTTTTTTTTACTTCACTTTGGAACTTGTTTTTTGTTTTTATAACGTCAGCTTGTCTACTACTCAGACGAGTTATTTTCTTCTTCATTTAGAAGTTTTTTATGCTAAAAGCTTTAAATCGAGCTCCGTGGACATGTACACATGTATGTATGTATGTATGTACTATGTATGCATGTACTTATCGCCCATTTACTAAAACAACATCATAACTCAAAAAATGCGATTTTTAAGTTATTGATGCAGAGTTAATCGGCATACTTTTTAATCATATTAGCCCAATTCATAAACTTGTGCAAATGGTCTTGCATCGTAGCATGTGCAAAGTGGTATAGTATATTCATACTCACCACTAAGAATTGTGAAGTGGTGAGTATCAATATACTATACCACTTTCCACATGCTACGATGCAAGACCATTTGCACAAGTTTGTGAATTGGGCTATTGTGTAAAAATTTCATACAAATATCTTGTATACCCAACTCTTGAGAGAAAAATAAACATTTTCTTTTCCATTAAGTTGTATGTATATATGTAATTGTAAAACTTTAAACTCGTTTTCTGGAAAATTGTTTTTTTTAGTTATGACTTTGTTTTAGCAAATGAGTGATATGTACATATGTATGTATGTACATATGTAAGTATCATCATCGAAATACTCTGGCAGCTAAATGCGAGACTTTAACACGCCAGCCCAGCTCGGTTCCTGCAACCTACAATAATAGGTAATAGACTCAAACTGAGTTATTTTGTTTCTTCTAGGAATCTCTTCTAACCTACGAAGTTCTAGTAGAACTAATTTTATGAAATTAGATACGAGATTTCTAGCATAATCGTAGGTATGTTCTCCGTTATAATGCTACGCCCTGCAGGTTCTTATAAATACGTTCTCCACTTGTTAAATTGTCAAAGTGCAAGCAAAAAATGGTGTACAATATTTCCACTATAATGCTAACAAAACTGAACACTTTCGTATCCGAAACGGTACAAATACTTGTAAGTCCATCTTTCCTTGTCAGTCACTGAACAACGTTCTTGCCAATTTCGGAAACATAATTCGTATCATTGGGAACTAACCTATTTCGGAAATAATCCTACTAAACAGCCAACAAATATCTTGGGATGACTGCTCAGGCCAGTTTGCAGTATTAACTACACAGTACTCTTTTGTACAATTCCTTCAGCCATTTCCATAGGTAGCAGGAGCAACTCTTTGGAAGCCGAATTGGCTCTTTTATATACCACGGCTGGCTTCCACCCAATTTTCTCGTCTTCTACAGATTAAACTCTCTACTGATAAATTTCCAACATGCATGTACATATGGATATGTATCCATCATACACAGTGAGCGCTAAGAACATAGATCATCTAGGATGTGTACTTTTACCCACACGAATACATTTCTCTCGTTGGCCAGCACAGAATAACAATTTTAAGCCCAAACTATTCCAGATTTTGTACAAAAAGTCAATAAATAACTGTGCTGAATTACAAATCTATCAGCTGAATTAAGCTTTAAAGTAATGAAAATTGCTCTGTAGCTCAAAAACACTATATTCACATTGCTGAATATCGATTTTTTGAGCTAAATAACAATTTTACGTCCAAACTATTTCAGATTTTCTACAAAAAGTAATAATTTTTTAAAAATAGCTATGCTAAATTACGAATCTAGCAGCTGAATTAGGCTTTAAAGCAATAAAAATTGCTCTGTAGCTTAGGAAAACTATATTCACATTGCTGAATATCGATTATCTGAGCTGAATAATAATTTTAAGCCCAAACTATTTCAGATTTTGTACAAACACGCAATAGTTTGTTGAAAATAACAATGCTGAATTACGAATCTATTAGCTGAATTAAACTTTAAAGTAATAAAAATTGCTCTGTAGCTCAGAAACACTATGTATATGTATTTACATAGCTGAATATCGATTATATAAACTTTAAGTCTTGAATCGAGCTTCATGCTAATGTGCATATGTGTATATGTATTTTTCAGTGTATATATGCATTGTTTTCTAGCTGAATAGCAAATGTTAGGCCTAAAATATTTCATAATTCGATCAAACACAATAATTAGTTAAAATTAGTCGTGCTGAATTACTTAATTTATCAGCTGAATTACATTCTTATTTAATATATAAGGGGAAATTGCTTTTACGAGACAAACTTGTTGAAAAAATATTTACATACTTTATTTACAATAAAACTTGGAGGGGTGAGAAAATTCCTTGCTGAATATGTCATTGCTGTTTTACATAAAGAAGTTTGAATCTGGATTAACTAAGAGTTTTAAAGAAGTTATTGAGTAAGAAAATTGGAAATGAATAAAGTGACCACCTGAATTTCATTCATATTTTTCTAAAGCGAATTCTGCGTAGATCAATGCTGTCCACCGAGAGAAACACAAGAGAAATGTATTCGCGTATGTGTATTCATTGATTGATTGTTCGGCACTCTGGTGTTACTTTGGGCAGCTATGGTGTAGATATTATCTTGTGTAAAGAATTCAGCAGAAGTTTAACAGTTAAATGCAGACAAATTTTATTCAGCTGAATAGTCTGAGTGCTAGTAATGGAATGAGGATATAACGTGCAGAAATATGGGAATTATTATCATAACAAATCAAAGAAAAGGAGTTTTTTTTTAAATAAATGGCTAGTTCCGCTGCAAGGAGTTGCTATATAAATGTCATAATAATAAAGATCTATTATGCGAAATACATAATATGTATATATACCCCTTTTAGACACGGAAAGTTTACTTTGCAAAGTCTTAATTCAGCTGTGTGAAAGATAGAGGGATGAATACTATCTCTTTCTCTATTTCTCCCAGCTGAATTAAGACTTTGCAAAGTAAACTTTCCGTGTCTAAATGGGGTAATATATTATATAAGTGCATATTTTATAACAGAAATAAAGCTAAACTTATTATCTTATTACAGAACTATATTACCGCTGAATTAGTTCTTACAATCGTTACTTATAAGTTTAATCACTGCTGGATATTTTATACTTTCTGCACGTAAGAAACTGAGCTTGCTGAATAAA
Organism: Tachina lurida; assembly: GCA_944452675.1. Taxonomy (NCBI): domain Eukaryota; kingdom Metazoa; phylum Arthropoda; class Insecta; order Diptera; family Tachinidae; genus Tachina; species Tachina lurida. The sequence continues at coordinate 15,209,060 of OX101755.1, forward strand.
AAACATGATAGCTGAATTAGATTTTTAGGTAGATTTTAAGCAAACCATTTTTGTACTGATTTTTTTAACAACTTCGGTAGCTGAATTTCACTGCTTATATGTAGATATATATATGTGTGTGTGTGTATGTTAAGAAATAAATTTCACATTTGTTTTTGAATAAAAAATATGGAAAGTCTCAATAGAAAATACATTTATTTTAATGCGAAACTTAAATAAACTGCATTAATTTTATTTTTAACAACTTAAAAACAAAACAAAGTTTGCTGAATTAGAATCACAGTAGCTGAATAAGTGTGATTCAGCTATAAATAAGTGAATTATGAATGATTTACAATTATTAACAGAAATATGTAAAAAATTTAATTAATTTTTTTATTTGCGAATACCAAGTAGTCGACTAAAAAAATTGACAAAATTTTATATCGGCTGAATTAGTTCTTACGATATTTAAGCAGACCTCAGACGTTAGATAGAGGTTATATGCTTTCTCTTAATAATAAATCGGGCTAGCTGAATAATATACTTGCTAGCTGAATTGATTTTTAGGGCAGTGTTTTTGGCAATAGCCCTAAATATGGTCATGCGGTTTAGAAAACTTCGAGGATATGGTTCTGTTTGCTTAATACCAAGTAGTCGACTAAAAAAATTTACAAATTAAATCTTACGATAGTTAAATAGACCTCAGACTTTAGATAGAGGTTATATGCTTCCTCTTAATAATAAATCGGGCTAGCTGAATAATATACTTGCTAGCTGAATTGATTTTTTAGGGCACTGTTTTTGGCAATAGCCCTAAATATGGTCATGCGGTTTAGAAAACTTCGAGGATATGGTTCTGTTTGCTTAATACCAAGTAGTCGACTAAAACAATTTACAAATTAAATCTTACGATAGTTAAACAGACCTCAGACGTTAGATAGAGGTTATATGCTTCCTCTTAATAATAAATCGGGCTAGCTGAATAATATACTTGCTAGCTGAATTGATTTTTTAGGGCACTGTTTTTGGCAATAGCCCTAAATATGGTCATGCGGTTTAGAAAACTTCGAGGATATGGTTATGTTTGCTTAATACCAAGTAGTCGACTAAAAAAATTTACAAATTAAATCTTACGATAGTTAAATAGACCTCAGACGTTAGATAGAGGTTATATGCTTTCTCTTAATAATAAATCGGGCTAGCTGAATAATATACTTGCTAGCTGAATTGATTTTTTAGGGCACTGTTTTTGGCAATAGCCCTAAATATGGTCATGCGGTTTAGAAAACTTCGAGGATATGGTTCTGTTTGCTTAATACCAAGTAGTCGACTAAAAAAATTTACAAATTAAATCTTACGATAGTTAAATAGACCTCAGACGTTAGATAGAGGTTATATGCTTTCTCTTAATAATAAATCGGGCTAGCTGAATAATATACTTGCTAGCTGAATTGATTTTTTAGGGCACTGTTTTTGGCAATAGCCCTAAATATGGTCATGCGGTTTAGAAAACTTCGAGGATATGGTTCTGTTTGCTTAATACCAAGTAGTCGACTAAAAAAAAATTTACAAAATTTTATAAGGGCTGAATTAGTTCTTACGGTAATTGAACAAACCTCAAACGATAGAGAAATGTTATATGCTTCCTATTATTAGTAAATCGGGCTTGCTGAATAGCATACTTACTAGCTGAATTGATGTTTTAAGGTACAATTTTAGGCCATAGACCTAAATATGGTCATGCGGTTTAGAAAACTTCGAGGATATGTTTAAATGGCTAACAGGTATTATTGTTATAGCAAAATTAACTAGCTGAAGTGATGTATTCATTGCATGAATTATAATTATGAGTTTGAAAATAATAAAGATAACACAATGAATGCTTTTGTTAGTTATCAAATTGCCTTGCGTTTTTTATTTTGTATTATTCTTTATATCTTTTATAAACAGCTCTTAATTTAAATGTTTAATTTGCCTTAGAATTGAACATTTTTAAAATCATGACTCATTATAGCCTTCAAATTGTTGAACTGTCAGTTTCAAATTCTTTAAATTCTTTTAGTAATTAAACACTTTAAATAAACAATTGATTAGAATCCTAAAAATAAGGCAGCAAAAAAAAATCAAAACGCAAAAGTGAAAAAGTTTTTAAAACTTGATATCTCGCCTCTTAAAAAAAAAAACAAAATCGAAAAATAACACACCAGGCTGTCTGACAATTTTATTTACTTTTCCCTAATCTTATTGTTTGTATAAAAGTTGCTTGTGTTTGTTTTCAAGGAATAGAATAAAACAATAAATAAATCCATAAGAATTTTAGAACGGGAATAAAAAATTGTTCAAGTAGTTGAAAACTAAACAAAACAAGGATTTACACTCAATGATTTTGTTAAATGATTTTTGGCAAAGAATGCTTACTTACTCTAAGAAAAATTCTAACAAAAAAAAAAAAAAAAAACAACAATAATAGTTTTGAACACATACAAAAAAACACATAAAGGACATTCCACATACTCCAGCTCTCTATCGGTCTTACGGGCAGCATTTGCTCTCTTCCATTGAGCCCCACAATAAAAGTGCTATTAAAAAAATAAATCACACATACCACCAAGGTAATTTGATATTTTTTTTTCCAATTTTGGCAAAAACAATAAAAAGTATTTTTGTTCAAACAAGACAAGTATAAGGATGCCTTGATTTAAACCTACAAGGTAAATACAAAAAATTTAATTTTTATTATAATTATGATTCATTCCGAAAATATATATATATATTTTTTTTTTTTCAAATAAATTCTAGGTAAATTATTATTTATTGTTAATTAACCTAAATATTCTGTGTGTTAAGGTATTTATACGTTTTATTAAATTAAACTGTCAAAATAAATATTGAATTTCCTCATTTTAAAAATTGTTGAACAAAAAGTTTTGTGAAAGAAATTCGATACTTTGCCAGTTACAAGACAATTACACACAAAATGAGCACATCTTTAGTTGTAAAATAGATAATTTTAAATTATTATTAATTGCAAAGTAATGCTAGAAAATATCATAGTATTACAAAAATATTTATTTATGTATTTACTGATCTGTATATCTGTATGTTCAAGCTCATATTTCATATTTTTGTTATTAAATATTTTGACAGCCAGTTCCTGCAAGTCTTTAGCCACACGGAGCTCTTAAAAGTAATATCCATTCATCTTATTTTTTAGTTTAATACCTGTTTTGATTTGAGTTTTTTCTGTTATAAAAACCTATATAAATGAATTAGTAACTACACGGCTCAAAAACAATGTAAAGTTTTTAACATTTGCAAGCTTTCATCAATATAACTAAGCTGAATCACAAAGTCAGTAGCTGAATTGAGTTCTAAGTGTACGATTTATATTTTATAGCTTAGAACCAATGTTACCACACTGTTAGATTCCAGATATTACGAAAAATTCTGCTCAATTTTGCATTAATACGTAGCTGAATCACAAAGTGACCAGCTGAATTGAATTCTAAGCATATAATTTTTATTTTATAGCTTAGAACCAATGTCATCATACTGCTTAATTGCATATATAACTGAGAAATTCTGCCAAATTTCGCTTTTATATGTAGCTGAATCACAAAGTGACCAGCTGAATTGAATTCTAAGTATATCATTTTTATTTTATAGCTTAGAACCAATGTCATCATACTGCTTAATTGCATATATAACTAAAAATTCTGCCAAATTTTACTTTAAATGCAGCTGAATCACAAAGTAACCAGCTGAATTGAATTCTAAGTATATAATTTTTATTTTATAGCTTAGGACCAATGTTACGACACAGCTCAATTGCATATATAAATAAAAATTCTGCCAAATTTTGCTTTTATATGTAGCTGAATCAAAAAGTGACCAGCTGAATTGAGATCTAAGTATATAATTTTTATTTTATAGCTTAGAACCAATGTTATCACACTGCCCAATTGCATATATAACTAAAAATTCTGCAAAATTTTGCTTTTATATGTAGCTGAATCACAAAGTAACCAGCTGAATTTAGTTCTAAGTATATAATTTTTATTTTATAGCTTAGGACCAATGTTACGACACAGCTCAATTGCATATATAACTAAAAATTCTGCCAAATTTTGCTTTAAATGCAGCTGAATCACAAAGTAACCAGCTGAATTGAATTCTAAGTATATAATTTTTATTTTGTAGCTTAGGATCAATGTTACGACACAGCTCAATTGCATATATAAATAAAAATTCTGCCAAATTTTGCTTTAAATGCAGCGGAATCACAAAGTAACCAGCTGAATTGAATTCTAAGTATATAATTTTTATTTTATAGCTTAGAACCAATGTTATCACACTGCCCAATTGCATATACATATAAATAAAAATTCTGCCAAATTTTGCTTTAAATGCAGCTGAATCACAAAGTAACCAGCTGAATTGAATTCTAAGTATATAATTTTTATTTTATAGCTTAGAACCAATGTTATCACACTGCCCAATTGCATATATAACTAAAAATTCTGCCAAATTTTGCTTTTATATGTAGCTGAATCAAAAAGTGACCAGCTGAATTGAGATCTAAGTATATAATTTTTATTTTATAGCTTAGAACCAATGTAACCATACTGTTAGATTGCATAAATTACGAAAAACGCTGCTAAATTTTGCTTTTATATGTAGCTGAATCAAAAAGTGACCAGCTGAATTGAGATCTAAGTATATAATTTTAATTCTATAGCTTATAACCAATGTAACTACACTGTTCGATTGCATATATTACTAAAAATGCTGCTAAATTTTGCTTTTGTATGTAGCTGAATATAAAAGTGATTAGCTGAATTGAGTTCTAAACGTATAATTTTTATTTTATAACTTAGAACAAATGTAACCACCGTGCTAAATTGCATATATTACTGAAGATGCTGCTAAACTTTGCTTTTATACTCAGCTGAACCAAAAAGTGATTAGCTGAATTGTGCTCTAAATGTATAGTTTTTATTTTATAACGTCGAATTGAACTGCCGCTCTGCTGGATTTTATTATATTTGTTATATATAATATTATTACAAATTCTGCTAAATTTTAGTTTTATATTTAGATCTTTTTCATAATAATAAATTTTCCACAGCTGAATTAGTTATTATTGCCTAGCTGCAACGTTATCCAATTTGTTACAAAAAAAGTTTTTACAAAAATAATTTAGCTGAATTACAAAATCGCGTTTAATAATAAGACGTAATATTATCACACTAAAAGCTTACAGACTTTCGCAAAAAGCTAAAGTTATATTTGAAAACATTGCCAAATTTTGGTTTTTTGCCTTTTCACAGCTAAAAATTTTCCAACATTATTTTAAAGCTAAATTTTTAAGCAAGTAATTTTACTTTGTTACAAATTCAACAGCTGAATTAGGCGTTCATGTCTCGGCTGAAAATCTTTTTCATTCAAATCATTTTGCTTAATTATAAAACTCCCAGCTGAATTGTGCCCTAATAGCCAAATTTCGTTTTGATGTTATACAAATTTATTCGACCTTTTGATTTATTATACATGTATAAATTTTATTTCAGCTTTAGGTCTCTTTAAAAAGAAATAGATAACAAATTTATTTAAATATCAGCATTTCGCTGCAACTTTAATTTTATTACATATTTCCTGAAAAAGCTACACAAAGTTGCAGCGAAATATACATAGATATTTCAATAAATTTCTTATCTATTTTTAAAAAAAAAAAGAGTTTAGTCTCAGAAAAAATTTTGTGTTTTTTTATAAAAAAGTTTGTATTTTCCTTTACCTAGGGCATGTTTCTGAAAACTTACAAGTGTTTGTAACACAAGTAAAATATATTTTTTTCGCAACCATGTATGGAATTTTCATCCCCTGTTAATTGGCTGCTACACAGTTCCTGTGCTTTTTAGTATTCTTATAAAATAACTTCCATTAGCGCAAGATGGCGCTTGTGCTTACTTTTTATAGCTAATTGTTTTTTGGTTTGGATCTAAGCTAATTTCTCAAAGCTAATTTGTGCGTACGGATATGTTTGTATGGTTGTGTGTATGTGGGTACTAAAATACATATTTATTTTGTTTGCCAAAAGTTCAATATAAACAGCATTAATTTTTTAAGTCGGCTGAATTAGAATTATTATAGCTGAATAAATTTAATTCAGTTATAAGCAGCTGAATTATAAATGCTTTACAATTGTTAGTATTTGCTTAATATCAAATATATTTTACAAACATATACTGCAGCTGAATGAGTTTTTATTGTAGTTAAAAAGAACTCGAAAGATACATATATTACATGCATAAATTGGGCTTGCTGAATAAGGCATTTGCTAGCTGAATTGAGTTTTTAGTATACTGACTTTGGTAATGGATTTAAATGTGGCTAATTACTTAAAAAAATGTCAAGATATGGTGAAAGATACATATATTACATGCATAATATGGGCTTGCTGAATAAGACATTTGCTAGCTGAATTGAGTTTTTAGTACACTGTCTTTAAATGTGGCTGATTACTTAAAAAAACGTCAAGATATGGTTAAATGGTCGACATTTTTTAATCAAGTACATACTTTCAATACTGTTCTTATAGAAAAATGTACTAAAATATATTTTACAAAAATAATTTGCAGCTGAATGAGTTCTAACGATAGTTAAATAGACCTCAAACGATAGATAGATGTTGTAGACTTCCTCTAAATAATAAATCGTTTCTGCTGAATAAGACATTTGCTAGCTGAATTGCGTTTCTAGTATGCTTCCAGTGCTAATAGTTCTTTAGAAAGCTTCAATATATTCTTAAATGGTCGAAATTTTTTAATTAAGTTCCTTGCAATATTGTTCTTATAAAAAAATATACTAGAATATATGTATTTTACAAAAATAATTTACAGCTGAATGAGTTCTCAACTATAGTTAAATACACCTCAAACGATAGACAGATGTTGTATACTTTCTCTGAATAACAAATCGTTCCTGCTGAATAAGACATTAAGCTAGCTGAATTGAGTTTCTAGTATGCTTTCTGTGGTAATAGGTCTAAAAATAGTCGTGTGCTTTACAACGGTTCAATATATTTTTAAATGGTCTAAATGTTTCAATCAAGTACTTTCAATATTGTTCTTGTAGAAAAATATACTAAAATATATTTTACAAAAATAATTTACAGCTGAATGAGTTCTCACCTATAGTTAAATACACCTCAAGCGATAGACAGGTGTTGTATACTTTCTCTGAATAATAAATCGTTCCTGCTGAATAAGACATTAAGCTAGCTGAATTGCATTTTTGGTAATAGGTCTAAAAATAGTCGTGTGCTTTAGAACGGTTCAATATATTCTTAAACGGTCGAAATTTTTTAATTAAGTACCTTGCAATATTTTTTTTTATAGAAAAATATACTAAAATATATTTTACAAAAGTAATATACAGCTGAATGAGTTCTCACCTGTAGTTAAATAGACCTCAAACGATAGACAGATTTTTTTTAAATATATTTTTAATGCTAAAATATATAAAAAAAATAATTTACTGCTGAATGAGTTCTCACGATAGTTAAATAGACCTCAAACAATAGACAGATGTTGTATCCTTCCTCTAAATAATAAATCGTTCCTGCTGAATAAGACATTAAGCTAGCTGAATTGAGTTTTTAGTATGTTTCTGTGGTAATAGGTCTGAAAATAGTCATGTAAAGCTTCAATATGTTCTAAAATGTTCTAAATGTTTTAACCAAGTACTTGTAATATTGTTCTAATAAAAAAAAATGTACATACTTTAATTTATTTAGCAGCTGAATGAGTTCTCACGATAGTTAAATAGACCTCAAACGATAGACAGAATAACAAATAGTTCCTGCTGAATAAAACCTTTGCTAGCTGAATTGAGTTTCTAGTATGGTTTCTGATGGTAATAGCCCTAAATATAGTCCTGTGCTTTAGAAAGCTTCATGATATTCCTAAATGGACGAACTTTTTTAATCACGTACCTGTAATATTGTTTTTATATAAAAATTAACTAGCTGAATTGAAATATTCATTGGATGGATATGTATGCATGTTGGTTTTTGTTTTTTAAAAAAATATATTTTAAAGGACAACAGCAAGAACGGAATTTTACAAGTAGGCTAAAGAAATATCCAGTTAAATTTAAGCTTGATAGTTTTATATACCTTCAAAAATTCAAACATGGTACTGATTTCGATCTCGCAGCTGTGTATGTATAAAACATACATTATCTCAATTTTTTTAATACGGAAAAATATTTTTTGTAACAAACTTAACAAGAAACAGCCACCATTTTATTTATGAAATATACAAATCATCATCACGATATTAAAATTTGTTGGGTACACACATAAAAAAACAAAATTGCTCCCTTTTTCAACTTGATAATAATCCTATTATTCACACTAATTTCATAATGAGTATTTAACAAATTGGTTTATCATCCACTTGAAATGACACTTGAGAGACACACACACATACAGACACATTTTCAACTACGCACACATAAAAATGCAACTACGAGGCAAAATATCTACAAGCTGAATAGAATTTAAAATAGCATATTAAGGGTTGCAATAGTAAAAATAAAATTTCGACAGTAGCAAATGTCATAAAAAGAGATCCTTTTTTATTTGCTATTAAGGAGAATGATGATGATGATGATGATGTCACAAAACTTGCCTAAACTCTCTCCAACATTTACTGTTTTCGAAAAAAAAACTCGTGCAGGAAAGAAAAGCCACTTGAGCTTCAAAACCAAAATGCAAATACACTTGAGGGCATATTCAACCGTAAATTTTGATTACTGAAGCATTATATTTCCTAAAAACTATTTACTTTTCAATTACAATTTCTCAAAAGCAAATATTAGAAATATATGTATGTGAAGGCTTAAAATTGTAAGTAGCCACATGTTAAGCGAAAATCATAAATAAAAATTGCTCAGAAAGAAAATATGTGCTAAGGATGTTTCAAGGAAATTTAAGTTCACATTCTTCTAGTTATTGACCCGCCATACAAGGTTATTAAACTGCTCTAAGGACATCTGCTTACAGGAAAGAACCCGCTCTTATATCAGTTAGAAAAAGTAAGATATAAAACATAACCAATATTCCACAAATGAGGATATATGTTATTAAAGTTAGGTTAGGTTGAGCTGGGAAACATTGGTCCCTAAGGATACTATCCTTTTAGTCCAGAGGTCGTGGGTTCGATTCCCGCCATAGATCCTGGGTGTTTTCTGTAAACAAGCTAATCGCTTCGCGGGTTGTGTTTGTAAAAAAAAAAGTCCCCTTGTATTTGAATTACCCATTTAACCTTAATATCTAGGCTATCTTTATTTTATTATTATTTTTATTGAGACGGATCAGTAAGTCCGTGATTTTTTTACTCTCTCCCTTCTGAGCTGAAAGGGAATCTTGCCTGTCAAAAATCAACTGTCAGTGGACTCCTATCACAATTTTAACAAGCTGCTTCGCTTAGTTTGTGCTTTAGAGTAATACGAGTACTATAAAAGCATAAATGTAAACAGCAACAGATTGGATTAATACCGATTGTCCCTCTTTTCAACCTAACCTATTTAGCAATTAAACCCAGGTAGGGCTACCCCGATAGCCTAATGGATAGTATACTAGGCTAACATTGAGATTACAGGTTCGCTTCAGAGCAAGCATTTCTGTATTCATCAGCAATTGCATTATTCTGTATGCCTTTGTGCTCTAGAGACGACCAGACGGCAACATGAAATTGAAAACCAATACAGTGAAACCTCTCATAACCGGACACTCACCGTCGTAATATTTTTGTCCGGTTATTAGAGGTGTCCGCTTATGAGAGATGTATATATTTTTTTATTTTAATTTTGGATCTACAAAACTTGTTCGGTTATTAAAGGTGTCCGTTATGAGAGGTTTCACTGTATTAATAAAGCTGATACTTTGTTATTAATACGAATGAATCACTTAGCAACAAAGTAAACCAATTTCATTGCTTATCAGTACTCGGTGTCATTAAACCCATCACTTATGCGGCTAGTAGTTGGACAATTTAGGAAGGCAGATGCTAAGCGCACTGGGTGTCGGATAACAAACCGCCCAACGTGACTTGATGTTACAAAAATGGCTGATAGAGAAAGCTTGCGAATATGTTGCGATAACTCTTTTAGATACGCTAAGTTTGGTTTTCAAAGTCTTAATTCAGCTGGATGAAAGATAGAGGAAGGAATACTTTTTCTTTCTGTCTTTCTCTCAGCTGAATTAAAACTTTGCAAAGTAAACTTTGGGTGTTGCCAACAAATTTTCAGAATTGTTGACACATTTCTCCCCTACTTCCGCAACTCTCTGATGAGATGAATAAAGTGCATGAATTTGACAAGAGATTTGAAACTGTTCGGGCCAACAGAAGGCAATGACATTCCTTTGAAACTGGCACCATCAGGTAATGTACTGATGGTACCAGAACCAACCGGAAGGATCTGTTATAGGAGTCGTAGGACTGAGGATTAATTACTACGAGTCTTTGGGAAAAACTTCTACCATTTTTCAACCGCAAGCGTATGCCATTGTAAGAAGTTACCCAGGAAGAATAGCCATCTTCTCAGATAACCACCTTCTCAGATAGTCAGACTAACATTAACTTATATGAGTTTAGCTTTTAGTTGGCTTGGGAATGTCGCATTAAGTTAAATCAGCTAAGCGGCATACTCTGCTGGATTTCCGGATATGTCAGAGTGAAAGCAAACGAAATGGAAGACTAGCACACCCATGATCGGACCCCAATAAAGCTGGAAGATGTATCGATGGAGATCAAGAATATCAGGAAACATCTCTACTTACATCTCCCTGGAATGAGGCATGAAAAGCTAAAGATTGGAACGTATAACCAAATTCGTTTCATTTCTCTTAGTAAAAATAAACTAAGAATGCTCACAGATGTCCTTACCGGGCATTGCAGACTCAAAGACCAATTGGACAAGCACCTATTGAAGGAGTTGTAAAAGAATGAAGCTTTCCTCTATCTCTTACTTCACCAGCTGTCTTCTCTGTCACTATCTCTTTCCTAAAGAAGGTAACATTTAGTAATAGTAGTAGGCATTCATTGACTGAGTGTTACTCCTTTAAAAAAAAAACCTGAAGATATATTTACCGCCTCCGCGCATGGAGGTCATCTTCACTTCATGACTTGTCTTGCAATATCATCTATTGGTCTTCTCTAGGTCATGCATACCCATTTACGTCTTCGTCTTTCCATATCAGTTGGTTGTTGCTGCAGAATAGATTAGGGATGGAGATTCTATATGCTTCTAGGCTAGAATAAATGAAGGATTTGAGGCAGATAGTTGTTTATGAATATCTGGATATATTAGATGTTGTGTGTTGCTATATTCTATAATTGGGAATTAAATAGTCTTAACTTGGCCTTTTAAGCTTTTAGAGATGAGTTCCAAACAGGATTCAGAGAGTCGAAAACTTGACGGTCTTTGTTTACGTTTGTGCGGCTTTTTTGAGCCGCATGTTTTGCCAATTAAACTATCCATTTAACAGATTGAGTCAACATCATGGATTGTTTGGTCTTGCATGTGAAAACATTAAATGTTTTCTACGTTTAGACGTATGCATTTGTTTTTGTTTTTTTTTCGGTGTAAGTTTTTAGATCGACTCTGGAGGCTGCTTCCTGCAACTACTCTAGGTTATCTTGCGTATATGCAAACGTATTGGTTAGCAGGCAATTGTCGTCTGGTTAAGCTAAGTTCTCTAATCCTCAAGAACCTCTGTCTCGTAGCCTATAGCATAACTTGATCTAAGCAACAGTTAAACAGAAACAGCGATGATACATACATAGCCTTAACCTTTACCGGCTTTTATGTTTATTTTGCCACTGAGGAGATGTTCAAGAAGTTCCTTTAAGGAGCATAATTGAATGATCTAAAAGCGTCTTGACATTCGTATCCGGTGTTTAAAGCTTAAGTGGTTATATATATTAGATCCTTTGGTTCCTATAAGGAGCATAGGGTCTCAGCAAAAGTTTTCCAATCGTTTCTGATTGATGTTAGGTTCTTAATTTAATTTTAGCTTTTTCCTGCTCGTGAAGCGTCTGCCTCTCCTTGTCTTCGCAGGTCGTTCTCTTCTTCTGCTACCTTGTGGATTCCATCTTCGGGTGCTCTTAGTAAAGCGTGGCCATTCCACATCCATCTCCATTTCCACCCCAATACTTCGGTATATATTCTTCTTTAACGTATACATGTCCAGAGGTATGTGTTCGATATTCTGTTGGGGCAGAAAATTCTTAATATCCTCCTTAAACAATTGTTGGTAAAAACTTGCAAAGTGTTCACGTCTTTTGCCACCATACTCAACATTTCACATCCATAGAGGAGCACAGACTTCACGCACGAATTGAATATTGTTATTTTAGTGCGGGTGTGGAGATTCATGGTGACTTTCACACTGTGTTTAGTTGGTCAAACTCTTGCTAAGCTCCCATGGTGCAGTTTGAGACGTATTCGCAAGATTCTCCAGTCGATATAATGATACTATCCAAGTAGCAAAAATGTTCTATCTCTTGGAGTTGGATGTTCTGGATAGTGAATGGTCGGTTGGATTTTGCGCTTACTCACGAGACCTTCGTCTTGTTTATATTTAATTTTAATCCTGACTTTGCAGCTTCTGTCTCTAGCATTTTGAGGTTTTCTGCCATGTCGGAGTGACTGTGTGTTAGAAGGCATATGTCGTCGGCATAGTCAAGATCGGCCAGACAAGAGCCTAGGCCCCATGTTATGACTCTGTTGCTGCACGTTGCGTTTCTCATCACAATGTCCAGTACTACGTTAAAGAGTAAGGGCGATAAGGTGCAGCCTTAAGTGGTTGATTGAGTATTATTATTATTATTTTTTGAGGTTTCGGTAATCAGTTGGTTTAAAATGAGTAGCTGATTGGGCTAGCGCATCCAATGCAGGATCTCGGGCTACCAGCGTAGTCTCCACACGGGCTGGGTTAGTTGCCTTATATAACGTTTGTACAGCGAGCCGTTTGATACAAGATCCGACGCCTGCTTCCAGCCGCCTCTAACATGACGAACAGTCGCTGACAGTAGTTGGAGTTATTTGTTACTTGAAGACGCCAATCACTTACCCTGAAGTTCCAACTATCGTAGATGTTCTGAATAAGTAAACAGCGCCACCCGGAAACCCTCTGAGACTCTTCACTCGGAACCCTAGGTTTTGCGCGACTGCTTTAGCAGATACTTCGCATGTCTACGGAGGTAGACATGCTTCCTTTCGGCCATTTGTGTATAGTTCTTTCGAAAGGAAGATCAGAACAGATGAGAACAGATTAGAATAGATCATATCAGATCAGATAGCTTGGCAAGTCATTACATTCCTGTGGTTAAGAAGGTCGAATGCCTTTTCGAAATCTTTGAATATAGAGGCAATCTCTATTCCACTGACTGCGCTACTATTATTCTTAGACTGTGCATGATCTTTGCAAGATTTGTTAGCTCGTGTTATGACATTGAATCCATATACAGAGTCCAGAGAGATCCCATAATAACAATTTCTATGCACTAATATATATCTTAATAACATTTGTTGGTCTTTCTTTTTTTTCCAATCTGGCATCTTTAAAATATACGAAAAGTAAGAAAAGTAAGTGTTAAAATTTCCATTCAATACGAGCACAAAATTAGTTACAACAACACATACATTAGGCAATAGGAAATAAAAAATGGCTGCTTCTTTTTTTTTTTTTTCTTTGCTACATGCATTGAACAAAAGAACCCTCCTCCTCTGCTATTCACATGATGTGTCTCTTCTGGTCATGTTTATGGCATGTGAAGTGTGAAAATTACAGCTCATATGAGTTAATCAAATGCTTATTTTTTATTTTTTATTTTTGTGGATAATGGTCCCTTCTGCCTGCCAGCTACATGATGTACATTAGTACATCAAATTCTAAGCACCCCTGGGTTTATTACAATGTTTTTTCCCTGGCAACTTCTTAAGGGTAAGTAAAAGACTTTTTTGCAGACACCATCATTATCAAACACCATCATAAAAGTGAATTTTTTTTTATGATTAAATGCCTTCTTGTTGTGCTCAATATACATTTATATTAGAAAAGCAGGGAGGGAGCTGGCTCTTCAACCAATTTAGCAGCCAACCAGCAGCAGCACAGTTGCAGCTACTCATATAAAACGACAACCATAATTATCCATACAGTTCATTCAAAGCTTTGCTCGTTCACACTCACACTCCTCTTCCAATATGGTTGGCAAATTCATTGTTACAAAACGCCTGCCACTCGCGACCACTTTGTTATTCAAATTTTTAAATTTGAATGAAAGCAAAAAACTGCAGCCGCTTCCGGTTGCCATTATTATATATTTTGTTTATTTTTTTTGTTCTTTAATAATATTGGTAAAATTGTATTGCATACATTTTCATTTGTTTAATTCATTAATGATTTCATTTAATATTTCTGGGCTGTTCCCTTTGCTGGTCGACTATTTAATTTGTGTTTTTATATTATTATTTGATAGAGAAGTGTTTTTGGTGTTTCCTTTTTTTATAGTAGAGTAGTTAAAATCGCTTGTCAAACATGCAAATAATTAAAATTTTTTTTTGATTTGATTATGCATGACATTTAAATGAAGTTGATCAAAAGAAGTGAACAAAAGCTTTTTAAAATAACTCATTAGTAACTTTTTTTCCACAGCTTATTGTAGCGAAATATGTTAATTTGGTGCCATTATTTTGCCAGCTATAGCTAAAGGTACACAGTGGAGTGCAGAGTAAAATAAAGGGCAATAAGTTTAGACTAAAAGATGATTTGGGTTTAATTTAAAAAGCAACCTCCCCCACTCAGCAGTAGCCAGTCTAGAAGAAATTAGAGATGTACTTTAAGAATTCGTAGTACTAAAGATGCGAAGGACCAGTGAGCGAACGTGTTTTTCCTGCATTTCATTCTGTTTCGGTTTTATTTAACAAAGTGCATGTATTTGCTCTTCTAGAAGAAGGTTGTAGGATTATACGACTTGATAGGCAAACAAAACGAGAATTCAGCGGTTATCAAGAATTTGGAACTTTCTAAAATACTAAAATCATTTAAGATATCCCGAATTCCAAGACTCAAAGAAACCTTCTTCTTTGATCCAAATTTCTACCACGTGTAGGCTTGCTGGAGCATATTCTTGTCATCGATTTCTCTAACACCATTCCGGATATTAGAAGCTGAACGTCATCTATAATTTCACGAATTAACTACAGCTTTGAGTTCTTGAATTAATTGTAGGCCAAGGATATAGATCTTCTGCCTTATCGTGGTTGGCGTATTTCAAATACGACTACGACTGTTTGGTAATAGATGAAAGAAAAACTGTTGAAGTCTTCTTTAATCTATTACGAAACAGTCGCAGGCGTATTTGAAATACGCCAACCACGATAAGGCAGCTTATCTTTCACCTGAAGTCTAAAGGTGTCACCTCATAATCTATTAGATTAGGTTATTTAATTGTAAAGAGGAGTAGGATATGTGTATTAACAAATATAAAATAAGATCATCAAAAGGGCCGCCACTGTTACGCTTGCTGGATGTTGTTCTCTTCATGAAATTTTCACAATTTTAGCATTTTAATAACTTCAATCTATTGCTGCTCTATTTCTATTAATGGCTCTCAAGTTGTTGCTGGTTGCGTCCTGACAACTTTTAAAATTTCCTAGGAAGACTTTATATTCATTATTGGGAAAGGAAAGTAAAGGATAGAAAGCTTCTTCGATCTCCCAAACAAAGCCAGTGCATTTCAGGCTGAAATTTTTTCCGTAAGGGGAACGGCCAGAATACAGATCGACAGGAAGGTACAGTCGGTACCTTTGTCGAAACTGCAAGCAACGCAATTTTGTCCTTAAGATCACATACCACTTCCTCTATTCTTGTTGGACTGTGCAAGAATAATGTTATCTCGTGTGCTTCGCCCTCATTTGGGTTCTGGCACACAGCTAGATTCCCAAGTAACGAAAGGGTGCAAAAGCTGGCTAGAGCTGGCTCTCCTATGGAGTCCTTCAATGACGAATCGGCGTCCATGCCATTTGGTAGTATTAGAAACTGCATCTTCAAGCAATATCTCCATAATGTTAAATACGGAAGCCTCAATATATGTAGACACGTCTAAGGTTGCTAGGAAAATATGGAATTGCTGGCATGATATACCTTCAATATAATTGACAAGTGGGAACCGTAGGGACATATCGAGGCTTCTCGCAGTCGAAATGGGGAACTGGTCAATCGCCAGAGATGCTAGCAGTATAGGCTTCTGCTACACGTCTTCCACTTTCTTTGCGAGTGCCTAGCATTGCATCTCTGGAGAAATAAGTTTGAGGCAGCGATATACTAAACGACCTTTCAAATTTATCAGAGATTAGTTTAAGTGACCTTATTAGATAACTCAATGCAACGGGTTGGATCTGGTACCAATCACAGTATCCAAGTACTTGGATACGCTCTTGCATAGATTGACAGCGACAGGTGGAGTGGTTTGTCAAAAAGGAATCATCTAGATTCTACTGAAGGCCTGCGTGGAGCGAAAAACCACGTTGACTAACCAAAAAACCAACCATCGAACTAACTAAACCCGCCAAAATGATACATACAATCCATTGATCGCTCTCATTTAGGAGCTTAACCTTGAAATAATAGCAATGAAATAGTATTTGTTAAACATATTATCACAGTGATAGAACTTTTGCATTACCTACAATTGTAATTGGATGGATTAGCAAAATGAGGAATTATAACAATAGCCGAAATTAAATCGAATAGAAGGTAAGTGAAGAGAGAATATTTGATGGTAAAGGGGGAAAGTACTAGAGTAATCAAAGAGAAACAGGAGCCCAGTGAAAGATTAGGTTAGGTTATCTTAGGCTAGCTCATCAACAATAGACCCAACTACTTCTTCTGATAAAGAAATGCTGGTTTATAGATCCATAATTTATAGTCCAAGAAATAGTCGAAATACGGCGAACGCTGCATACCACATTACATCTCTTTAATGATGTTTGTCATACTTTGTGTTCAATAAATGCTAGCTTACAAAGTGTACGAAAGTAATCTAGATTGTATTCGAACTGCCCACTGCCAACTTACAATGTATGTTAAGCAATACTGAGCTTTTATGTTGATTGGATGAACACTTCCGTATCTCGCTTACTTTGTGTGCAAGTGAAAGGCATTCACTCCACAAATGCGGCAATGCATTTGAAAATGTATACTAGGTACGTATATGAGGTGGTGTGCATTACTGTCTTACATGTGTGCATCGAATCATCGCTTCTGTAATCGACATTTTCGCCGCTGGGACCTTTTGTCTAGAGAGAGAGAGAGAAGGTAACAACTCTCCAATGTTGGGCAGAGACATAGAAGTCATACTTTTGCTTCCACTTCCCCATCATCTTATTAGATGGAAAAGTAGTCATTATAAACAAAACCCAGCCTTTTGGCATAGATTATCGCAGCCACACTGCCCCGTGTCGCAGCAGCCACGTTGATTTCGCATTTGCATTGGTTTAACTTGAGCAGTTGCGGTATCTTATTTTTAGCAATGCTAAGCCGGTGTTTTTATTATAAAATATATAAGCTTGGTTGTAGATAAAATAATATAATTGATATGTTACTGAAAAGCAAATGGCATTCGCCAACATAAAAATAAGCTCGAGCACTTTCTCACAAAAAAAAAATATTGATAATGTGGGTCCCTGAGGCTCATTTGACTTCGTTCGAGAAGCCTTCTTAAAGTTAATGGTTAAACCCTATATCTATCAAAGGACCCGAGAGAAGGAGCATATTCAAGACTCAAGAACTATTTTCTTGATAACTTTTATCGAAAACATCTATAATCAACGAATATTGGAATATTGAAAAATGTGGTCCAAAATTCTGTGATATCATTGATTTACTCTCCTCCCAGATTCTAAATCATTGAGGAACAATACGAAGTTTTCTACAAGTCGCTTGGGCTTAGTTCCGTGGCAGCTCGCGACTACAATGCAAAACATACGTTCTAGAGTTCACGTCTTATTACACTTATATTAGCGTTGCTCAACACAATTTCAAAAATGGGCCAGGACGTAATTTCGATTGAAATGCGCGACATACAAAAAATTCCGGTTGTTATAGATTTTGGCGCCATGAAAAGTATCTCTAGGGATTTAATTTATGTTGCAGCCTCTCTCCTCCGATCACTCTCTCAGTATCGTTACCATCTATAACCCACTAAAAAGTGATTCACCTCACTCATATGTGAAGATGATCAATCGTGTTAATTGGCTCGGATTTAAAAAATATGTCACTAGTCACATCAAGCTAAGAACATCCGCTGATGTTGAATTTAACATTGGCCGTAGAACATGCCACTACCACCCATCCGTAGATTGGGCTTAATAGAATTTATTCTACGGGTATTGAGCGTTTTGTATGTGAAAAAAGTAGATCTAGAAGGGATTGGCAACATCACAGATCATTCCAACATAAAATCAGACTAAGAAAGGTACACTAAACGACTCCAAGAGTTGTTATCATCTGAAAAAAACGCATCTCTTAAAAAGTATCTGGAAGGTCTTTATGTAAAAAAAATATGCAGGAGTAGGATGACATTGAGAGTGTCCATGTACTCATATTAAAGTTTAATTTACTTTCATGCCAGACATTAAAAAAAAGAACTTTATCTTTATTTAGAACGGAAGCCTTAGGAGGCTTAGCATGGTATCAATTCTGCTCAAATACCTTTACGTTCATTGCCAATCCCTTCTTGTCAACTCGACATTTAACCTGCCTCGAAGGGGAAGAAATTATGTACTTATTTATATGTCATTAAGTCAGCTGATGTCTTCGAGTTTACAACCCCCAATATCTCTTAGTCCCCAAAGAATTCTGCTTTTCAGCCTTTCAATTACAATGGCAAGCGCAACGACACATAATATATTCGATTGTTTCTCTCTCTCCGTCATCCATACTGTTTGAAGAAATTGGGCGACTGCCTCGCCCATCTGCTTGTCTCTACTCTAATCGAATAGTAACTAGACAAAGCCCTTATAAGAAGTCTTGAGTTCTACCTGATAAGCTGTTCGTTCTTCTCAAAACTCTATTACTAAAAATACTCCATCAACCGAAATTTATACAGATGGTTCAAAACATGTTGTTGGAGCTGGAAGTGGGCTCTATGACCACAGCTGAAACGTATGGGAATTTTTTTTGTCTGTCAGATCGTAATACAGATTTTAAGACTGAGTTCATGGCCGGTACGGAAAGCATTCTTAACGGTAAAAGGATATACATAGATAACAGGGTGACAAGTCGGTTCAATTCGATTGAAGGGGGAAGTTTTTTTTTTTTTTAACTAAACACAACTCGCGAAGCAATTAGCTTGTCTGCGGAAAACACTCAGGGTCGCTATGGTAGGAAGGCAATCCAACCCATGACCTCTGAACTGACAGGCTAGCATCGCTACCACTCAGCCACAGGGAACGAGATAAGCTCATACGTATACTGTACAGATCTACATGTTATATGGAAACCGGAAAATCAAGATACAACAGAACGAAGAGGGTGATAGGTTTTTCACGATGGGATAATATTTGAATAACAGCACACTACAGAAACTCAAGAAACTCCAAACCAAACTAAAGCCGTAAGCAATTGAAAAATATGAGAGAGTTTGGCTACATGCTACTATAGGAAGAGTAACCTGGGGGTCTACTCTGTATTTCGAAACGAAAGAAAATTCTTTAAAATTTTTATGTTATTAAAATTACAATTCGAAAGCATTTGCTTTCGTTTAGAATTACAGAGTAAATCCCCGCAATGACTTAAAAATCCAAATATCAGGAGGCTGGTTGGCATATTAACCGACTAAACGTAGAGGCTGGCATTGGCTGAAGTAGCTAGCACGTTTACTACAAAATTGGAAGTCTTGGCTTCGAGCCCGGCCACACTGACAAAGTCATTATATAACAACACCATGACTTTTGCTGCTATGTATTAGTGTTCTTTTGTGTCAGTTGCTGTAGGAAAGTTTAAGTGATGAAGGCAAAGACACTGGTACCTGAACTACACTGGCTTCAGCGGCTACTAATCCTAATCAGAGCTCCCTACTTCGTCGGTATTGTGTAGCAAAATCATCAGCGAAATAAAATAATGAATAAAAATGGCATCTGAACATAGCTTTGAAAATGTAATGCACCTTTTTGATACCAGAGGCGCTGCAACTCTGCCTTATTGCGAAGAACGTGCAAGGAAAGCAGAGTTGTAAAGGAATAAAGATTTCTCTATATCTTCTTTCACCACCTGTCTTCTCTATCACTATCCCTTTTCTAAACAAGGTAAGACTTAGAAATAGTAGTAGGAATTTCTTGCCTAAGTGCTACTTCTCTTACAAAAAAAAAGACGGAATAGGCCAAATATCTGGAGATCTCATCTAGCTCGCATGGGACTGATAGAAGATATCACATGCAAGGAGGAGTTCGAAACATGGGAACACTACCTGTGTCATTGGCCATCGTTTAGTCAGCGTAAAAGACAACTTGTCAACGTACCTTGCTGGGAATGTCTTATGGACTCCGATTGGAAAGTCATGAGCAAGTATATAGAACAGACTGGTTTCATGGCGTGACCTGTTTATGGAATAGGCTTTCCTGACTAATTAGTTATATTGGGGGTTCCCCGCATCATCGGATAGAGCGCACAATATGTCGTATTGATAAGTTTAATCCCTTATGGGATTGTGTCAACGAGGTTGCCTCTCTTTTCAACCTAACCTAACTTTACGTAAACAGCTTCTCAAGCGTTGTTAAATTGAAAACTTTTCATAGTGAAATGGGACATGTATTTCATGGTTTACGTGGCTGCCTACTACACGCAGCCATTTAAGTAGATAGAATCTAGATGATTCCTAGAGAGCTCTAAAACACTGTCAAAACTTCACTTTTTCAGTTATAGAGCCAAATTACAAGTCTTTTAATAATAACTCACTATAAGCATAATAACAACTAAACAAAATGGTTAATTTTTAATTATCAACACCTTGTAAGAATGCAGGGGTTTACAATTTTTTTTTTAATTAAAACGACATAATAAAACCAAATTTCCTGTGTTGCATACAAAAATTTCTAATTTGGATTGATGTTTTAGCACTGAACCATTGTCCTTTGCATTTTTTTGAATTCTTTTTTAGTTTTTGGCAAATCATTTTTATTGTTTGTTTGTGCGAAGGCTTTTGAAAAATTTCAAAGGAATCGTTTGGAATTGTTTGAAATGTCAAAATATTTATACAGCAGTTGTCACCAAGTCTACCCTCACAGTATCGTCGTACCTGTCACACATATTCCACGCTCATTATGTTTTCAAATACCTACATATGTATGAGCATACAAA
The DNA here is from genome assembly GCA_944452675.1 of Tachina lurida. Classification (NCBI taxonomy): domain Eukaryota; kingdom Metazoa; phylum Arthropoda; class Insecta; order Diptera; family Tachinidae; genus Tachina; species Tachina lurida. The sequence goes on from OX101755.1 coordinate 15,230,472, forward strand.
GAGACAGACATTTTCGTTGTTAAAATATCACAATGAATAAGATTTTTTTTAAACTCAAGTTTTTACAGGTATTTGATTATTTATTTTGTAATGAAATTTTTATAATTGCTTTGGCATGTAAATCTTATTTAAATCCTTAATTATGCAGTCTTTTTGAGAGGTTGTTCTTTTGTTTTTGTGTTAGTGTTGGTTCAGAGATAATTTTCTTATGGGAAATCCTGTCTTGGGCATAGAATCAGTCAATTGATGAATACGAGTTTTTTTGCAGTCATTTGTTTTAATTACCTTTCAAAAGGACTCGATGAGGACTTGATGTTGCTACAGCTTGTAATTTAAAAAGGTGTGAGTTTTTCACACGTTGTGTTTTGGTGTTAAGATCATTACAATAATACAAGATCTAAGCAACAATAACTTTGAGCAGATTGTTGCAAAGAAGCAGCCCATATTTTTGTTACTCAAGTTCTTTAATTATCCAATTGCCCAAGATGACTAGCTAATTTCTTGAAAAGAATTTGCTCATAATTAGGGAGAGTAGACTGCCGTTTAGGTAAAATGAGGAAGGAAATAAATGATCTTCTAGCACTTAGAAGAATTTGTGGAATCTTAATATCTTAGTTTTTTTCAAAACACCTAAACTCTTTAGGACATAAAAATCCAAAAGAACCGGTAGAAGTTGAAGTTCTGTCCCTTACATTCTATATATTGCTATGATGAATCGATACGGGCTGCTGTTGGCTAAAGTAGTTAGCGTGTCAACTACAAAGCCAATGACGGCATTCGAGAGCCTGAATTCGTAACCTGGCCCGTCATATCAACACCTTAGCTTGTTCTGATATGATATGTATATCGCAGCTCCCTCTGTAGCAACTAAGCGCCGGCGTAGCAAAATAACTAATAAAATGGCTAAATAGCTGAAATTAATGCAGTTACTTAACACCAGAGGCGCTGTAACGTTGCTGTAAAAATTAATAAAATTTACAATAGTATAGCTGTAAAAAACAAAAGAAAAAATTAATTTAACTTCTCTTTGCTCTATCTATCACTTCACCATCTGTACTTGCACTATCCCATGCCCACTCTCTGGCAACACAAATGGACCTGTGAGCTCAAGACTTACTTTCTTTTCTCAGCAACCTTCTACCTAAGCTAACCTAACCATAGTGAATCGATATCAAAAACCGTGAGATCATAACTCCCGATATTTATAAAATTTAAAATTAATTTGAAATCAAAATTTTCCTAAAATGTATTTCAAATTAATTTTATTTTTCTATGAATACGTTGGTCAGACTTTAGTTGTACACAGAAAAAAATATTGCTGCAATCAACAACTTTAATTGCAAATAAAACCAAAAATCAATTTAAAATGTATTTTAGTCAATTAAATTTTTGTTTTAAAATTTAATTGAAAACAAAGTTTTTTTTGACACAATTACATTTTTAATTGATTTTTGGGTTTATTTTCAATTAAAGTTATTGATTGCAGGAGTATTTTTTTCTATGTGGCAAGTTCCAAGTGACGAAGGCATAGTCTCACTCACTGGCCACTGAACTATATGCTAATCCTAAAGTAACATCAGGGAACCCTCCTACATCGGTACCCTCCTACACCATTGACAAAGTAAAATAACCAATAAAATGGCTACTAAACGCAACTTCGAAAATTTAATGCGCCTCATTGACACCAGAGGCGCTGCAACACTGCCATAAAACATGAAAACGTGCAAAAGAGCAGATTTGTAAAAGTATACTTTAGCTTTCCTCTATCCTAACTATCTTCGGTATCACTTCCCTTTCTTACAGAAGCTAATACCTAGAAGTAGAAGTAGGCATTCATTGCCTGAATGTTATTTCTCTTTAAAAAAAATTTGACAACTTTTCAGCTCTTTTAGGAGCGGGTCAATAAGACCGTTTTTGAATGAATTACAGGGTTTTTGAAAAAAAACTCATTTTATTTTTTAACATGGTCTGCTTTGAGCTTTATACACTTTGTCCAACATTTCACCAATTTGTGTATCCCTTCCAAAAAAAAAATAATAATAAATTTGTTAGAGGTCATCAAAGTTGTAGTTTATTATATTTCTACCGAAGCAAATGCTCAGGTTTGAGGGGGGCGAGAAATACTCACTCCGAGCTAAATTGGGAGAACATGCCGGATGAGGAAGCAATTCCTAGCCCAATTCATGGATTTTTGCCAAAGAAACTGCATAGGTGTGTATTTTTTCATGGTACAAAAGAGTTTTTCCTGATCAAATGCGTTCGTGTTCTTTCCAAATCGTCATTTAATCAACTCAGTAAATTTAAATAATATTGTCCTTTGATTGGTTTAAACTTTTAAAGGTACGAGTAGTAAATGTTTTTTTTTTAAACTAACACGCCTACTAATACTACTTTTACTAAGTGTTACCTCCTTTAGGAAAGGTAGAGGTGAGAAGACGGGTGGTGAAGGAATAGGTAGAGAAAGCTTCATTCCTTTACAACTCCGCTTTTTTTGGCTCGTTCTTTGTAATAAAACAGATTTGCAGCGCCTCTGGTGGGAATGAGACGCATATAATCTTCGAAGATGGGTTTAGTAGCCATTATATTGGTTAGTTTACTTCGCCGATTGCTTTGCCACATACTATACGGATGAAGGAGGGCGCTCTGATGTTACATTAGCACTAGTATCCGGTGTAGTTCAGTGACCAGTGTCTTTGCCTTCATCACCTATACTTTCCTACAACAAATGATACAAAGATGCACTAATGCACAATAGAAAAATGTGTGGTGTTGTTATTTAATGACTGTAGGAGATCGGGCTCGAACCCATGACCTTCGGTTTTATAGTCAATTTGCTAACTACTTCAGCCAACGCCACCACAGTGGATTATACAGCATGCAATCCAAAAACCGCTCGTCATAACTATACAGGCTGACATACCCAACCTTGGTCTTCTGTGGCGCCGATTCGCCCCGATAAGACCACTGTTATCACTGCTGTTTAATATCTTCATCCAAGGTTACAAAACATAGCAAAAACTGGTTCATATTGCGGTTGATTAACGCCAAACATTCCGGTCGATTGTGAGCAAACGCGGCACCCATCTAGCGAAAAACTTTCTCATACTTGGGAATCATTCGAAATTAAAACCACTTAGCCATGTGGGACACTTATTCCTACCACAGCATCTCTCAATCTTCCGTCGGCCAACGCTATATCGTGAATTTTTTCAATTGCTTCGAATGTAGAGACCTCAACTGGGCATCTAGAATGGTCGGCATCTTTCGTGCTTGTATGGCTACCATTACCATTGCTATTGATGTTGAAGATTCAAGCTTATCCTTGGTGCTACTGATCGTTCTTTTGCTTAAAAAATAATGCTTACACAATTCACATTTTTCTATTTGTTCTCTTATCACACGATAGTCGGCTATCACAGACTGTCAAACACGAACGAATTTAAAGTTTGCTAAAAAACCCCACAAAATGAAAAGCAATAATGTTCAAAAAATCTACGTTTTTCTCCAGTTTCCAATTTCGAATATTTCACTTTAAAAATCGCTGTTTCGATTTCGTTTAAAACCGAGCAGCGCACCCTTAACTTAACTAACGCAGTTTCCTCAAATTTTGACAGAAATCAGCTGATAGTTGCTTGTTGACAGGAGCAGTGTTGCCCTTTCAGTTTAATAGACGGGAAATTCAAAAGGCAGAAATTTTCCTCTAAATAGGAATATTTTTGCTTTTGGGTAAAATTTTATAGCTCCAACTTTTTTCCGCACTATGGGCTTTTTTGTATTCCTCTTACATGTTAAAATACTTTATTTAAATATTTCCCATGAACTACCTCCTCATAAAATTCATACATCCCTTACATTGTATACCTTCAAACTTTTATTATCATCTGCCATATTTGGGAGGTTCTTACTCCGCCACAGCCTTCTTCGCACTTGTATTATAATATGGAGTCATAACCTACAAAAAAGCTTAAGTGACACATTTTTTTAACTTGGGTTCTTTACGAAAATCGTTTATTTACAATCCCAAATAATTAATTTGGGGGAAAAAAATTAAGTTCGAAAATTATGTCGCTTAAGCTGTTTTAGCGGTTATGGCACGATATATAAACGACAATAAGAAAAAACTTTGATACGGTTGCTTGCTTAACTGTTACATTAGAGTTTTGTGGCAAAGATGATAGTGCCACTCTTGCATAAGAGAGATTATAATGCTCATGTAACAAACAAACAAACAAACAAATGATTATCAGGAATTTTTGCCTTGTAGACAAGTGATTACAAAAATAATGGCATGACATAGAATACGAGCACATATAACAATTATGCTGAAATGCATAAGCATTTATGTACATATGCCAGCAGTTCCATTAACGTATAAAATCATTGTGACTATGAACGACTATTTTAATAAATATGTTGTGTTAAAGTTGCACATTTAAGTAGAGTGTTTATTTCTGTGTGTGAAACATGTCCTTTCAATCTCTGTTTAGCTGTTGAATTTTGTGGCAGCCATATACAGGCAGGATATATGTATGTATAAATTTACAGCACACAGTCATCTAGTCTCTTACTCGCGTAATGATGCACACACATGCACAATGAACACTAAAATCTATTCTAACTATACTTGACTAAAAACCACACATACATATATTTTAAATTGCTATCAAATCTATGCGCATCAACAGTGGGGAGCAAAACAAGTTAGATTAAAAAATATATAAAACAGAGGAAAGTCTTCACTAGTCCAATAGAGGAAACATACAGTGATTTTTAAGCGAAAAAATCCCAAACAAGTAGTTTAATTGTACCAAGTCCATTTATATCAAGCTCATTTATAACAAAAAGCAAGCAACTGTTTCGAAGGATATGGTAGAGAAAAAAAATATGTATTGATGCAGAAAATTTATTCTTTTTTAGCGCGCAGAGACAAAATTTATTTATTGATGCAAATAATAGGGAAAACAAAAAATTCTAATTGAAAAAGGGAGAAATTTCACGCGTAATTTTATTCATGATAGCCCTGAAGATGTTTTCCATCGAAAATTTGAAGGCTAAAAACAACGTTTGTCGTATCAGCTATTAATAATATTCTCATAAATATTTGCGCAACTAATCAATGATTATCTTAAATTTGGTGTATGTTACTCCTAAACCAAAATACACCTTACACTCTAATGTCGATAGGACGGAGGAAAATAGTACCCCCATAGATATATTTACAGAATGGCGGCAGCTATGTTACTTCATAGCTCGCTACATTTTAGAACGATTGTAAAAATAATTTTTTTTTCTGAAAGCTTCCATTTAGTCACATTAAAAAGGGGGGGGGCACGCCCTCTAATCTTTTATAAATTTGATTTTATGATATTATACTCATTCGATTGCTACGAAACTTGCCCAACACATTGGACTCTTTTAACGACACCATCTAGAAGTTTAAAAAATGGGCGGAACCATGCCCAATAAAACTAAATATTATATTTCACGTGCTTCTACTTAAACAAGTTTTAAAAAACTTCGCACACACCTTGAGCTCTTAAAAGGATACAATACTGCATTCAAAAAAGTGGGTGGGGCCACGCCCATTAAATTTTAATATAATATTTCCTATGGTTCTATTTCACCAATTTTTACAAAATTTGTAAAAAAATTTATACATTTTTAGCTCTCAAAAGGACACAATCTTGCATTAAAAGAAGTGGGCGGTGTCACGCCTATTAAATTTTATTGTTATATTTCATATATTTATATTTCAAAGATTTTTACAAAACTTGGTACACATTTTAAGCTCTCGAAAGGACACAATCTTGCATTAAAAAAGTGGGCGGTGTCACGCCTATTACATTTTATTGTTATATTTCATATGCTTTATTTCAATGATTTTTACAAAACTTAGCACACATTTTAAGCTTTCAAAAATACACAATCTTGCATTCACAAAAGTGGGCGGGGTCACGCCTATTAAATTTAAGTCTTATATTTTACGTGCTTGTACTTAACGAAGTTTTACAAAATTTGGCACACACTTTAAGCTCTTAAAACGAAACAATCTTGCATTAAAAAACGTGGGCAGGGCTACGCCCATTAAAATTTAATATTATATATAACGTGCTTGTACTTCAGCAAGTTTTATGAAACTCGGCACACATTTTGTGCAATAAAACAGAAAATTTTTTGCATTCAAAAAAGTGGGCGGGGTCACGCCTATTAAATTTTAATCTTATATTTTACGTGCTTGCACTAAATTAATTCTTACGAAACTTGGCACACATGTTTGGTTCTTAAAAACACATTATCTTGCATTCGAATAAGTGGGCGGGGCCACGCCTATTAAATTTTAATATTATATATCGCATGCTTGTACTTAATAAATTTTTACGTAGCTTGGCATACACCTTGAGCTATTAAAAATACACAAGCTTTTGCATTAAAAAAAGTGGGGGGGGGCCAAGCCCATTAAACTTTAATATTCTATTTCAAAGGCTTCTACATCACAGATTTCTACGAATTTTAGCACAAGCCCTAAACTCTACAAAACGACACAATCGTCCATTTAAAAAAGTGGGCGGTGATATGCCTTTTAAATTTTAATACTATATTTCACGTGCTTCTACGCCACCGATTTTTACGAATTTGGCACACACCCTGAACTATAAAAAATGCACTATCTTGCATTCAAAAAAGTGGGCGAGGTAATGCTGATTACAATTTAATGTTATATTTCACGTGCTTCTACTTGATAGATTTTTACTCTAAAAAATATTTAATCTTATATTAAAAAAAAGTGGGCGGGGCTATGCCCATGAAAGGTTAGTATTATATTATATGTGCTGCTACTTATCCGGTTTCGGCCCTTATAATGGCATAATTTTGTTTTTAAATAAGTGGGTGGGGCCATGCCCATTACTGATTAATATTATATGTTTGACGTGCTTCTATCTGAGCTATTTTTATGAAACTTTTCTTACATGTTGAGCTCTGAAAGAGAGATGCAATATTGAATTTAGAAAAATGGGAGAATACTAATACTTGCCAAATTGGGCATGACGACGTGAGCTAAAAATATAAACTTTGCACTAAAAATTTTAAAAGAAAACTTAAACAAATTTAATTGACTTCAAAAATAAGCTGTTAAATATTAAAAATTATTTCGATTCAGTTAAATAACTACTCGTATAACAAAAATTAAAAATTTTTAAACCTGCGAATATATCTAGAGAAGATGTGATGATATCTGGCTGGAACAATTTTCTTAAAACATAGCTAAGAACCTTCTCGATCCAGTCACATTGCAAACAGAAGAAACTATAGTTGAATTTAGTACGGTTTTTTCTGTGTACGATAAATCAAACACAACTTTTTTTACTCAATTTCCGTTATTTTTGGCACAAAAAAAACAATCCATAGAGAAAAACTTCTTGATTCTATGAGGTTTTCTTATAAATTGTAAACTATAGGGATTTCTTATTGATTTTATTAGGTTGCCTTATTGATTTTTTTAAAAAGGGTTTCTTCTTGATTTTAGTAGGTTCCTATATTATTATGTGTAAATCATTTTATTAATTTTTTTAATAAGGAAATCTTCTTGATTTTATGTAGTGTCTGGTTAATTCGTTTCTATAAATAGACATAGAGACAATTTTTTTCATGATCTTTTTTCATTTTTGTATAGGAATGTTTGCATGTATGAATGTTTGAATGTATGTATGTATAAATAAATAACATCTACAACATACTACATATATACATACATGTGTATATGGTGTAGAATTTAAATGAAAATACATAAGTACAGAGAATAAAGACACAATTTTTTTTTTATTGAAAAAATCAATAAGATAACCTCATAAAATTACAAGATTTCTTCTTGATGTTTTCAAAAAGGTTTTCTCTATGAAATTAATAAGATTTCCTTATTGAAAAAAAAACAACCATAGAGATTTCTTATTAATTTTGTTCCATTTTATGGGGTATTTAGTAGGCACTGTTTTCTCTGTGTATGACACCTTTTAATTTAAAGCTGTAGTAACTAGTCATGATTAATATACATTTATTTAATATTTATTAAATATTTATTAAATTTCTTTTTTAAATTTCAAAGCCACTTTCATAATTAAGGGCACATGTAAAAGAAATTTTATTTAACTGAATCTAAATATTTTTTAAGTTTTTTTAGTGCTTATTTTTGAAGTCTATTTGAATTTTTTCTTCTAAGTTTATGAAATTTTTTGTATTTGCCTTTTTTTGTAAAAGTTTCAGGTTGTATTTTCATACTTCATCTCAAACTTTTGCTATTTACTTTAAATCAACCGAGAAAATTTTAACTTAAACTTATAATCACAACAATGGCGACTTAAGTATGGAGTATATATATGCATACATACAAATATACATAAATACATATGTATGTATGTCAGTATGTGTGCTTGCGTTGCTTTAAATTCATGCATGCCTTTGTATTGACAATATATGGCTTCTTTTGTAAAATACGGTTAATTGTGGATTTTATGGTTATATCCTATTTTTTTTTTTGTTATTGCAATTGTTGTTGGAATTTCCTCTAGGGAACTGAATTTTTATTTTATTTTTTTTTTTTTGGATTTTTAATTTCCACACACTACTTCTTGCTGCTGCTATTCTTTAGATATGTGAATTTTTACATACTGATTTGTAAAACCACCCAAGTTCCCAAACTTGTTTTTATCCTTAATATGGCCACCTCCTGCATTGTTATTATTGCTTTTTTTTTTGCCATTGCTGTTGTTGTTGTTGTTGTTTTGCATTGCGCAATTTTCAATTATTTTGTTGTTGGTTTTGTTATGACTTTTTTTATTTTTTTTTTGCTTGCACAATTTTTTAATTTTTCTGTTAGAGTTATTATTGTTGGTTGCTATTATAATTTTTTCTTCTTCTTATTACAAAAATTATTATTTCTTGTTTTATTTTAAATACGTTGCCATACTTTGTGTTTAATTAAAAGCTTGTATGCGTTTTTGTGTTTGTTTGTTGTTTTTGTTATTTGCTTTATGCTTTCTCCCACCTCCTTGGCGCTTTACTTTTACTAATTCTTCACTTCTGTTCGTATGACTAGCAGTGTTGCAATTAAAAATGTAAAATATGTACATACATATATAAAAAAAATAATAATAAATAATTTTACTACTGGCAAGATATTGTTGCTGCTATTGCTGTTGTTATTGTTGGTGCAGTGGCTGGCAGTATGTAGTGTAGTGGCATTATGATTAAGAACAAGTACTCATATTATTTATTATTATTGCTATTATGCTGATGATGAGGACAAACACACATACATATACATACATAAGTATATGTTTAAATTTTTTTTCCAAGTGTAGTTATGTGTACGAGGGTTGCTTCATATAAATTAACAAAACTTTCGAATGCGAGAAATTGTCATATTCTAAATATTTCAAATAACATTTCATGTTAACTACTCGAATAAAGAAACGATTGCCTTTGCCTATTTTTTTTTTGGTGGGAATCGAAAGCACTTCCCCTCCCCCCCCCCACACTTAATACGAGCACATTATCAACTAAAGGATCCTCCAATAAAGAGTTTCATTTTATTAAAAAAAAATGTATTTTCAAGCAAAATCATGGGATGCTTAAATAATTGTAAAGAGCAGGGTATGCCAGTGTAGGAGAATGTAAAGAGATAATGTCAGATTTCGTAGTACTAAGGCCCCAGATGATATTACTTCAATCGTTCTGCGTGCGCAGGCAGGTAAACCAGCAGTAAATAAGCTTCTATCAGACTCACAGCAGTAGTCCTAAGCAAATGATATAAGGATGTTTATTTAATTGTAATGGAAAATAGTATCAGCTCGCAGGACCATATTATTTTCATGCAATTGTACATCATATTTTCGCACATTCACGGCATCGTTCTGCGTGCGAAGGCAAATAAACCAGCAATAAATAAGCTTCTATCAGACTCACAGCAGTAGTCCTAAGCAAATGATATTAGGATGTTTATTTAATTGTAATGTTTAATAGTATCAGCTCGTAGGACCATATTATTTTCATGCAATATTCGCACATTCGCGGCATTATGTCCTCGCTAACTTCTATAATCTCAGCATTGAGGTCTTGAATCGATCGTTCGCCATTAATATAGACCAGCTACGTCCAAACAAACATACACTGATATTTGCATTTGAGTTAAAATGCGTTCTTGTTTCTTTGCAAAGTAAGAGCAAGCATTGCTGTCTGTTATGTTGCTATTGTGGATTTTGTACTCTCGTCGGTGTGAAAGCACAAAAAGCTCTTTATAAAACTTTGTAGCTGGTATAGACCATATATGTAAGTAGCCCCAAAGAAAAAGGTCCCAGTGTGTTAAATCTCAAAATCTCAGTGACCAATTTTTATCGCCTTTTCAAGAAACCCCGCGATCAGGCAACTTTTCATGCAAAAGGGCAATATAGTACCGTTAATTGTGTAGCACATAGCGCCATCTTGTTAAAAAACAAATGTTGTCCCTATCAATATCTTCAGTTGTGGCCATTAAACATCAGCTGAAAGTCCAATCCATTCTCCATAACAATTTCGCCAGCCACATTTACGAAAATTTAGGGTCCTGAAACCCCACCAAATAGTCACACGTTGAAGATTGTTTTTCAACAATAATTTGTAATTTGCGAGGTGAAAATGGTCCCCAGCAGTGAAGATTTTTTTTTAGGAGAAGTAACACTCAGACAATTAATGCCTACTACTATTACTAGGAGTTAACTTCTCTGATAAAGGCAGCAGGTGTTGCAGGAAGAGATATAGGAAAGTTAAATCCTTATACATCTATGCCTTTTGCAGGATTTATTTAAGGCAGTCTTGCAACGCCTCTGGTGTCAATGAGGCGCATTAAATTTAAATCGAAGCTGCTTTTGGTAGCCATTTTTTAGTTATTTGACTACGCCGATTACTCTGCTACACAATACTGATGAAGGAGGATGGTCTGATGTTACATTAGGATTAGTGTCAAATGAAGTCGGTATAGTTCAGTTCTTTAAGTAGCATAGGGCTATGAAAAATCTGCTCCATTGTGGTTTATCGAATGTCAAGTGCTTCAATTCACCCCCCCAACTTATAACGCCCTTCTGTATTCTTCCACGCATGTGATGGTTCCTTTCGATTGCATTTCGTGCAATGTCATTATTCGATTTTCGAAGGGTGTATCCAATCCACTTATAATTTTCGTCTTCCTACTTCAAGATCGCTTGGTGTTCTTTTAAAAATTCGAATTTTAAAAGTAGTCTTAAGGAAGAAACAACTGAAATATTTTCAGACCCATGTTGTGCATTTGACCAGGGATGATGTTTTTGCAATTTTAATGAGCAGCTGCTATTCCAGTTTATTATCAAACCTGATTTATCTGAGGTTTTTGGCATTGAGAAGAAGTGTAATATTTATTTAAAAAGACAAATTTTCTTATACGTTGTGACTTCTCCAACTTCTTAGTAGAGCTCCTAAGAGTGCAAGGTCCATGAATAAAGTATTTAATTAATTTAATTTGGAATGGTTTTCTATTAGCCCTGGTTTGGTTGATAACTATACCGGTTTCAGCTTTAAGACATTTTAAGTCTTCTCCTGATTACTCTGGGATTACTACAACCCTCGTAGTTTTGATAACGTTATGAGGGAATAGTAATAATAAAAAATAATTTATTATTTATATGATTTTGTGATTTTTTCTTCTCTTCTCTTCTTTTTTTTTTTTTGCTTTTATTGCAAGAAATTATATAATGGTCTCATTAAAAATATATTCATTTTGCTATTTTAATTTTGAATTTTTTCTAAAAATGATATTTAATTAAATGCTTAAAGCCTAAAGGAATTTAATGCAAGAAATTATTATGTAAAAGCATAAAATTAAATAGATAAAATTAAAATGTATGAGTTTTCTTTTTCAAAATCTTATTTTTAAGCTCCAGGCGGGGGTTCTTTGATAAAATAGTGTAAGTCTCTATATTGTGAAATTCTTGCACTCTGGGTTGTGAGTGTAAGCTAAGTGCTTTGGAAGGCATGATGTCTAAAAATGGTACAGCTCAATACTCGCCATAAGGACCATTATTACACCAAAGCTTATTTTTAATGATGAAGCCCATTTATTGAAGTCCAAGTCACTGAAATTGTTGTCTTAACACTTTGGTCATTCTTACGATGTTGGGGATTTAGGGACTTCGAAACACAAAAAGAAATTTTTGATGATATTAGTTGGCAACAGAAAACGCAGTGGCGTAGATAGCTAATTATCTCAGAGAGAATGATCCTGAATATATTTAAGCAAGGGTTTGTAACCACGTTTTGGAGTGGCTTTTCGTTATTCCACTCCATATATGAGTATTCAAGAGAACTCCAAAGATGACGAGTAACCGAAATTGAACGTAGAATTAAGGAAAATTATTTATGGGCCTAGAGCCGTCTTGAGTTGCAAGTGGGCCGCCTGTAATCTTTCTGATTAAAGTAGATGATACGGCATCTCTCTGATCAATGGAGATGATACTGAGTCTCTCTGGTAAAATGGACCGCAAAGAAAATGTGACCGACTTGTTTTGCTTTAAGGCAGGCCAAATCATTCAGAAACGCGCCATTTTCATATATTGGCATCTTGAAGCTCAGTGTGGATTTTCTTTCTGGTCACTTTGGACGGAACTATCCTCTGTGGAAAATGAACAAGGTTCACTCATCCTTGTCTGGTTTATGCTTCGAAGATGACGAGTTAGCGGCACATATTCTATGCGAGCATATTGTCTTATGTAACATGTTGAAGGCATTTTTTTTCCATTCTGAGTTTCTGTATTCAGATGATATTAGGCGGGCTTTTTTTTTAGGTAGGACCAGCACTCAGGGGATAACCCCTACTCATGCAATGCATTGTGCTAGAACTAGGAAAATAGGTTTTGGAGAGGAGGATAGAGGGAGTAGTGTCTGTGGACATTCGACTTAAACTTTCCCACGTTGAAACTGACAGGAAACACTTCCGCAGGTAGATTATTCCACATACGAATAGTACGGCTAAAAAAGGAATTCTCTCTGTAATGCGTAGTGCGATTTATTGGCCAATCGACCACAAAAGGATGTGCCCTGAATGAAGCTCGTGTTGTGCGTAAAAATGTACGGGTTTCAGGAACAAGTTCCCTAATTTCATTAAAACACATTCCATTGTAGTAGCGATAGAACAAGGAAATGCACCCCACATTGCGTCGATGCTACAATGAGTCAATAGAGTTGGATACCCTACTGTCACCAATGAGCTTCTTCGCCCTCTACTGTACGTGGTCGAGCAACCCCAAAATAGACTTTGAAGCGCCGGCCCATACATGAGAGTTGTATTCCATCTTCGGTCGGATATAAGTGGTATAAATAGTAAGAAGATCAGATGGAGTGAAGTATTGCTTGCACCGTTTTAAAAATCCTAGGCACTTGAATGCTTCTTTTGAGACCTGAAAAATGTGTTCAGTCCAACGAACATCACACTGAATTTTCATGCCAAGAACATCAAGAGCTTCCGATTCCTTAATATTTATACCACCCATAGTTACAGAGGCAGCAGCATTAACGGTCATGTGTCTGTGATTAATCGTACAGCATTGGGTCTTACGGGCGTTAAAATCGACCCTATTCGCATGACCCCATTCAGAAATTCTTTCTAAATCGTAGTTTAATGTCTCATTCATTGTTTGTCGCATAGCCTCAACCTCCGGAAGGCTAGGTCTATTGCTGAATGAGATAGAATGACAAATGCTGCTGTCATCCGTGAAAGAATAAATAGGGTTGAAAGTTTTACAAAAAAGGTAATTTAGAAAGATTAGGAATAGAGTTGGTGAAAGAACAGAACCTTGTGATACCCCTGAATTTAACTTGAACTCATTTGATGAGATCCCATCTATAACAACTCTTATAGTGCGATCCCTGAGGAAACTCGATAAGAATCGAGAGAAGTTATCACCGACACCAAGGGCAATACATTTTGACAAAAGTGCACCATGCCACACTCTATCAAACGCCTTGGAGATATCTAGAGCCACCACCTTACTTTCGCCAAAATGGTGGATTGAATTACACCACTTCTCCGAGAGGAGGGCAAGTAGGTCTCCCGTAGAGCGGCCTCTACGAAATCCATACTGCCGGTCGTTGAGTAAGCTGTTGGACTCCAGATACCTTACAAGATGGAAATTCACCATACTTTCCATCACTTTGGAAAGTGCAGAACATATTGCAATTATGCGATAATTTTCAGGGTTATTTGCTTCTCCTTTTTTAGGAATTGGCGTAACATTAGAAACCTTCCAACACACTGGGAACTCACCAGCATGGTACAATATGCTGAAGAGGTTAGTTAATGGACGTGCTAGCGTCGAGGAACACTGCTTCAAGACCAGTGCTGGAATGCCATCCGGCCCGGGAGACTTGTTTATGTTGAGTTCCGATAAAACCTTTTTTACTGCTCGAGCCCGAAAGAATATCTTGGGCATAGTAGTAGATACTCTCTCTAGCACAGGCAGTGGCTGATTGCTTTCCGGCAAGCAGGAATTACTTGCAAATATTTCAGCTAGAAGGTTAGCTTTATCAGCCTTGTCAGTGAATATTTGGTCATCCTTTAAAAGAGTCGGAATTGAAGAACTAGCATTATTCTTTACTTTTTTAACGAATGACCAAAAGGTCTTACTACCCCGAGGGGCAGCAAGAACTTTAGCACGGAGGCGTTGCTCGTAGAGAGCCTTTTCACGCCTCAGTACTTTGGCACACGAAAATCTCGCCCTTTTGCGTAGCAAATCAGTATCGGCGTTTTGATTATTTCGCCAAATACTGAATGCTTCCTCTCTAGATCTGACTGCATTTTTTCATGTCTGATTAAACCACAGTTTCTCTCTGGGCCTAATCGGGATTTGTTTTGATGGTATGAAAGCTTTCATTCCCATCAAAATTATACTTTCGACCATTTTTGCCATGGCATTGACATCATTGTCAAGGAAACATAGCTTCCAATTAAAATGCCGAAAAAAATCGTTGAGCTCAGCCCAACGAGCCTTTTCGTAGATGTATTTTAGTCGTTTCGTTGCTGCATTGCTTGATTTAGTTTACAGATCTATGCCACGAAAGATCCATTAGGTGTCACAGTGCCTGTCCATATATTTTCCCTTCTTTATTCCCTTTTTCTAGCACCTGGCTAGAGCACTTTATTTAGACCTGCTCTCCTGAGGAATCTCAATATTGCTAATTGTTCTAGTGATGACAGTTCTCAATTCTCTAAATGGCTGCGTTTTCTTTGGCACAAATCTTTAGACTATGATCCTTTTTATGGATTATATCTTTCCGTTTTTCTATTCTATTCTTAAGGAAAACACTATTCAAGGGTTGGCTAGGGGGACAGTTGGCGTTAGTGGCCAGCTGTTAATAGATTAATCTAGTCTTAGCTTTCACCTTCATTATTTTTCTATAAATAATTCAGTGCTGTGCCCGTTCACTAAGTTCTCTTATGCGTAGAGCCTGCATGTCGAATTCGTGCACCTGAGTAGTGGTGGAGCATGGCTTTCAACGTTCTTTGAACATCTTAAGATAATGCTGCCATAGCAGTTACTCCTTTGATTCCTTTGGCTTCTATAGGGAGCATAGAGCCTTTCCTGCACAATTGTCAACCTCACCTACACACGGCCTAGCCTTTTGTTAGCTGACGAATCTCTGATAACGAACCATGGGCGGTATAACCCTCACAAATCTGTGCTGCCATACTAACAGGTTCTCTTCTCATCTGCTGGTATCGCTAAGGATCAATTCCGGTCTATGCGAGGTCTTTGGACCAACCAGATAAACCTCACAAATGGTGGCAGATAAATTCCCACTGTCTTCCTGGAGAGATTATATAGCTCTGATTACCTCAGCAAAGTACTTGACGTAGTATAGGGATAACTACTATGATCGAAGATTGCAACCTATATGCTCGTGGAGTGCGGCATATTGGTGCATTCTAAGGGTGCATGGGGGCGATGGTGAGCGTCCAAGCTACACCCGGTGCTTAGACCACCGTGAGATTAGGTCGTAAAGAAAGCTGCTCCAATAATCTGAAACACATCTGTCTTCCTGGATACATACTGGCACCCTCATATCCAGGATCGGCTGCACAAGCCCCATCAGCTACTTATCTTAAATTAAGCAAATACTAACGAAACCTCCGTTACTCACGTTAGTTTTGATTTTATCTTAGCAAAACGTACTAAAAAGAAAATTCATTGCAATCAACGGTTTGAAAAGACCTTAAGCTACACTCTCACATTTAGAAATTGAAGTCTATGACTCGCATCTGGTCATTAGTTACCTTTTATGTCTTTTTAAACGCCTCCTTTTGCCATTGAGAGTATTTTGAAATTCAACTATTATTTTAGCCATTCACCTGTTATTTTTTTAAAGAATATTTCACTAGGTATTTAGCACCTTTTTTTGGGAAATAACTTCATTATATTGTTAACTTGTTAACGTGTTGTTTTCGTAAGAGTGTTGGGAGCAAAAAAAAAAAAAAGAAATCATAACAAGTCATGTAAGTACTTAAGCAAAATTGTGAGAGAAAAACTCACATGTCTTTCCATTTTATACTAACAACTAAAACAAAACAGCAGCCAGTCGAAGCCATCGTCCTGTAATGCTTATGTGAAGGAGTGACGAGCGTTTGTTAAAAAAATTTAGTTTTATTTATTTGAACTAAAAGAAATAAATTGGTTTGTTAACTAGACATAATTTTTTTTTTTTGAAGCAAACTCATTGAAATTAATTGTTAGGAGTTTGAGAAGTTCTTTTATTAAATCTCTAACAATTTTTAAATATTTTCTACTTTTCTTTAAAAAAAAAACGGGCTTGTTGTAATCATCTCTTTTTTTTACAAATTTATATTTGTTTGAAGTGTTATAATTACTATTTTGAATTTTTTTTTCTTTTATTAGAAATATTTCTTATTTTGTAATAATACAAATAATCATTTCCTTTCATCATATGCCTCCTTTAAGCTTAAATTCTTTTTTTCTCTCTCTGTCTTTTCTCACTTTGGTTTAACGCTTGAGGCATTTTTGTAATAATTTCACTGTTCATTTGTTGTGCGAGTGAAAAGATCAAAGTCAATTGGAATATGTGTTTGTTTGATTTGTCTCCGAATATTTGCAAATTATTATTATTATAATTTTTTTTTTTTTTTTTCACACTTAAATTTGATCACACTTGAAATAATTTCAGCAACAGATAAGGTTGCAATATTAATGGTTTATGAAATGAAAAATCTAGAGCAGGCACTAATTGTGGTCTTAAAATCTAATTTTCTACAAAAGAAGAAGGAAGAGGAAACAAGAAGAAGAAGAAGAAAAATAAGAAGAATAAGAAGGAAAAGGTGAAGAAGAAGGAATAAGAAGAAGAATGAAGAAGAAAGAAAGAAGAAGAAGAAACGAGAATAAGTAAGAAGAAGGAAGAAGAAGAAGAATGATACAGGAGAAGGAAGAAGAAGGAAGAAGGACTAACAGGAGCAAAGCAACGGTGAATGCTGCGCTTGGTTTTTGGGTTCGGTAAATGACCACTATTCTACAGAATCGCACGATTTACGCAAAAAATACAATCAGGCACTGATTCTGGTCTTAAAATTGCATTTTCTACAAGAGAAGAAGGAAGGAAGGAAGAAGAAGAACGAAGAAGAAGAAGAAGGAAGCAAAAGGAAAAAGGACTAACTGGAACAAAGCAATCGTGAATGTTGCGCTTGGTTTTTGGGGTTCGCAAGGGCCATGACTCACTATTCTACACAATCCCACGACTTTGCAAAAAATACAATCCTCTTCTGATGAATGTTTTGAAAATCTTCAGAGACTCCATCATACCAGGGCTGTATTTCTGCAAACAAGGCACGATTGTGTAAGATAGTGAGTCCCAGTCTTAAGCAATTTCAGCAACAACATTCTTTTAAAGTAAGTTTCATTATTTATATTAAATATACGAGTAGAACAAGAATCTTGGCATATATTTGTATTATGAATTTCTAGACAAACCAGCTTTTGAACAGATCCACAATTAACAGCTACTGTATCGCTTTCCAATTCACAGTTTGGAAAATGTATCGCAGCTTTTAAAAGATTTGCATGGAGATGTCCAGTTGGACAACTTGTCGCTGATGACATTTTCATCAACGACTGCTAAGGGAAATTTCACCATTTCTTTTAAAACAATCTAATAGAAACCGTACTCAAAGAATCGGTCCAAGAAAAACGATACAGTGGTCATAAATCAAACTAGTGGGTGGATATTTTCCGCAAGCTAGTCTTGCAAGGTTCAATATAAAATTGTATATAGTTTGGTTAAAGAAAATATTATAGAAATTGTCAGTTCTACACGGACAAGGAAAATATGAGCTCAAGTATCTCTCTTTGTTGTCATGTTTAAAAATTCCCTCAATGATCGGTTTAAGCTGTTGCCAATAGGTCCTCCTCCGTCCTGCAAAATATCGTGGAAGACATGGCTAACTGGGTGGTGAAGGAGTGAGTGTATAAAAAAATTAATCAGGGGAATCATGAATAAGTCTTTGAGAGAGAAAAGCTGAGCTTCTGAAAAAGTGTCATGCAAGAACAAAGAACAGGCGGTCTACTCTATCGTTCGAGATTTTGCATGGTTATTGACATACAAATTCAAAATAATTCAAAATCGTTTTCTTTCGTTTGGAATCCTAGAGTAGACCGCCCGATTTGTTCCAGATTAATCAATGTAAGTAAGCATCCTAATTTCAACTTAACACTGGTTGCAGTTTAAAATTTATTTAGTGGGAAAATAATAAAATCAACACTTAGAAAGCAGCATGGATTTATAATCTTGCATTGCTAAAATACTTACGGAGATGGCCCAGTGACGTTGACTTGTTAGACAATATGAATTCTGTCCATCACCAATACAGTAACCATCAGTAATTTATTGGACTTTGAACATATAATAACTCTTTTTAAAAGACTTTTATAAGCCACCACTTAGTCTCAAAACTCACTGAACGTAGCATCAGTCCTCTCGAAGGAAGTTTACAGATACACGGCTTTAAAAACTTACTTTGCACTGGACAATATCTCCTCGATTGGTAAGTAGGGAACAAATGGTGCTTGGCACAAGTGCTATAACTCAGTAAACCCATAAGGTCTATCGATATGTATACATATATAGAAAAATTACAGGTCTTTGTCAATAAATGTCTTCGCCCAATCCTCCAAATATTTTGGCCTCTAAGTTGTGGTTTAGAATGCAACAATCTCTAATTGAGCATGAGAATACGAAAATAAAGATGGTTGTATCACACACTACGTAATCCAACCAATGACATCAATAGGAAGGAAACCCCTTGATTACAACCCACAGGGAGCCAGAAGAAGAGGACGCCATAAAAATAAATAGAGACCCCAAGTTCAAGCCTAACTACAAACTGCTGGATTAATCTGGAATGAAGCCAAAAGAGCAGCCTCAAATAGAACTCAATGTAGATCAATTACTGAGGCCCTAAGTTCCATATAGGAATTTTAAGGATTGTATACATATATAAGGTAATCAACTGCTGGACTAATTCTTGCCTGCCGCAATATTAAAAAGTCTTTAGTCCGACTTCGATGTTTTAATCCTAAAGGCTTCCTTTATCATCAATCAAATTGGCCAATAAAATTCATGAATTTTAGCGCAATACATTTAAGAAATAACGAATGAGAATGTCCTGTTTCGAGGTAGTTACAGTTCTTGTTCATACACAGCTGCAGAATGGAAGCTGCGATTGACATCTCGATTTTACTCTGGGGAATATTCTTCAGATACAAGAAACTGGGAAAAGAAAAAAAAAAGAACTTATTTTTCGGATTTAATAGAGAGATAGCATTGGCGTAGCTATAAATTCTTTCTAGGAGGGGTATTACGACTGGTGATTTTCATGAGTAATAAAAAAAACATATTTACAGGCTTGGGTAACAGCAATTCTTTGGGGGTAGTGCACCACCAGAGTGGCCTTCCTACGCATAGAAGAGATAGCGAGGCTAAAATGAAGATTTCCCATATGATTTGGAACTTAATGAAAACTATCTATCGGAGCTGGCATGAATAAGGACGGCCTTATATGAGGGAATGTGTGATAGATCGGTGATTTAACCGATAGTTCAGTACTACAGCAAAATCAGTAATTTGGGTGCCGAGCAGCACTAACCATTCATGGCGTAGTATTCAGGATTGCAAAGTCTCGAGGGCTATGTGGCCAAAACTTGACTCAGGAAGATCCAAACTGCTACTGGATATGAAGAGGAAGGCGATGCGAGTCTTGATAGGCACATTGTCTAGTCACTGCTCAGTAAGAGGAAGGACCAGCATTTGGCAAACTGACACTCCAGACTTCTGTAGGATATGCGAGGATGAAGGGGAACCAGAAACAATTGCCTAAAGCTACAACGCTATAGGATTAGATGCCTGAGCAGACATTTTCATGAGAACATTAGTGATATCGCTAAGTGTAAGCTGCAGGATATCAGGGGTTTCATCATAGGAATTCAGTGGCTTAATAACAGATGCTCTAATTATCTTCTGGGTACAAGTGAGGGTTAACATATTTATTGGCGGGTATCAATAGAAGGTAATGGACCCAGTTGGGTCTCCGAGTAGAAGTATGTTGTGACACTATCCTTAATAACCTAACCTAATCTAACCTACTGAGGTTGTCGAATGGACAATCGGATAAGGGAACTGCTATACGTTTCTATAATATTCATTTTTTTACATGAGTAAGTTATTGGACACACTGCAAAACCTACTTTCCACGGTGAGGGTGCCATAAGTGGAGGAGCGAGGTTTCAGAGGAATTTCCTTTATATCAGTCGTTTTTCCTCCTAGTTCTTGGGAAGCACGCCGGTTCATTAGAATTGACTGCTATCTGGTTTACATTGTACAAAGTATTTGAAAGAATAATAAATAGAATGAATTCAGTAGCTTTAAATTGCTTTGAAAAATTAAATCAGGTGCAGACTCACGTATAGTTAAGATTTTGGTTCAGGTTTCAATAGGATGATTGAAAGAGTTCCTGGACTTGGGACTTGCTAGGCATCGAAGAGTTCGCTCACCCTTTTTTGTTTTATTTTACGTCACTTTTATATTTACAAATATTTGAGATATATTCCATGTTTGAGAGAGTTATAGTATTGAAGGATTCTTTCGCAGTATGTTACTTGGTTGCAAGACTTTAATGTTATTGCTTCTTCGAGAATCACACGTTGGCTGAGGTTAGGGCTTTGGTTGAAGCTACTTGATGATCACATTAGTGTTAGTCAGTAGTGCTGGATATATCTCTAGGTGCTGTAAATTGTTTTATACTTTCACAAGCTGATTGGAAAGTGGAGGAGTTTGCGCTCACGGCTGATCAGGGATATGTTTGGTACCAGCTAAACTAATAAGCTATAATGAGCTTTTTTGGTGGCCCGGTGGCTGAGTGGTAGCCAAGCTAGCCTCTCCGTCCAGAAGTCAGTGGGTTTGATTCCAGGCATAGACCCTGGGTGTTTTTCGCAGACAAGCTAATCGCTTCACGGGTTGTGTTTGTTAAAAAAAAAAACTAACAGTGATTGTTAGTTAGGCTTCTCTGGGGTGTATGTGGTGATTCAAGTTGAAATCCAAATGGCATCAAAAGGTATGTTAATACCTTGTTTGAAGACAAGGTAGTCAGACTAGTTCTACTGCTGGCGAAATATTTGAATGTTTTGTTAACATTTGGGACGAAACAGTTTTTACCATCTTAAATCATTGATTTATTTCCAACAGTTAATAGAATTGTCTCAAAGTCTTGATAAGCTCAGAAATGGTGTACAACTAGATTCCTAACAGCAATCAATCTGTATGAAAACGTCACTTTGCTTTTAAAGAGCCTGAAAGCAAATTACAAAAAGCACCATTGAGATTGATAAGTGAAATCGAATAAATCGTCCTTAGGATATTGGCTTTTAAGGCAACTGGCATAATAAATCAAAAATCTATTGTGCACGAGTAAGTAATATAAAAGCACTTAAAATGCATAAAGGTATCTTGCAATTACTGCATTATGCAATATTCAAATTAATTCCTTATTTTTCCTTCTTTTTTGCTTAAAACAATTCTGAGAATTCTAGGGAAAATAAGGCGTCAAAATGAATATATGTGCATGTATGTACTCACAAATATCCATTAAGAATTCATTACTCAAGAGGAAGACAACAAGCACATCATAACTTAGGACAAGAGGAGGAAAAAAATTAGGATTATTTTTTTTTCATCCAAAGTAGATGCATTAATACTGCATATGCTGTCATCATATGTGCGAGTATAATGTAAGCATTCATCATTTTAATGCAAATATAACAACAATGTTGAAATTCTACACTTAAGGCGACACAATTCATATTAAAACATAAAGAAATCCTTTTATGATAATTTCTCAAGAGTGTCGTGCTTTGATCACAATTCAAGTAAAACCCATTCAAGCATAAAACAGTTTTTGTTTTTTTTATATTTTTTGCAAAATTTCCCACCACAACCTCCCACATGAGGAGACTTTCGGCCTCACACTCTTCCATTTAACACAAAAAAAAGCCCTCTTTGCATTTTTAGAATTCATAATTTCGAAATTTCACTTTCTATTCTTTTTTTTTTTTGGCTGATGTTTGGCTGCTTTTTAATGTGGTTTGATAAACAGACAAACAAACGAACAAAAAAAATTATTATTTGAATGAATTTGTCTGGTGTTAATAAAGATATTATGGAAATTACAGTTTTTTTCCCTGTTTTATGCAAAAATTGCTTGCAACAAAGCAAAATTGCCTTTTCAAATGGAACTGCATTTATTGCTTGATTGCAATTACGTTGTCGATTGTTTTTTGCAGGGCAAAATTCTTAAGAATTTTTATTTTCAATTTTCTTAATTATCATCATATTTTTTCCTTGCTTGTTTTACTTTTTATTTTTATTTTTTGGTGGGTGTGTCCTCTCTCTTACATTTGCATAATTTTATAATTATTCATTCAATTCGAGTGTAAAAAAATCCACTTGTTTTTAATTGTGTATGTGTTTGGAAAACTCAGTCGTATTCAAATTTGCAAGTGAATAGAAAAATAAAAGTAATAATCCTGCGTAATTTTATGCGAAATGAGTGAAGTTCATTATAAAATATGTTAATTGCTTTGTAGAGTTTTGCTGCATTTGCCCTTAAAAAATAATCTAAAAGCTCAGGTGGAATATTTGATGAACCAAGTGCTACTGCAGTTTGGAGAGGTCAATTCCATCTTCCTTAAATAGTCCCTTAACCTTAAGCAATGAGATAAGAATTTTGTGCACAGACTTCATGCCCAAGTTTTAAACAATTTGATAACTGAATAGTAAGGAAGCTTAATTTATTTTTTCAGCCAGCTGCAGTCTTCAAAAACTTTACTGCTGTTCTACCGCACTCACACTACATATATGTGCGTTTTAATGGTCCTTCGTGCTTAACCATTTCCGTAGATTATGACAATGCACGTAGTCTGCTCTTCACATATCCCCAAGCTCTAAATCAGCCTCTCAAACTGCTGCTCATCGTCATACTTTTCTCGTTGTAAGCGTTTCAAGAGCTTGGATTCGGCATAGTCAACCAATATCAGCAGATACTAATCCCTTATTCGTCGGTATTGTGTAGCAGAATCATCGATGCAGTAAAATATTAAATAAAATGGTTACTAAGCACAACTTCAAAAATTTAATACGCTTCATTGACACCAGAGGCGCTGCAACATTACATTATTTAAAAAAAAACCTGCAAAAAGCAGAGTTGTAAAAAATAGATTTTTTCTATATCTTCCTTCACCACCTATCTTCTTTATCTCTATCCCATCCCCAAAGAAGGCAACACCTGGTGATAGTAGTAGGAGTGTTACTTCTCTTAAAAAAAAACAAAATACGTCAATCAAAAAGATCAAATGCAACTTATGATAATCTCATTGGTATAGCGAAAAAAGACTTAAAAGCTATTGCTTTGAGCGATGCCGAACGAAGAACCACACGGACTCTAACACCAGCTACAGCTGCCTTTTTATAAAAAAAGTTGTAGGGTACTATTCCCGGCTGAAAGGAAGCACAGTTGAATGCTAACGGACGCGCCTGCAGGTTGCGCATAGTGGAAAGCTCGTTAAATATGCGTAGTAGCTGCTAAGGCAGCCGCGTATGATCAGCGGTTCCAAGTGGAGAGTGTCAGCGGGTTTCCGGGCGGCGCCGGACTCCTAAAAGATTCTGATTGCCTACAATGCTTGGAACGTCAAGGTGAGTGATTGGCGCGTTCAAATAACCCATAGCCCCAATTACTGCCAGCGACTGTTTCCCATGTTAGAGGCGGCTGGAAGCGGGCGTGGAATCTTGTAACAATTGGCTCGCTGTACAAACGTGATATGTTTAAGGCTTCTAAGACAGACCGCCTGGAGGCCACGCTGGTAGTACCAGTTCCAGGATAAAATGCGGTAGCCCAATTATCTACTCATCTTAAAACAACTGATTACCAAAAGCTCAAGAAATAATTGAGGTCCTATGCTTCTTACAGGAACTAAAGGATCTAATATATATATATATATATATATATATATATATATATATATATATATATATATATATATATATATATATGTATATATATCTAATATAAATCTAGTATATAAATTCCACATATAGATTCCAAATCTATCTCATTGGGGCTTAATTCTAAACTTTGATCACTTTGCCTTTGAACGACAAGGTCAGAGTTCATATATCTCGGATGGTGATATACACAATTATATTTTCTTACATGACAGAAAGAGTAGCAGTATATATTTTGTTCATTGATATAATGCCTCTCGTACAGCTCAAATTTAAAGAAGTATGACTCAGCGAAAGTGAGGAAATTGTACATAAGTCGGGGGAAGTTTTTGGCGAATTGATCAGTCAAAATTCAACTGGCAATAGACAAATGGACAATAAGTCATATTAAGCATCCCATTGTTACAATAGGAGATAAACTAGAGTCGATAGCCCCGTTCGAGATAAACAACAACTGTATGATCACAGCTTAGATCATATAGAGCTGGGGTTTCATAGCCCAATAAAGTGCCAGACCGCAACCAATTATGATCCAAATGATTAATTTTAAGGTAGAGAATCTTGTATACTCTAAACCAAATACCCAAGGACATCGGATGCTCATAAAAAAGCTTGTGCAAGAGTATTTTGATTGTTGCCCAAAAGTTGGATGATCACAGCTTCGATCATATAGAGTTTAGGTTTTGTAACCCAAAAAAGGGCAGACCGCAACCAATTATGACCCAACATATTAGTTTTAAGGAAGATAATCACGCACATTGTAAACGAAGTACCTAAGGACATTAGAAGCCCATAAAAAAGCTTATGTAAGAGTATTTTGATTGTTGCCAAAAACTTGGATGATCACAGCTTAGAGTTTAGGTTTTGTAAGCCAAAAAAGTGCCTAACAGCAACAGATTATGACTCGCCTAATTAATTTTAAGGAAGAGAATCTCGCACTATCCAAAAAAAAATCCCAAGGACATTAGAAGCCCTTAAAAAAGCTTATGTGAGAGTATTTTGATTGTTGCCAAAAAGTTGGAGGAGCACAACTTAGATCATATAGAGTTTAGGTTTTGTAAGCCAAAAGAGTGCCTAGCCGCAACCGATTATGACTCGACTAATTAATTTTAAGGAAGAGAATCTCGCACTATCTAAAAAAAAAATACCTAAGGACATTAGAAGTCAATAAAACAGCTTATGTGAGAGTAAAATCTGAAGATGTATAAACATTTCTGATCAATTAATATTTTTCAAAGTAATAAAGCTGAAAAGTTTCGTTAGCAGAAATAGTAATAATGTAGATTTGTATTTCAAATGTATGTAGTTGGATACTTAAGTATGAGAAGGATCCACCTCAATAGCACTATTCTCAAATTTTTCGCCATCAGTGCTACCAAACTTAGCTGGCTGTTGTTATAAATACCAAGCACATTCTCCAAGTTTTTTCTTTCATTTTATGAACTTAGTATGTATAAGAAAGTATTTGCAGAGCGCTCACACCTTCCAGTCTCCAAAAATAAACTATTTGAGTGGTAAGCTATTAAAGAGTTCTTTTAATTTTATTCTCACATGAATATATCATTTGCCATGCCGAACCAGCAAGTCTAGCAAATGATTATTAATATAATTATAAATGGTCCTTCGAACCGGACAACCACAGCGACAGACAGTAAGTCCCTTAAAAAATTTCTAAAATGCGTTGCGATAAATTCGAGCTTATTAAAGTTATACATAAACCTATTTTTCCTTTTACTTTTCGTTTAGGTTTTGTGTCATTCTTTTCATTAGAAAATATTTTTTTGTAACTACTTTTTCTAAGAAAAGAATCAGCTGTTTTTAAGAGTAAAAGAAATTATCAAATGAAAGTATTTCTCCCTCTGTCTTTCACCCAGCGGAATTAAGACCTTAAAAGTAAACTTTTTTTATTTATTTCTTATTTTAGTTAACGGATATGAAGTATTAAACAAGATTCGTTGCCCCATTTGGAGCTTCTAGCAATACAAATTCCTAATTTACACTAAGCAAGTCTTATTGCTAAGCTGATTAGTTTTTTAGGAGAGTGAGAGAGACGAGGGGAAAAGAAACGTTTCTGTTCTCCTTTTTCTCTCTCTCCAACAAACTAATCAGCTTAGCAATAAGACTTGCTTAGTGTAAATTAGGAGAAAGTAAGAAAAAAGAACAACAATGCATTTAAACTACATTTAAATTAAATTTACAAAATTTCTCCATCTATGTCTGTCGTGCGCAAGTCTCTTTAGTTCTGACCAAGACATCACTCTACTGGACATTTAAATTTCAGTTGATCTACGCCATGTAAATTTCGGTCGTCCTACGCTTCTGTAGGCTGATTCTGGAAGTTTCAGAGATATCTTTCCTTAAGGTATGGCCAAATCCACTTCCATTTTCTTCTGCGTATTTCCACGTCCAGGGGATCTGTATGGCAGGCTCTTAGCAGATTTACATTGCTTATGAGCTTAGACCAGAACATCTTTAAGATTCGCCTCAAGCACTTATTGACGAATACCTGCAGCTTTATCGTAATCACACTGCTTAGCTTTCAAGTTTCGGATCCGCACAATACTACAGATTTGAGGCTGTAATTAAAAATTTAAAATTTTTGTTTTTTTATATATGGGAAGAACTCTACACGCTATCAAGGGATGTATAAACGTGTCTAGCTTTTTTAATTCTGTTTCTGACAGCAGCAGCTTTTATGATGCCCCTATTTACTGTTATAGGTATTGTGTTGTTAGCTGCTGTCCTCAGAATCTTTGTCTGTCCCATATTTACTTTTAGACCAAAAGCAATACCATTTCTTTTTGCAGGCAATTGAGTTTATCCTGTATGCCTTTAAATGTGTGAGACATTAGACAAATGTCATCTGCATAGTCTAAATTATGATGCCACTGTATTCCGTCTTTGGCTTCAGCGTTTGTTTTATCCATGACATTGTCGAGCACTAGGCGAGAGCACACATTCCTGACGGACGCCTTCATTTATTTGGAAAGGTTCACTGTCTAGGATGCATTGATTGGGGCATTAAACTTACTGAAATTATACTTCAAAAATTTATGTGTTACTGTTTTGAAGTATACCTGAATATACGTTACACGATACTGGGGCCTTGAGCATAATCTAAACTTATCTGTCAGTTAATGATTTCTTATATTCCTCTTCGAGTTGAAGTATCATCACCTACTTATCTACTGGTATAGTTCTTCGAAAATTATGGTTTTAACCACACGGTTTTTAATTTAACCTTGAACATTGCTCGACTATTTATAATACAAGATACAAATTGGTATAACTAAAATTTTGCTAATAATAATATACAGAGAAAAAACTGCCTGATAGAATCAAGAAGATTTTCTCTATGAAACGTTTTTAGTCTAAGGGGTATCCCAGCAGAAAGAAGTGAAGATCTGTTCATAGAGATTCCTTATTGTTTTAATGTGGTAAATCTTATTAATTTTATCAAGAAGAAAACCACATAAAATCAAAAAGAAATCTTATTATTCACAACTTTTTTTTACTCAATTTCCGTTATTTTTGTCACCAAAAAACAATCCATAGAGAAAAACTTCTTGATTCAATTAGGTATTCTTATAAATTGTAAACTATAGGGATTTCTTATTGATTTTATTAGGTTGCCTTATTGATTTTTTTAAAAAGGTTTTCTTCTTGATTTTATTAGCCTATCTTATTGATTTTTTCAATAAAGTTTTCTTCTTGATTTTAGAAGGTTCTTATATGATTACGTGTAAAGCATCTTATTGATTTTTTTAATAAGGAAATCTTCTTGATTTTATGAGGTGTCTTGTTATTTCATATCTGTAAATAGACAAGAGACAATTTTTTTGCATGATCTTTTTCATTTTTGTATAAGAATGTTTGCACAATAATTTCAATGGTTATTCAGGCTGCTTGTTAGCATATTGGTTAGAGTGTTTGTCTATCAGGTAGAAGTTTGCTTGTTCAATACTTGGTGAGTTAGTTAAGAATATAACATAATGTGTATGTATGTATCTATAAATAAATAAGATATATACATATGTATATGGTATAGAATTTAAATGAAAATACATAAGTACAGAGAATAAAGACGCAATTTTTTTTTATTTTTTATGAGGTCGCTTAATAAAAACAAGAAGAAAACCTTATTGAAAAAATCAATAAGATAAGATAAAACTACAAGATTTCTTCTTGATATTTTTCAAAAAGGGTTTCCCTATGAAATTAATAAGATTTCCTTATTGAAATAAAAACCATAGATATTTCTTATTAAGTTTGTTCTATTTAATGAGGTATTTAGTAGGCACTGTTTTCTCTGTGTAAACTATTTGGATTGTAAGCTACGAGTATTTCAGTTTTTCTTTATCTTATTGTCAAATATATCATTTACCAGCAGCTGTTTACTTATATGTTTATGGTCCTACGAACCGGATCATAGTTGTCACTATAACCACAACAACATTCTCAAAAAGAGTAAGTCCCTTCAAAAGTTGCTCAAATGATTTTCAGAGAGGTTGCTGACATCTCTTTCATTACAGTTAAAGTATTTCTCCGGCTGTCTTTCAGCCAGCTGAATTAAGACTTTACAAGGTAATCTAAAAGGGTATCTAAACAGGGTCTTCCATTGTCAGTTCATAGGTTCCGTCCAATGGCAAAAAAAGAAAAAAAAATGGAATTATCTTATGTGCGTTTAAAAAACATTTACAAAAATTAAGAATAAACACATTTCGTTAAGCGTTTGAAATGTATGTTAATATAAGAGGATTTCACTTACAAACACACGCACACACACACACACACACACACACACACATACGTACAACAACAACTGACAGCTATAGATATTTAAATCCTTTAACGCTCTTGTCTCATTCATTTTTTCGCCAAGCAGCAGCAGCCAGAAGACAAAACGTATTTATTAAAATGTAAAAAAATATAAAATAATGCTAAAGCAGCTTTTAACTCATAAAATATTTAGCACAAATAGAGAAAAAGGGAGGGAAAAAACATTAGAATGGGAAGGCAACAAAAAAAAAAAACTAAATAAAACTGACAACACAAGACAGAAAATAAATTGTACTTAAATTAAAAATTGCGCATACAAGTACAGCAAGAGGAGACACTCACACGCCTTAAAAAAAAAATTCATGTATGGTTAAGCCTGGTAGAGGGAGGGAAGAGAGCTTTGATGAATTCATGTGTGTAGGATTAAAGTGCAGGCAGCATAATTAAGAATAATGGCTAGAAAGTTTAGGGAAAATGTTTGTTTTTTTTCGCCTGCCCGCCTTACTTGCTTTGCTACCTTTTCTAAAAACCCCAAGCCATTTTTTTTACCTCATGAAAATGTTTGGGTAAGTGGGACGACGTTAAGAGTAGGTGCTTATGATTACATTTTATCATAATTTGCATTAAGGACAAATGGAAAAGATTTTAATATTCGTATGTGAGAAAATAAAACGTTTTTTTTACACCAGAGATTAACAAAATGGTGACAGCAAAAAATAAATGCTAAAAAAACCATTACAGCAAGAATGGTTAAAAAACTCATCAGGACTTATTTTTTTTATTTAATAAATGGGCTGGGTGGCAGATATATTTTTTTTTTACCAGGGAAGGAGTTAAAGAATTATTATGTTAATTCTATTTTTGTCATAAATGACAACAGCGCAGCAATGTTGATGATGTTGATGAAATTATTGCTTAAAGGATAATTTTCTATATTGTTTGGGTAAATAATGGCACAAAGTTGAATGGTTGTAATAAAAAAAAATAAAAAATAAAATAAAATTAAAAATATATGAGAGATTTAATTTTTTTAATGTAAAAAAGTTTTGCTGGTTATATTTATTTATTTTTATTTATTAAACGTTACAAATACAATTACAAATTATATCATAACTTAATTTTAAACGAGAATAGTAACAAAGACCTTCACTCGTTGCAGTGAAACAGACCAGAGTCTATGGTGGGAATCGAACCCACAACATCCACACTGATAGGCTAGCACATTACTCACTTGCCTACCGAGGGAGCCTGCTTATATTTGTTATAACGTTTGTGTAATAAAAGTTTCCTTGAAAGAAAGTTTATCTCTACTAATATTATCAGGCTGAAAAGTTTGTATGCTTATATAATTGTAAGAGGCAATCTCCGGAACTGTTGGTACGATTTCACAATTTTTTTTCCACAAAATGAAGAATGGAACCTTCTAGAGGACATAGGTTACACTAACGAGCTTAGGATGACGTCCAAGGGTGTTAAACCTGCTATAGTCAAAAATTATTAATTATCGTTGTAGAAGAGATCTATTACAGCAATACTTCCAGCTGTGCTCCCTTCATTCCGCCCCAGTCTACCTAACCGCTCGACCGTACCCTGTTCAAATGCGAAAGTGATTTTTACATTTGCTACGCCTTATCGGCCAAATAGCTGAACCGATTTCGCTGAAATTAATAATATAGGCCTTTTATTTTTGTAACTGAAACATAAAGGGGAACACAGGGAGAATTACTGTCTCTCTGAAATTTAATGAAATTAAAATTAACCTAAATAAAACACACGGGCTTTATATTTTTTTTAATTAGGAATAGGAAAGGACAGATGGGCAGGCAATTTCTGCTTATCCGAAACTATCTTACCGATTATACATTACCTTTCAATGAAGTAATATACAATAAAGGCATGATACGAGGGTGGATCATTAACTCAATGTCTTTTTGAATTTCCCGCATCTTTATTGAAATGGCAACACTGCTCCTGTCAAGAGGCAACTGTCAGTTGACTCCTGTCTAAGCTGTGGCATTTAGTTTGTGTTTGGCAGCCTCTTGAGAAGAAGAGCAAAATCAAAAAAATGGCTACAAGACACAGCTTCAAAAAATTAATACGCCCCATTTAACATCAGAGAGGCGCTGCAACACTGCATTATTAAAAACGTGCGAAAAGCAGAGTTGTAATTGCCTGAGTGTTACTTCTCTTTAAAAAAAAAAAAAAAATGGAAAAAAGTGAATTTCATGTGCTCATTAAACATTATTTTTTGCGGAAAAAAACCTTCCATCAAACCAAGGAAAAGCTTGATAAATAATATGGGGACTCTGCACCATCGATTTTCAATGTTTCGTTGTGGTCGCACAAGTACAAACGACGGTGAACGTTCTCGACGGCCAATTGAGGTCAGTACACCCCAAAACTCAACACAGTGAAAAAAGTGCCGCATAGAATCAATAAGATTTTCTCTATGAAACGTTTTTAGGCTAAGGGGTATCCCAGCAGAAAGAAGCAAAGATTTTTTCATAGAGATTCCTTATTGTTTTTATGTGGTAAATCTTATTAATTTTATCAAGAAGAAAACAACATAAAATCAAGAAGAAATCTTATTATTCACAACTTTTTTTTACTCAATTTCCGTTATTTTTGGCACCAAAAACACAATCCATAGAGAAAAACTTCTTGATCCTATTAGGTTTTCTTATAAATTGTTAACTATAGGGATTTCTTATTGATTTTATAAGGTTGCGTTATTAATTTTTTTAAAAAGTTTTCCTTTTTGATTTTATTAGGTTGCCTTATTGATTTTTTCAATAAGGTTTTCTTCTTGATTTTAGTAGGTTCCTATATGATTATGTGTAAAGCATCTTATTGATTTTTTTAAAATTCGTTTCTATAAATAGACATACAGACAATTTTTTTCATGATCTTTTTCATTTTTGTATAAGAATGTTTGCACAATAATTTCAATGGTTATTCAGGCTGCTTGTTAGCATATTGGTTAGAGTGTTTGTCTATCAGGTAGAAGTTTGCTTGTTCAATACTTGGTGAGTAAGTTAGTTAAGAATATAACCTAATGTGTATGTGTGTATGTATAAATAATTAACATCTACAATATACTACATATATACATACATATGTACATGGTATAGAGTTTAAATGAAAATACATAAGTGTAGAGAATAAAGACGCAATTTTTTTTTATTTTTTTATTGAAAAAATCAATAAGATAATAAAAACTACAAGATTTCTTCTTGATTTTTTCAAAAAGGTTTTCTCTATGAAATTAATAAGATTTCCTTATTGAAAAAAACCATAGAGATTTCTTATTTATTTTGTTATATTTCATGAGGTATTTAGTAGGCACTGTTTTCTCTGTGTATGAATTGGGCTACAAATTGGTACCCCATCCGCCATATACTCTGGCTTTAGCCCCTAGTGACTACTTCCTATTTCCAAAGCTAAAGAAATTAATCGGTGGAAAGAGTGCACCTATTATGCTTTTAAGAAATGAATGCCTACTACTATTACGACGTGTCACCTTCTGTAGGAAAAGGATAGTGATGGAGAAGAAAGGCTATTTTGCTATTTGCATGTTTTTAATAATGCAGTGTTGCAGCGCCTCTGGTGTTAAATGAGGCGTATTAAAAAAATTTTTTTGAAGCTGTGCTCAGTAGCCATTTTTTTAGTTGTTTCTGCTACACAACAAAGGAGGGCGCTCTAATGTTACATTAGAATTAGTATCTGCTGAAGTCGGTATAGCTCAGTGATCAGTGACTATGCCTTCGTCATTTGAACTTTCCTAGGACAACTGCTACAAAGGGACACTTATGCACATCAGAAAAATGTGTGATGTTGTTATTTAATGACTGTCGAAGACTGGGTTTGGAACCAGGACCTTCGGTTTTTTAGTCAACGTGCTAACTACCTCAATCAACGCCAACCTCAATTTAATAACTTCTTTGGCCTTATTTTGTTTATTTTATCTTTCTTTTGTTATAACCCTTTTAGACACGAAAAGTTTACTTCGCATAGTCTTAATTCAGCTGAGTGAAAGACAGAAACAAATAGTATTGCTCCCTCTGCCTTTCACACAGCTGAGTTAAGACTTTGCAAAGTAAACTTTCCCTGTCTAAAAGGGGTATTATTTTGATATTATGACCACTACTACTAAATGTAAATAAACACGAAGCAAAATTACAACAAAAGTCATCTTGAAATTGATTTAAACATGAGTGCTGTCAATTTTGAAATTTGCTGATTTACACAAGGCTTAAACAATTTTTTTTTAGCTAAAATTCTATTGTGAAAACAATTTTAAGGAATATTGCTGAACTTGCCTTTCAATTCCATTCAATTTTCAATACACTCACACTTATTTAACTTACAGACTCAACTTGAAAACAAGATTGCTATCAATTTCACCTATCCATTTATATGGCAATTTAATTTTTTTCAATGTGAACGACTAGTCACAGCACACATTGATTGAAGTTACATTGATTGAAGTTAAAGTCGGTGGCATTTAAAAAAATGAAATTGACTATTAATTTGTGCAACAGCTATCAATTTCAAGGAATTTTGACAAACAGTATATGTGATTAAATTGAAAGCGATTTATAGAATGTGTGGCTGCAGAGTAAATTCAGCTTGAAATGCTGTTTAAAATTTTTATGAATACGGCTGTAAAAATTTAATTAAAGAGACAAATATTTTAACTATTCAGTTTAATTTTGCTTTGGTCGTCTTCTAACATAATCTCGAGCATTTGCTTTGTACGATAATTTCTTCCTTTTCAGCTGCACGAATAAATAACAAAACTTATATTTATCATGGTTGGCGATTTTCCACTATGACTACGACATTTTAGTCCTTTATTAAATCACAAAAAAATTACAGTGTCCTTTAATCAATTAGAAAATTGTCGTAAGTCGAAGTCTAAAAAAAGCCAAGCACGATAAGCAGAATACTTCAAAATTTATTGCGATATATTAGCTATTCGAATATATAAGTCCTGGTTCACACACGTCAACTTTTCTTGATCAACTTCCAATTCAGCTGGCAGAAAAAAAAAGAGATGTTTGTATATCCGTCTCCGTCTTTCTTACAGTTGAATTACAAAACTTGACGTGTGTGAACTGGGACTAAGCGTAAAAAAGTTACGATGTAAGGATTTAAATAGAGTTTTTTAATTTTTTTATATTTATCCATTTTTAGTAAGCATTCGAAAACAAGTTCCTTTCCTTCAGCACCCACTTCCAGTTCTCTTTTCATTTAAATTTAATTTGGCGGTTGTGGTCTTGACTAAAAATGAAGCAGCCAGTACATTGGCTGAAATATTGTAGCCAGCTGTGCGTTAAGTGTTCGAAAGTTTGCAAACATTTATTAAGCTTTTCGAACATTAAAACAACTAAACAAGAGAAAGCTTTTTTTCACCCTCACAATTACTTATGTTGCCAAGTGAGGGAATTTGAATTGGAAGGGTTATTTATATTGTGTGCTTAGGTAAGTGAGAGTGTGTGTATGGGTATTGGAGTGGCATGCAGTGTTATGTTGGATTAAAATAATACAAACCGGAAGTGCTTGTGTTAAGGAATTCCAATTAGAATTTTTAAAGGATTTTTTTTTTTTATTTTTGAGCAGATCTTTAATATTATTGAGAGCAATTGAAAAAATTTGGATGTTATTATTTGTTTATTCTTGTATTATTTCTATTACATTTTTGTCCTTTAGAATCTTGTTTCTGCTCTTTGCTGCAGTTATATTAATATTAATTTGAAAATAAATTATTATTTCATTTCATGAATTTCTTTTGATTATAATATTGCTTGTGCTGGTATTTTTCTTATTTTCCATTACAAAAAAAAATTATTATTTTGATTTATATTTTTCTCTTTCTCCAGCCTGCTGATGCTGGAGTGATTTGCTGTCTATCAAAAACAAATTTTCATGCAAATGAAAAATTTCTGCTTATTAAGCAAATTTTGCAGCGGTTAAAAGAGAATATTTTGCTTTATATTTCTTTGTGATTATTATCATTTTTGTTTAATATAATCTTTTCTTTTTCGTTGTTTATTTGTGTCAATAAAAAAAAAACTGCTTTGATGTCTTGGTAAACAAAATTTAGTATAAAAATTAAAATACATAAGAATTTAGGTTGGAAAATACCTTTAAGGGTACCTTAAATTTGCAAAAAGGGACTGACTCGGAATGAATTGAAGTTTTAAATTCAGAAATTACGAACTACAGCTTATCTTTTCAATTTAACTATTAAAGCCTAATGCTTTCAACAACTCGACAGAATTATAAATTAATATGATAGTACTAGAAATTTAATGAAATTTTCCTCCCCTGTAAGACAACAAAAAATCCATCAGCAGCTCTGAATTTAATAGAATTATGTTATTGTTTTACTTTTGAACTCGTCCTAAACAATGGCCGCCGCTGATGTGTCATATTGTGACATTTTAACAATTTTTTTTTCTCATTTTTTGTCATGTTCTTTTTCATAATACATAAATGTATGTATTTATATATTTTTATGTAGGCATGCACATTTTTCTATTCACCAAAAATTTTTTTTTTAATTTTTCAAAACTCATATTTTTTCTTTTGACAGCCCGTATTCCAACAAATGGTTTTATGCATTTATGAAAGAATGAATGAATGACATATTATTTGTTTAAATGGTTTTATCTTTTATCTATTAGTTTTTGCTTTTATTGTAATCTTCCCTTCACTAGGAGTTCTTCACACTCGTAGATAAGAGAACAAGAAATCTAAATATTTGCGTAAATTATCCAATATTGTTGCTGTTTGTGTTTTTTTTAAGTTCAATGATGTATGAGAATTTGATCAGATGTTTATTTGCCATTTATAGTTTTAAAGGTGTGATATTTTGTTTATACAAACAATATGAAAATGTATCAAATTATTTACTAATTCCAGGAAAGCAAAAAGATATTAAAGAGAGATAAACCCATTGAGAATTTCACATAAAAGAAGAAAATAAACAAAAACAATTGTTTAATATGTTTTATGCAATATGTTCTTCTCATATCTCATTGTTATTTGCACAATAAAATACAAAATTTTATATATGAACAGCAGCTATTCAGCTGTACAAATAGTATTCAGCTAAAAACTTAAGACAGAGTTTACACACAGCAATTTTAGTTAATAGAACTTTTGAACTTATGCCAGATAGAGAGTGTGAGAAAGAGAGAGAGAGAGGAAAATATAATAAATATTTATCATATTTGCCTCTCTCACCCATGAACTAAAAAGTTTTATTAAGTCCCAGTTCACGCACTTCAACTTTCATCTAATTCAGCTGTAAGAAAGACCGAGAAGGAAATACAAATATCTCTTTTTTTCTTACAGCTGAATTACGAGTTGATAAACAAAAATTGAAGTGTGTGAACCGGCACTAAGTGTGTGAACTGAAGGCTGATATTTAGCGGCAAAAATTCTATATATAATAAGAAATTTCGGCTCATTCTCGTTTGAGTATCACTTTAAAGCTTCTATTTAACTCCCATTTTATATTGAAATGATAAAACGGTGCTAGGGTAACACGGTGCATACAAAATACAATTCAAACAAGATTATTTTTTATATTTGGGGGATTCAAAAGCTAGTTGTAAGTGTCATAGTGCCATAATGTCTTAAAATGTTTGTTAAAAAAACAAAAGCAAAAACTATTATATTCAAATAATTTAAAACGTTATGAAATTATAACACTTAAGACTATCGTTTGAATGCCCCAATTTTAAATTTTTGTGAACAAATAAAATAACAAAAACATGTTTCTATGTTTAAATAATATCTAACAAAATGCTGTAATTCTTCAACTTTTAACAAATTAACTAAAAAGCAGTGTTAATTTTAAATATCTTTGCATTCAGCTAACCGGCTAAGTCCAATAATACAATTCAGCTAAAAAAAAAACTTTATTCAGCATAACGTTTTTATAGCTGAGTGCCAATTTCCTTAACAAAAATCCACTCGTACTAGTAGTAAAAACCTTAATTCAGCTTTGATTTTAAGCAA
The DNA here is from genome assembly GCA_944452675.1 of Tachina lurida. Taxonomy (NCBI): domain Eukaryota; kingdom Metazoa; phylum Arthropoda; class Insecta; order Diptera; family Tachinidae; genus Tachina; species Tachina lurida. Next base: position 15,267,891 of record OX101755.1, read on the forward strand.
ACAGCCATTTAATTTCATGATGCTAATGGAAAAAACAATTCAGCTGAGAAGTTGTTGGCTACAGTAATCATTCTAAGTATAAACATATTATCAATTTCTATTTCTAATAACCTAAGCACATTTAAGTCTTAAAAATTGCTATTCAGCTGCAAACACTATAAACGCTTGAAAAATTGTTTCCTATAATCGAATTATTTCAATTCAGCTGCATAGTAAAGTACAATATTACAATTCAGCTAAGAATTTTTTAGCACAATTTTTTTGCTGAATTGTAATTTTTATAATCTCAGTTAATTATTTTATTAAAGTATAATAATGCAATTCAGCTGGGAATTGTTCAGCTGAATTGCAGAATTTATCACTGAATGGAAATTTTAATAAGCTCAGTCACACGAACGGATAATAAATGAACTACAACTGCTTAAAATTTTAGTCCTATACTCGATTTTTTTCAATTCAGCTGCATAAGAAAGTATAATATTGCAATTCAGCTGGGAATTGTTTAGCTGAATCGCACAATTTTTTTTAATATAAGAACTACAGTTGATAAAAAAATTTAATTTAGATATTCCAATTATTTTAATTCAGACACACAGTAGAGTGAAATTCAGCTAGGAGTTTGTTTGGCTGAATTACAGAATTTTTTATGTAATGGCAATTTTTATAAGCTCAACCATCCTGGGGTATAATATATGAGCTACAATTGTTAAAAAATTTATTCATATATTGGAATTATTTTAATTCAGCTGCATAATAATAAAGCATAATATTGCATTTCAGATGGGATTTTCTTTATTTATTGGCAATTCTATAAGCGCAATTACCCGAACGAATAATATATTTATGAGCTACAATTGCTTAAATTTTTTTCTATACTCGAATTATTTCAATTCAGGTGCATAATATTGCAATTCAGCTGGGAGTTTCTTTGGCTGAATTGCACAATTTTTTATTTAATTGAAATTTTTATAAGCTCAATCACCTGGAAGTGTAATACAGCTACAATTGCTCTAGAAAATTGCTTCATATATCTGGATTAATTTAATTCAGCTGCATAATATTTTTTTTTCTGAATGGTAAACTTTTAAGCTCTATCACATGTACGGATAATATCAGAACAAAAATTTCTTTATAATATTTATTCATATATTCGAATTACTGCAATTTAGCTGCATAATACAGTATAATATTGCAATTTAGCCAGTAATTTTTTAGCTGAATTGCACAATTTTGTACTGAATCATCATTTTTATAAGCTCAATCATATCATATATTCGAATTGTTTTAATTCAGCCACATAATAGAGTATTTTACTGGGATTCAGCTGAGAATATTTTTTGCTAAATTTCACAGTTTTTTACTGAATGATAATTCATATAAATCATGCGAACTGATAATATCATATTTATTCAAATTTTCCAATAATTTCAATTCAGCTGCATGATATAGTAAAATATTGAGATTCAGCTGGACATTTTTTTACAATTTACTAAGAGCTTAGAACAGTTTCTTTATGGAAAAAATAGTCCTTTTCATTGCTGAATACAAATTTCGCTATAAATTAAAGTTAGGCTACTGCTTCTATTCCATTCTATTCAGCTGGCTAGAAAAACTGCAGAGTAATTTTATCGTTAAAGAATTAATTCAAACTTATTACTTCAAAAAAAAAATTTTGTTTGCTTAATGAAACTTTAATCACTTTTAAGCTTTTAACATAAAACTCATTGTAACTCATTGAATTTCTTAAGTAACTAAAACCGGCAAATAAATAAAGAAATTTTTTTCTTGCAAATGTTTTGCGAGGCATTTGTCACACCCACAAAGAAAAAAGTTGGAGACAAATAAATAAAAATAATTGAAGGAAATTCAACAAATAAACATCAATTTAATACAATTTATTTAAGAGCATCAACCACAAATAAGAAAGCTAGCTTTTAACTTGCAACTAAGAACCCCTACAAGCAAACATATTTCAGGAATGTTGCAACTACCCTTTAGTTCTGAAGTTTGTCAATCGTTCATGGCATATGGTCAGCAGTTTTTATCACAGATTAACGAACAAATCTGCTAGTGTGAAATTTTTAATGGACACTATAGCTGATAAGTTTTGATTGCTACCCTCAGAACTGCAGGCCAGGATATGGCAATACAATTGAGTGGGTAGCTGGCAGTGGCTGTAGTAGCAATTTTAGTTAAGAGTATTTAAGAGCCGAATGCTGCTGTTGACAAGCCACTGTTTTCTTTTTCTTTTACTTCTGTTTCTACTATCTTTTTTTTATTGTCTGCTAAATGAATTTAAGGGCAGATTAAATTGTTGAGTCATTTTGTGGGTGTAACCAGAATATAAATAAGAAGAAAAACAACTAAAACTAAAAGTAATTGAATTGTGTACAAGTATTAAGAAAATTAATATTAAGAATTGCAAATCCTTGTAGAACTGCATAGAATATTAAGAAATTAAGTGGTACGTATAATGAAATTAGTTAAAAATTATTGCGTACTCGTTAACTTCACTTTAGCTTCCATTAAGTAAAGGAGGAAATTATTCATTTCCAAAATTTTAATGCAATTTTTTTTATTTTCCACAAGAGCCGTCTAAAATCAATTATAATGCGTTAATATTATAAGCTTTAATGGTAAGTGACAGAAAACGTTCGAAAATTTTTAAAATAACTTAAAACACTTTGAAAATTTATATATTCGATTAGCTGAATTGTATTTTTTGCAGCTGAATATATTTTTATAATTTAATTTTATATTTGTAATACTTTTTTAATTGTTTATAACATGAAAAATTTATATTCAGCTGGGATTTTAAATTTCGCATATGAGTTTAAGTTTGTAAATTCTTTGAATGCAGTTGCAGCTGTGAAATTTACTTAAAAACTATTTCTTTGATTTTTTTATTGTAAACATGCAAAGAAACTACCAAAATCTTTCTATTTTCTTAGCTGAATTACATTTTTACAGCTGAATATAATTTTTTTATTTAACTTTTTCAACTTTGTTTTATATATTTATAAAATAAAAAATTTTTATTCAGCTGTGAATTAAAAAAAATATACTTTGCTGAATAGTGCATTTCGCATTCAATTAAAATTTATGCAAGCTATATAAGCTTTCTGAAACTGGTTTTAGCCTTAGGAGACATTTAATAGTTTTCAACGTTCTAGTTTTATTATAAGACTTGATTTACTTGATGGAATTATATCTCTTCAGCTGGAGCAATGATGATATAAAACTGTGAATAAATTTTATTTTTACTACATTATTTGTAATTGCAGTTGACCAATAGCTTTAAGAAGCTTTAAGGCACTTGAAAAAAAAAATTAAATTAAATATTTGGAGACATTGGCTAAATTTTGGGTATTCTTTTCAGCTGAATTAATTTATGTGCAGCTGAATATAATAAACTATTGTAATTGCAGTTGATAAAGGCTTTTAGTTGTGTATTTTAATTTATTTTTAAAAAAATAAATTAAATACTTGGAGACATTGGCTAAATTTTTGGGGCATTATTTTCAGCTGAATTGAGTTTTATGCGGTTTAATATACTTTCTTTTGTTATTATCACTTACTGCAATAATTCCTTAATTGATTATATTACACGTACTTTCTATTCAGCTATTAGATTTATCTTCGAAAATGATATAACATTAAGAAATTTTTTGGAATTGGTTTATATAATTTGCAACCGCCTTAAAAGATTTAAATACTTTTAATATTTTTTATTTTAAGTTTTAATAGTCAAAGAACAAGCTAAATCTTTAAAATTTCTTAGCTGAATTGCAATTTTATAGCTGAATATATTTGTTTGATGTGCTATGATTTTCTAAGTTCTATTTAAATTACTTTTAGCTGCACGAAATTTCTATTCAGCTAAGTAATGTTAAGTAATTTGCTGCTGAATTGCATTTTTCACAGTTATCTGAAGCTTATTTTCAATACTTAGGTCTCACATAAAATATAGACTTTTCAAAAACAATATGTGCATTAAGAATTGGCAAAAATGTTGAAATTTTCTTGGCTGAATTTAATTTTCTGCAGCTGAATATAAGTTTTTTATTTTCTTTTCCTATTACCACTTCTGCAATACTGCCTTAATTGCTTATATTGCATAAAATTTCTGTTCAGCTTTCAGTTTTATCTTCAAAAATTATATATATAAAATTAAGAAACTTGTTTGGATTTGTTCATATAACTTACAGCAGACTTTAAAGATTTAAATGATTTTAATATTTTTTTTATTTTAAGTTCTTATAGTAAAATACCAAGCCAAATCTTTAAAATTTCCTAGCTGAATTGCAATTTTAAAGCTGAATATGTTTGGTTGATGTTCCATGGTTTGCTAAGTTGTGTTTAAATTACTTTTAGCTGCACTAATTTTCTATTCAGCTAATTATTGCTAAGTAATTTGCTCCTGAATTGCATTTTTCATAGTTATCTGAAGCTTATTCTCAATACTTAGGTCTGACATGAAATATAGTGTTTTCAAAAACAATATATGCAACAAAAATTAGCAAAAAAATTTAAATTTTCTTGGCTGAATAACATTTTTTGCAGCTGAATATAAGTTTTATCAATCATTACATATTCTAATACATTAGAACCTATATTTTGAAAGTAATTTAAAATATTTTGTGTTATATTACTTAGCTGAATTACATTTTCTGCAGCTGAATATAAATTTTATCAATCCTTAAATATGCTGCTTTCAAATGTCTATCATTTCGATGTTTTGGAATTTAAATTCAGCTAATAATTTTTGATATTACAGCGAATTCGTAGCAAGCGAGAACAAAAATTAATGCATACTTATTTTTTTGCTTATTATTTTCTTTTCAATAAAATTGTTAACAGCTTCATTCTTCTTAGGTTAAATTGCTGCTGCTTTTAAAATGTTTATTTTCATTGCACTTGTTAAACGTGTCAACAGAAAGAAAATTCTTCAATTGTTAAATAAAATTGCATTTTAGCTTGTCAAATAAAGTAAGAAACACATATACATACATATGTATGTATATATTTATAAATGTATGTGTATATTTTTATTATTGTTAATGTTGTTGACTTGTTAGTTGATTGTTATGAATTCTAGATTATTTCTAACTTATTGCTTTATTTACTTCATACGGTTTAACAGCCAAGTTAACAATTTCCGTTCTGTCAATATTTGAACTATGAGTGGGTGTGTGTGTGTGTGTTATTTTTTTGTACTTTAACTTGATTGCAGTTGAGTTTTTTGTAAAAAAAAATAAAAAAATGTGTTTTGTGAGAACAGGAAATGGAAGTGAAATATTTATGGCGAAAATTAAAGATTTTTTTTCGAGAAAAATAAGTGAAATATAGTGGAACTTGGATTGATGAAAATTTTCCAAGGGTTATGAAAAAAATTTATAAGTATTTCTTTCGTTGAGCCGGGTTTCACTTTGAATACAAAATGTTGCTGTACCCTTTTCCACACGCAAAGTTTACTTTGCAAAGTCTTAATTCAGCTGTGTGAAAGACACAGGTAGAGAGGAAGAGATTGTACTCTCTCTCTCTATCTCTCTCTCTGAATTAGGACTTTGTAGAGTGAACTTTGCGTGTGGAAAAGGGATGTAGCTTAAATGATTTTCTAATAAAAATTTAATCGAATTTTTTTTTGATGATTTCGTTCTTCAGATTTTCAGATTTTTCAATCAGCTTAATGAACTGAATTTGATTTAAAATTACAATTTTAATGAAGTATATAAGGAATGATATTTAACAAATGAAAATCATAAAGAATAGTAATTATAAAATAATTAAAAATTTTGCCATTAAAACTTAATGCTCACGCACCGATTTGCATAAAAATGCACTTGCATCGAAATCATAGCTGCTGCAAGTTTAATGAAAGCAAAAAAAATTTATAAAAAATTTAAATTTACATAATGCGTACTTAAACCGAACAAATTTATCCTTCAAGTTATGAAAATCCTTCGAGCCCACACTCTACTAATGATTCACTAACAAACAGCATAAATATAAAACCACCAACTACCCCAAACTAAGCAAACAAACGAAATAAATTGCATATTATTCATATAGAATATTTACACTGAGAGAAAAAATACACTAGAATTTAATTTTGCATTCAGTGAATGTTGCCACTAAAATGCTTTGAAGAAATTATTTTTTTAGAGTTTGCAAAAGCTTTCTCGTATATGTATGTATTGCCGGCTTAAATGGTTTATTATTTTTGTATATATTTTTTCTCTCAGTGTAGAAATATTTCATTTTTATTATACTTAACTATGTAGTACATGTACTGCACTTGTTAACTGATTCATTATACCAAATCTAGTGGAGCTTAAAATGCAATTTTTCTTATTTCATTTTTTTTTTTGCCGAACAAACCCCCTTGAGTAATAAGACATGTTAAAGGTACGAAAAGTAGAAGAATAATGTATAGAATCAGTGAGCTAAAAAGAGATTCTATTATTATTTTTTTTTTTACTTTTAATTCTGGTACTGGCAGAATTCAATTCAGAAAATTTGCATTAAGTGAAGTAGTCATCAGCAAATCTTCCACTATGATTTTGGTTGAAAAGTAAAAAAAAAAATATTATTTCTTTTTTTTTAATAAAAAATATGAAGTAAAGGAAAAAATAAAATAAACTAAATTCTAAGCACTACATATACATACATACTTATATAAAAACTGTAACAGCCAGTCAAATATTGTTTGCATCCATCATATTTAGATGGAAAGTGAAGTGTTGTTGGGCTGCATTTCATACGAGTACAGCCAACCAAACCACCCTCCTGTGCTCTCTTTCTGCAACATCTTCTGCCACACACAGTGTCATCAATATGAACTCATCAAGTGTAATCATTGAAAACGAATAAAATCATCGTTATAATCGTCCTCATTAATGAAATGTTAATATCCTGATTTATTAGGAAACAGAAAAATATCGGCTTACAACGAATTTCCCAAAGCCGTACATTCAAAAATAAATTAATAACATCTTTAAAAAGGACTTTTTTTTAGGGAAATTAATTTTCCCCAACAATTATTTAAAAAGCCACATTTTTGTAAGAAAAGGTACTTTTCTCAGACTATGCTGTTTAAAAGGTACTTTTACAATAACTTGAATTTTTTAAATGGCACTTAAATTATATTTGAAAATATACTTTTTATGCCAGGTACTTTTTAAAAAAGTTACTTTTTATGGCATATCCTTTTTTTTTAAAAAAAGGTACTTTTTTCAAAATTTATTTTTTTAAAAGGTAATTTTATAATAACTTATTGTTTTTGAAAGGTACTTTTTTGAAAAATTACTTTTTCGTATATTTGAAAAGGAACTTTTTATATGCTACGTACTTTTTGAAAAAGTTATTTTTTTCATATTCTTTTTTTTTAATATCCTTTTTTAAAAGGTACGTACCTTTTTTGGAAAAAAGTACTTGTTTTTTAAATCTACTTTTATAACTTAATTTTTTTAAAAGGTACTTTTTCGAAGAAGTACTTTTTTTAAGGCATATGCGAGGTACCTTTTGACAAAGTCACTTTTTAAAAATATCCTTTTTTAAAGACACTTTGTTAGGACGATTTTTTAAAAAGCTGTGATTGTCACAGATGCATAACTTTTTGCAAAAGAAGTAATTTTTTGCAAAATGTACTTTCTTAAAAAGCACTTTTTTATTGTAACCACATTTGTTTAAAATGTACTTTTGTGAAAAAGTACTTTTTGGTAGTATGTTTGAAAAAGTACTTTTTGGAAGTATATTTGAAAAAGTACTTTTTGGAAGTATATTTGAAAAAGTACTTTTTGGAAGTATATTTGAAAAAGTACTTTTTGGAAGTATATTTGAAAAAGTACTTTTTGGAAGTATATTTGAAAAAGTACTTTTTGGAAGTATATTTGAAAAAGTACTTTTTGGAAATATATTTGAAAAAGTACTTTTTGGAAGTATATTTAAAAAAGTACTTTTTGGTAGAATATTTGAAAAAGTACTTTTTGGAAGTATATTTGAAAAATATATATAAAAAAATATTCTTTCTAAAAAAGGTACTTTTATACTTAATATTTTTTAAGAGGTACTTTTTGGAAAAAGTACTTTTTTAATTCTTATAGATACTTTTTTGGAAAAAGTACTGTTTTGAAGTATTTTGCAAAATGTACTTTTTATGCAAGGAACTTTTTGAAATAGTTAATTATTAAATATCCCTTTGTAATGGGTACCTTTTTTTTTGAAAAGGGTACTTTTTTCAAAATTTACTTTCTGTAAAGGTATTTTTACAACAACTTAATTTTTTTTATAGACACCTTTTTGAAAAAGTACTTTTTTCAAGTAAGTTTGAAAAGATACTTTTTGTGCTATTTACTTTTTGACAAATTTACCTTTTTTAAACAGCTTTTCTTAAAGACACATGTGAAGTATATTTTAAATGGTACTTTTTATAAAAGATACTTTTTAAAAGATTTACTTTAAGTTTTTTTTTTTTTACACATGTGAAGTATATTTTAAATGGCACTTTTTATAAAAGATACTTTTTGAAAAATTTACTTGTGTAGCATATAATCTTTAAAGGGTACTTTTTTTGAAAAAGGTTCTTTTTTTCAAAATGTACTTTTCTAAAAGGTACTTTTTTATATTAGCTTAATTCTTATAAAAGGAACTTATTTGAAAAAGTTTTTTCTTGAAAAGGTACTTTTTTTAAGTACATGTGTGTATTTGAAAAGGTAGATACTTATTATGCAAGGTACTTTTTGACAAAGTTACTTTTTTTTAAGACAAATTTTTCAAGTTTTTTGAAAAGGCAATTTTAAAAAAAATTCAGTTTTATGAAAAGGTATTAAGTGCAGTTTTAGAAAAGGTAAATTTTTAAAAGGTACTTTTTGGTAAAAGCTACCTCTATAAAGGTACTTTTTGAAAATGTTCCTTTTTGTTAAATATTCTTGTTTAAAAACACTTTTGTGAGAGAAATTAAAAATAAGTACTTTTTTTGTAAAGATAATTTTTTAAAAATTTATAAAGAATTAAATACTTTTTTTTAAAAATGCACATTTTTTTTGAAAATGTAATTTTTAAAGAAATTTTTCAGAAGGTACTTTTTCCAAAAAAAAAAACTGCATTTTCAAAAATACACTTTTTAAGTTGTTTATGAAAAAGTACTTTTTCAAAAAAAAAAAAAAATGCAAATGTTCAATAATGTACTTTTTTAAGTACTTATATAAATATAACTTTCTTGCCTGCAGGAAATGGAACTGACACAAGACTAGTCACGTGATCGGTCTTTATGTGATAGGGACTAGTCCGTGTTCTAACACTTCCTATGAAGCGGACCAGTCACTTTTACATGGGGATGGCCTAGGATGGGGTTAATTGATACTTTGTATACGCCTTTCGACTTGTCACTGTACTATCCCACAGTGACCTATTCGGTGTAGAATAATATACATAATTATTTAAAAATGTCATTCCGGCACTTAAGTGTAACAATGAAAACTTATAATTTTTGTTTTTATTGTCACAAATTCAATTATAATTTATGTTTGAGCAGATATGTTTTGGGACTCGAACTGACAACCTCGTGCATGACAGGCTTGCACACTACCCACTCGACCACAGAAGGCACTCATATTTCAAAAGTATAAACACCTGTTAAGCTTAGGCTAATATCTAAGTATAGTTACGGGACGTGTTCCAGAGTGGCTTGACGGTCCATTTATATCGATGCATTGTCTTTCCCAGCCAAGTCTTTCTTATATATATACTAAACCAAAAAAAAAAAAAAAATATTCGTAGTACATAATACATGCCCTAGGGGAGTCTTTCTTATATAGACATACTAAACAAACAAAAAATATTCGTAGTACATATAATATATAATATTCGTAATAGTGCCCCATTGAACTATGGATGAACTAATGGAGAATAAAAGTAAACGAACAAAAATGTGTTCAGGTAACATTTACCCTATGAAGAAAGAAGAGGGTACCACTGTGGCTGAGTGCTAGCGATGCTAGACTCTCCGTCCAGAGGTCGTAGGTTCGAATCCCGCCATAGACCCTGGTTGTTTTCCGCAGACAAGCTTATCGCTTCGCGGGTTGTGTTGTGTTAAAAAAAAGAAGATACTTGTTCCCAACTTGTTCCTCAACATACACCTTGATCGACGGGGCTTACATGGAAACACCACATTGACTCTCTAGCGAACACAAATGAAGCTTAAATTAACTCAGATACATATATTGGCTGATGAACTAGTAGAAATTCAATCCTTAGTCTAGATTGTAAACTTTTAATATATTTTTGAAACCTCTATGGTGCTACGGAATTCAGTTACGGGTAGCCTGACCACGCTTTTATAAAAATAACTTTTTTATATAAATATCTATTTTTTAATTAAAGCACTTTTTTAAAAAGTACTTTTTTAAAGTACTTTTGAATAGATACTTTTTATGTAAGGTACTTTCTGAAAAAGGTACTTTTTGTACAAATATATATTTTTAAGGTACGTTTTATTAAAATGTATTTTTTTTAAATATACCTTTTAAAATTTATTTTTTTAAAATTTACTTTTTATGGTTTCGTACACCAAAGGTGAAAAGAAACCGTATTGTTTTCGCTACGCTGTCCGTCTGTCCGTCCCAGGGTATTTTCTCGAGAACCGTAAGAGCTACGAACCTGAAATTTGGACAGAGTGTGTAGACCCTTGCCGCTACAACAACAAATACTTGAGAGTTGGAAACTAAAGGGTGTGCCAAAACGAGCAACGAAAAATTTTAAAATCCCATGTAATATACATACAATTGTATGTATATGCACTTCAAATTTGTAAGTTAGTGTATTTTTATACAGACTACAACAATTAACACTAAAATTTAAAAAATTTTATTAAAGGGTGTACCATCAGTTAATGTAATTTCGACTATGTAATTTTGATAACTATACCGCAAGACCGTAAGAAATTTTCAAAAACGGTAAAACAAAAAAATCTCAAAATTATAAAATCGCCAAATCGAAAAAAATCGCCAAAATAAAAAAAAATCGCCAAAACGAAAAAAAGCACCAAATTAAAAAAAATTTCTAAATCGAAAATAAATCGCGAAAACCCGGAAAAATCACCAAAATGAAAAAATCGACAAAATGAAAAATAAATCGCCAAAATGAAAAAAATTGCCAAAATTAAAAAAAAATCGCCAAAATTAAAAAAAAAAATCGCCAAAATTAAAAAAATCGCCAAAATGAAAAAAAAATCGCCAAAACGAGAAAAAAGCGAAAAATAAACAAAAAAAATTATTTCAGCTGAAAAAACGTAAAAAAGCACTATTAAAAAAAATGCTGAAAGCCCAACGTACCGAACCCTTCGTAAGCGAGTCAAAGTCGCACTTTACTGAATTTATTTAAATTTATTGTTTGAAAGGTACTTTTTGAAAATACACAGAAAAAAATATTTCTGCAATAAACAACTTTAATTGAAAATTAAAAACCAAAAATCAATTAAAAGTGTATTTAAGTCAATTAAACTTTTGTTTAAATATAAAATATTCCAGCAATAAACAAATTTAATTGAAAACAAGAACAAAAATCAATTAAAAATGTTTTTGAGTCAATGAAAGCTTGCGGTTAATTAAAATTTTAAGCAAAAGTGCAATGGACTTAAATACATTTTTAATTGAATTTTATTTTAAAACAAAAGTTTAATTGACTTCCCTACACTTTTAATTGATTTTTCGTTTTATTTTCAATGGAAGTTGTTTATTGCAGGAATATTTTTTTCTCTGTATACGGTGTACATCTATAGGTACTTTCTATAAAGGGTTATTTTCTTAAAAATACTTTTTTATCAAAGCTACTTTCTTGAAAAGCACTTTCTGTAAAAAGTACTTTTTATTCAAAACACTTGCTATTAAACGCACTTTTTAAAAGAAGGTACTTTTTATAATATGTAATGTCCTTAAAGAAAAAAACTTTTTAAAAGGTACTTTTTATAAATGCTAATTTCTCTAAACTCAAAAGGTACTTTTTAAGAATATAAGTAAAGGAAGGACCCGGCCAAGTAATGAGGTAAGCCACAAAACAGAATCTTGCGTGGGAAGATCATTCCAAATTAGTTCTTTTTAAGCATACTTTGTGGTTGGTTATTGGGTCCCTAAAAAAAGCAGCGCTAGTGCTATGCCACCAAGATGCTGCAAGTTCTTAATATGTTTCCGCCAACTTAAACTCAAAATAAAATTGTAATGTATGAAATTTGAAAACAAACAAGAAAAAAAAATAATAATTCATGGAAAATCAATCCACTTGACAGCCATCATTATCGTCAGCAATACAAACATTTATCATCAGCAATTTTTGCAATATTTTTTTTTTTCATTTTCATTTTCACCTCACACCAGTGTTGTTGCTTCATTATAAACTCAACAGCAATTTGAGTATTGACTTTTATAGAATGATGATGATGATGATGAAAAAACCTCTTATTGCAACCCATTTATTGTCATCAAATACATAAATTTGCAAAGCAAAAATAATAAGAACACACACAAATTGGAAGAAATGTATAGAACAAAAAAAAAAAATACACGTTATAAGTAACGCATTTTTATTGGTAGGCCAAAAGAAAATAAGGAGAAGAAACAAAAAATGAGGCGAGTTAGAGCAGAAAGGGGTTCCTTGTTGCAGTAGTTGAGTGTAAATTATTCCGCTTAATAATGTATTCCGGCATTATTTACCCCATCATTTCCTTAAGCTGCCATAAAAAGTACTTAAGCAAGAATAAGGACTTGGTATTGGTTTGGTAAACCTCCACACACACACACACACACACAAATGTCCTTTTGTGGCACCCATTCAGTTGCAAGTGTGTGTATGCAATAAACGTTTTGAACAGGATGTGAGTTATATTTTGCTATTGATGATTTGGTGGTGTAGCTCTATTATGGATGTGGGAAATTAAAAGGAAATCATTATGAAAATTATATAAATTATTATTTCAATGAACATGATGATTTTATGATTTTCAAAGAATATATTTATTTATTGAAAGTTCTTATATTTTTTTTTCATATAAAAATTATATAAAAAAAATAACCAAGTGTTGGTGTGAGGAGAAAAGTTTGTTTTAGAAAAAATATTTCAATTTCAAAAGATGGTTTTTAATTAAAAGAATTTTGATATAATGGGGCTCTGCTCAAGCCTTTGAAATATGAAATGGTTTTAAAAGAAAACTTAAAGTTAAACAAATAGCATAACATTAAGGCATTATTGAGCCTGGAAGCCATGCATGCTTTGATTACACAATTGCACTATGGTCTGTTTCTGGTTTAATTTCCATTCAACATTATTTTCAGTAAGCGGTAAGCATGCACAGCCAGAGAAATATTGGCAAATATATGCAATAGTCGAATTACCATACCAGGTTTGCAAAATAAAAATAGAATTTGGATTTTTTTAGATTAAATTTTAATATTTTATCGGAAATTTTATACGAACAGGGCCAATATCACATATTTTATTTCATTTTTAAATTTGTTCGCTCCACTTTTTAAGGCTCCGGACATCGCTACGATGTCCGTCCGTTTGTCTGTATGTACGTCTGTCTGTACGTTTGTCTGTCTGTCCCACTGTCTGTCCGTCCGTCTGTTTCTCCGTCTATCCGTCTGTCTGTCACAGCCTAGCGGAATTAAATCTCAAACTATCCAAACAGACATCAGGCAGGTTGTAACAGGCTGGAATCGATATCTTAGCTTGTGCAAATTAATTTTGTTCCAAGCCTTGCCTGAAGTTCGGTCGAAAAACTGTCCGTTTATAAAAAAAATGTCCTGCAATAAACACTCATAACAGCAAACACCAAAACTCGATTAAAAATTTTATTGAGTCAATTAAACTTTTCATTAAATAAAATTTTTAGTCAAAATTTTAATTGACTCAATTGCATTTTTAATTGATTTTTGTTTTCTTCACTCGATGTGTTGATTGCAGGACATTTTTTCTTCTGTGTAATAGCAATTACTGCTAATCACAAGGCTGCCAAATATATTTTGTACAGCATTACAAAACTACGTTTCACTTACTTAATCAATTTTTAAAATTCTCCACTTCATCTTAAAATTAAAACCACATGCATTGCATATAATTTACACCATATTCCTATTCCTATAATATCAATATTCCACAAAGAAAAAAGAAATAATATATTAAATAAATCTCAAAGGAATACAAAATGAAGTTTGCAAAAAAAAAGGGGAAAAATAAAATTTGCAAAATTCATAATAATCACTTGCATCTTGCAATCGGGGGGGTTCTCATTCAAAACAACTCATACAGAAAAAAGCAAATATTTCTTTTTTTCTTTTTACATATGTAGTATGTACATCTAGAATAGATGCAGTGGAAGGAGTGAAAGCTGTCTAAAGAAATCTTTTGCATATTCATAGTGCTGCTGACAAGTTGGATGTTGCATGTGAAGTGGAAATGCTACAGTACGTGTAAATAAATAGAGTTTAATTTTTTGTTTAGACGTAAAGTTTGCAGAGCGTATTCATTTGCTTGGTTTAGTTCATTTTGTTTATTTTTTTATATTTTATACTAGTTTGCTTTTACATTTCACATAATAAAATAAAAATGTAATGCAAATATAACCAAATAATAATCATTCCTTAATATTCTTATGGCTGATGGCTGACATGGTTGCTTAAGCCAAGGAAACAATTTTACTTCAGGTCTTGCGCTTCAGTATCTTTTAAAATAAGAACAGAGAGAAATGGCATAAAACTGATCGTCTATGATCCTTAAAAGCTTCCAGATGTATTAAGAGAGTCGGCGGAGCTTAAAATGTTTACCAAGACCAGCGTTACCATATATATTTTTTAAAAAACTTCCTAAATCTGAAAAAAAAACTTTTTTCCAAAACAAAAACTTTTTTTCTACAAAAGTACCAACATTTTAAAAGAAAACAGCTGATCGATATTGTTATGTGAAAAGTAATGGAAATGGTTAGGCTAACTGAGCCTTTAAACACTGTTGCAGTAATAAGGGAGTGAGAAAATATAAGATCGTTTTATTGCATACAAACATTACTTAATATTTTCATTCAATATACTGCAAAAGTTCAATTATGGACATATTTATAAAAAAAACTTGAAAAAACTTTATATTTTCAAAAAACTGTTTGGTATCTCAAAAAACTTCCAAAAAAAGGGAAAACTTGACAAATGGTAACGCTGACCAAGACAGTGGTAGAGCGAGTGAAAGAGAGCATAGAAAATATTGAATGTGTTAATTACCTGTCAAACGAACTCTTTGACAGATATGTGTTTCAGATTTTCGTGAGCACCTGCCATTACGGCCTTATCTCACGGTGCTCTAAGCACCAGCTGCATGTAAGACGCCAGACCATCGCCCCCATGCATGCTTATGTTTAGTACCTTGCTGAGGTACTTTGAGCTATCTAAACTCTCGCCGTAATGTCTTTGTCAAAACAGTACTATCTGCTGTATGGCAACAGCACCTGGAATAGTGTCTAGCTGACCGCGTCACGCCAATCACTAAAATTGACTTAACAGTGGGAATCCAGGACTATTCTTCCAGCGTTTTTGGTAGCAACCACAGCTACCACGTTTATTTTCCCGATTCCTACGCCACAGGTGTTGTGTATACACCCACAGCGAGATCCCCAAGATAATTCCTCAACCACAGCTCAACTACTCATAAGAGCAGCTCGACTGTCGGGCTACCGGCACCCATGGAACCAGAAGTAGCCTCTGGTGAGACTTCGAAGTTCCACCATAAAGGCTTCACCTCTATCGTCTTTTGACATAAACAGACCTGTGTGTCTTCCTTTTGTTAAAAATATGTGCACATCCTTTGCTCTGTTGCCAGAGATCGGGTAGTAACACATAAGAAAAAGCCGTGTAGGTCCATTGTGAAGAGGTTGACTTAAGCTTGGACTTAAGAAAGCGCATTCTGCTCCAAATTAAAATATTGGGATATTTCCAAATTTATTTATAGACACACGCAGACTTCTTTTACTTTGATAAGCCTGTATTCAATATCGTGATAGCTGCCGATGGTTTTTTTTTTTCTTAAGCACGATAGAACTTTAAATTGTAAAGACTAACTTAAAATAAAATAGGCAACAAATGCTGACTATATATTATTATTTCTTGGCCTACTATGATTGTAGTATTGTAATTCTCAATAATTTATTGATTTACTGTGTTTATTATATAAACACAGTTGGAAACTACCGATGAGTTGCTTGAGCAGCAACAAAATGCATTTAGATGTGCTTAACTAAAACAAAATAAATTTTTATATACAAAATATTAAAGAAAATTTCAAAACTTTTTTAATCGAAAGATCAATACAATGACCGTATGTCAGAAATAATGCGAACAATGTTGGCCTCCAAGGCGCTAATTGTTGCTGGTGAGTTCACGTAACTGCACTGGAAATAAACGTGAGGTGTTATATCTCACGACCTTGGAGGTCAATTGACAGGTTATTTCTCAAAGCTAACTTATCGCCAAATTCTTGATTGCCATGAGACGACGGTTGCGGTCGCCGTATGGCACGAAGCACCATCCTGTTGAAATCCATCCATATTTTTAAACAAAAATCATTGATTTGATCATGGTGCGGTAAGGATCGACATTGACAGTAAGGTGCGTTTCAGTTTTGTTTTTTGGAAAAATAAGGTCCCATAATGCCACCACCAAAGGGTGCATTTTTGTGGATATAATGGAGTCTGTCGAGTCTGTTGTAGATGGGTTGCAATCCATAGGCGTCAGTTTTGTTTATTAAAAAACATGTTAAGCTTCATCGTTGAATACAATTTTGCGTTAAAACATTAGCATTGACCTTGTAGATCTTTGACACATTGTAGCTTTGTGAAATTTAAAGCAAGGCAACAACAATTTACCAAGGCTACACGATGTAAAAGATCTACAAGGCCAACCGTGAATTCCGCTATTGTTTGACGAGTTTCCAACTAATCTAGAGCTCAATTGGCAGGAGAACAACTTACATGAAGGTCTCGTGCATGCAAAATCTTGCTCGCATAACCATCTGCGCTGCGTTCTTTAGGGCCCAACAACCAGCCAAAAAGTACGCTTAAAAATTACTACGATAATATGATACGATTTTACCATGTCCGACAGCAAATTTGGTTAATAAACTTCTTCACTGTTCTCTCGAATAAAGTTGTTTTTTTTAAGCCCAATAGAACTTTCCAATAAAACATATCATCAGTTTCCATTTGGGTCTAGAGCCCAATCGGCGAAGAAACGATGCTTATGATGGCCTTGTGGCCTTAACTAGTGCTGCAGCTGGTTAGGAAGGGTGGTGCCAAAAATGCACCTCCACTCGGAGTCCCGCTTGGGTCCATTGTGATTTTGCGGCAACTGGACTTTAAGCCAAGAAATCTTTGCGCAACATTTTCCACATAGTTAACGGGCAGAGCCCCAATTCCGCCAACCGATTAGAAGTAAATAAATTTGGTTTTTCTGCGAAACTTTAGTTTGCAGTGACGAGATATTATTTAGTACAAATATTCCTTTGACGTGTTGCTATTATTGTATTATTTAGAGAGTATGTGGTATGAAATATATCCAAAGTTCGCGGAAAAATAAGCGCGAACTAAAAAAATTGCCAAAAAGCGAAAAAAAAGTTTACCGGGTACTTAATTTTTTTAATGTGTACATAAGGTTTTTTTAAGACAAATACAACCCGCGAAGCGATTAGCTTGTCTGCCGAAAACACCAAGGGTCTATGACGGGAATCGTACCCACCACCTCTGGACTGAGAGGCTACCATCGCTACCACTCAGCCACAGGTGCACCCTCTAAGATGTTCGGCTATATAGGTTAAAGTTCGAATAGTATAGTAAATATATCGCTGATTTAATTAAAAGAACGTCATAACTCGAAAAAACCCAGTTTGCCATAAAACGAGTTTAAAGTTTTCAATTTACACACAACTTAATGGAAAAAGAAAATTTTTTTTTTCCCTCAGCAGCTGAGTAAACATGACATTTAAATGAATATGAACAATTATATGAGGATTAATTCTGCATTAGTAGTTCAAAACTTTCATTTTTTGAGTTATGACGTTCTTTCAGTAAATGAACGATATGCAGTGTACGTACGGAACCCTTTTGTGTGCGACGCAAAAGCGCACTTTACTGAACTTATTTTTAAATGTAGCAAACATAAACTGCAAATTTACTTTGACTTGTCTGCAGAAGCATTTATAGTCTGGGGCAGGAATCGAACCTGCGTCCCTCCGACTACTAGACTACTATGCTGCCAATTAGCCAAGACTCAGGGTGGTAATACCAGATTTTTGTGGATTGTTCTGAAACCCTTTTCCCCTTCATGGGTAAAGTATGAGTCTCGTTAATAATATATTTCAGAATTTTACTGATTTGACGAGGACTATTAGCTGAACGCAAAATTTCATTAATAAAAAAAGTAGTTGCTGGGTTTTCTTTACAAAAAAAAAAAATTACAAATTTTTCTTGTGCATAAAATGAGTAGAAGAATAAAACCACATAGTGAATTATGTACCTTAGCAGCATCAGCAACATCTAGTTATGTGTAAATCTTTTTATAGCCGCTACTTAAGCAAATCAAAGGACATTCGCGGTTTGTCAGCGGGTATGTGACATTTTTATAAAACTGTAATTAGGAGAGAGACTAAACAGACACATTTTTCTATAGACTTACTTATATTAAGTCCGAAAGAAAGTATTTACACACACAAGTATAATTCGCAAAAATTTTTATCTTGCCCCTAGAGCCGTCAAAATTGCGAAATAGCCTCAGAAATTAAGAGTCAATTACTACGTTTATACGCAGGGCTTATTTGCAAATAAAACAGTAAATTGTTGCCATATTATTGTTTTTATTGCGACTTACTAATTCAGAAAACTATTCACGATTAACGCACTATTTGCAAATAAAATGGAAAAGGTTGCCACGATTACAAATGTTTCATAAGAAAAAACAATATATGGATAAATATTGCACAAAAAACATTGATAGAAGCAAATAATAACAATTAAAACAAATAATTATTTGATATTTTGTGCATTTACACTATTTATTTTGTCAACATAAGTAAGCTTTCTATAGAAGTGCTACCAAGTTCGCTATGCCGTATAAACAGTGAGTTAATTTATTTGCAAATAATTTTATTTGCAAATAGTGCGCGTATAAACGTAGTAAATCCCACGATGTCGACAATGTTCGACAACAAGTTTAAAATATTTTGTTGTTGTTTCAAATGTAAGTGCGCTACAAGGGGAACGTTGTTGACATGGTGGAATTGGCCCTAAGTCCATAATATTATGTGAAGCTTACTTTAAAACAATTTGTTTTTATATAAAGAAACGTTCTAGTTATTTAGACACCGTTTTTCCCAACTCCAAAACAGTTTAGGTTTACTGTGAATTTTGGTATTACACTCAATCACAATAACATGTCACAAATGGTTATTGTTAATGTTATATACAGTGTTGCCAGAAATTAATGATGGGAGTATGCTAAATCGGTAAGAGAATTTATGCTAGAATGTTTTACGGAAGAAAAATAAAGATGCTAAATTTTAATTTTACAAATGTTTTTCTTACCAGTATTTTTTTATTGAATGCTTTTTTAGGAAAGATTACCATATTCCAGCGGTAAAAATGCAAAATTAGCATTAAATTTGCTTTCAAATAGCACAACTTAAATTCGCCTGAAACCCCAATGTTTGATTTTAGATGACAACTTTTTTTTCAGTACTTCTAAAGGAAAATCTCTTGAGGTTTTATAATTTTTCTTCCCCTTTTTCATATGCATTAATATAAAATTATTATTATTTTTTTTTCTTTATATAAAAAATACATGTTGATTTTGCATTATTTTTCTTTAGAAAAGAGATATAAAAATTTTTTAGCAACATCAAAAAAAAAGAATCTAAAAGAGGAAAATTTTAATGAAGTATTTTACAATATTCAACTTTGTATTATTATTTTTTTTTATTTCTTTTTTTTTCGTAGCGCGTTGTAAAGAAATACCCATGAGTAACATAATTTTTTGTGATGAAAGGAATTTTTTTTACTTTATAGAAAAAGGGAAATATAATTTAGTTTTTTTTTTTTTTTGAGGAAAACTTTTAAAGTCAATTATTGAATAAGGAAATGAAAATTAAGAAAAGTTGAAGAGAAAATATAAAATTATTTTAAAAAATTTACTTCAATTTTTTTAAGTAAAGAAATAATTTTAAGAAAAACTTGAAAATTTACTAAAAGATTTTTTAGTAAAAAACTTTGCAAATACTCGTAGTTGGGCGATTCCAAAACGAAACTATCAATTCATATTTGAAAGTAATTTTTCCATAAAAAAAATAATGAAAATTGACATTTAATTATTAATTGATATTTAAATTGAGTTGGTGAAATTGGCCCTAGATTTGTTCTTGAAACAAAAATTAATTATACAAATTACTTATTGGCGTTTGCAAAATTTTAACACTGCTACTGTTAGTTAACTCCTGCGTCAGCTGTTTCCTACTAGTGCAGTTACTTTACATTACAGTCGGGTAACTGAAGGAAACAGCTGATCGACTGAAGGCTCAGGTACCCAACTGTAATGTAAAGTAACAGCAACAGTAGGAAACAGCTGATCGATATTGCTATGTGAAAAGTAGTGCAAATGGTTATAGAGATGTAATGTAACGTAACCTACTTCTCATATAAAAATAACGATCAGCTGTTTCCTACGTTACTGTTACATTACATTACCGTCGGGTAACTGAGCCTTGAGCCTTTAACATGTCGTAATATCTTAAAAACCAATATGGCCGCTGAGTGACGAAATTTGTGTTTACCCTTTCAAGCCAAAATATGAGCAAAATTGTCTCTCATGTTCTATAGAGAGAGGAAATCGAGATGTATAGGACGCGAAATGAAGCCCGAAAGTTCTGTCAGAAAATCAAACGGCAGACTGAGTGTTTTTGTACTGGCATTTCTCCTGTAAGGATCAACAAGGCAATCTGGTGACTGATGAAGAACGCGTGCTGAGCTTATGGAAAGAACATTTCTGTAATTTGTTGGTATCTCAGGAGAGCAGCAATGAAGATACCATTGATCCAATCGATGATGACGGTGTTGAATGTACACCGCCCAGCGAGATTGAGGTAGGAATAGCTATATCGAGACTGAAAAACAACAAGGCAGCTGGAGCTGATAGTTTGCCAGCAGAGCTATTTAAAGCCGAAGGCAATGAATTAATTAGGTGTATGCACCAACTTATTGGTATAATTTGGTTGGAGGAACGCATGCCCGATGGTTGGAAAGTCAGCGTGATATGTCCTGTTCACAAGAAAGGTGACAAATCAATCAGTATGTGCCAATTATAGAGGCATAAGTCTGCTTTCCATTGCCTATAAGACTTTGGCTACGATATTGTGTGAACGATTAAAACCAAAGGTCCATGAAATAATTGGCCCCTACCAATGCGGTTTTAGACCTGGATTCCGGCGAAGTTGATTCTAGATTGAAAATCAGAAATAGTCTTTCCGAATCTTTTGCCAGCACACGTGGATTTAGGCAATGTGACTGTTTATCGTGCGATCTTTTCAACATCGCCTTAGAAAAAGTCATACGCTATGCGGCAGTTAATAGAAATGGCACAATTTTCACCAAGAGCCACATGATCCTCTCATATGCTGCTGATATTGATATCATGGGTAGGACATTGCGAGATGTAACTGCTGCCTTTGCAGGAATTGAAAGGCAGTCCTTGAAAATGGGCTTAGCAGTTAATGAAAGCAAAACCAAAGTGATGGTTTCAACGAACAGAAAATCTACTAGATTAGGTGAAACTGTGAACGTCGGCAACTATACACTTGGTGTTGTAGAGGAATTTGTATAACTCGAATCATCCATTAATAAGAGCAATAACATCAGCCTGGAAATACGAAGAAGAGTAATACTAGCAAGTAGGTGCTACTTTGGGCTAAAGAGGCAGTTTAGAAGTAAAGCAATCTCTCTCGAATAACGACAACATCTAATGGACCAAAATGTCAGAAATTGGAGGAAGAGCGCAAAAGACCGAAACGCTTGGAATGCTATTATCACCTCGGCTTAAGACCCACCAGTGTTCTAAAGTTATGTACGAATTAGTACATAACTTTATTTATTTATTTTAATTTTGGATCTATAAAACTTGTTCGGTTATTAGAGGGGTCCGGTTATAGGAGGTGTCCGTTATGAGAGGTTTCACTGTATACATCTATCATAAGCGGACACCTCTAATAACCGTACAAAAATATTGCAACGGTGAGTGTCCGGTTATGAGAGGTTTCACTGTAATTACTTTGTATGTATGTACTTCGCCCTCCACCACCAAGATTTTGTGGAAACATGTTATTTTTTCTACCAGCTATCCATATAAAATTTAGTGCCCCTACCTATTAAAGTTGTGGAGATATGAATTAATCCGAGAAAAAAGGGGTTTTGGCTCCACTGTGCTACGTTGCGTTAATCCCAGTGCAACGTATAACGTGTGATCGATTCTATGTGCTACAAGCTTAAGCGTCAGATTTTTTTCGACTCCTAAATTTCATGCTCATGTTAATTAATACTAAAACTTTTTTAGGTTTTTTTCATAACCCAATAACCTTAGTAAGGCCCCTTTTTATCAATATCAAAACAACATTGAAGGATTTTCACCTTAAATTAAAATTATAACATTAATAAAAATAAAAAATAAATAAAAGAAACTTGTTAAGAAAAAATTCAAAAAAAAAATAACTAATCAATACAAAATATCCAAAGGGAGGGGCATTTTTTCCAAATATGTACTAACTAATGTTGACTTCAAACAGCAACAACAAAAATTAAACCTTTAGTGTCAGCAGCCCTGTATAGGAGACAAACAAGGCAAGGAAAATATGTATGTGTGAAATAAATGAGGGTTGATATTATTTTTTTTAACAGGTACGAGTAGTTAACCATACCAAAAACACACCACAGTAACTGTTCAAGCAACAACAAAACAAACTCATGAAAATGAATGGGTGAGTAAGAGCGGACGTTTTGCTAGGGTTAGAGAGAGAGAGCAAGAAAATAACTGTACAGGGATGTTGTGTATACATGAGTTGGGTTGGGTGTGTTCGTATTTTTCTTTTTGTTGTATTTTAAAATAGTCATTTTGAGAGGGATGAATGAGGTTGTTATTGTTGACATTTGTTTGATATAATTTTGCTATTTCTGTTTGTTCTTGGGATTTTAAATTTCTTTTTAACAAAGTAAAAAGCTGATTTTGTTGCAAATAATTTTTTTTTTGTTATACAAAAAAAATTTTGGTTATTTTAGATACAGTTAAGCCTCGATTATTGGGACCTGGAGCACTCTGGATAATCGATTTTCATGGTTTATGGGGCAACAGCTTTTATTGGTTTTTAGGGTTTCATACACCAAAGGTGAAAAGAAACCCTATTGTTTTCGCTACGCTGTCCGTCTGTCCGTCACAGGGTATTTTCTCGAGAACCGTAAGAGCTACAGAGCTGAAATTTGGACAGAGTGTGTATACCCTTGGCCGCTACAACAACAAATACATGCGAGTTGGAAATTAAAGGGTGTGCCAAAACGAGCAACGAAAAATGTTAAAAGCCCATGTAATATACATACAATTGTATGTACATATGTACATATGTATATGCACTTGAAATTTGTAAGTTAGTGTATTTTTATACAGACTACAACAATTAACTCTAAAATTTAAAAAATTTTAATTAAAGGGTGTACCATCATTTAATGTAATTTTGACTATGTAATTGTGATAACTTGCTGTATCTTGGAAACCGTAAGAGCAAAACTATTGAAATATTCAAAAACGGTAAAACTAAAAAATCAAAAAATTATCAAATCGCCAAACCGAAAAAAAATCGCCAAAATAAAAAAAAATCGCCAAAACGAAAAAAACACCAAATTAAAAAGAATTTCTAAATCGAAAATAAGTCGCGAAAAACCGGAAAAACCGCCAAAATGAAAAAAATCGCCAAAATGAAAAAACCGCCAAAATGAAAAAAATCGCCAAAATGAAAAAAATCGCCAAAATGAACAAAAATCGTCGAAATGAAAAAATCGCCAAAAAGAAAAAAAAATCGCCAAAACGAGAAAAAAGCGAAAAAAATTATTTCAGCTGAAAAACGTAAAAAACACTATATTAAAAAAAATACTCAAATCCCAACGTACGAAACCCTTCGTGCGTGAGTCAAAGTCGCACTTTACTGAATTTATTTCATATTTTTTTATTAGTATTTTTGTATTTATTTATAGTATGTTTCCACCGACTTTACATCAAGTAGGTTTAAGTAAATCACTTCAAAGTGTTTCCACCGAGCTTGTGAGTGATTTGTTGTTCGAATTTTCGTATTCAATTTATTCACGTTCGTTGTAAGGTGGGCGCAGCAGCTGTAAAGTGAATTTTATTCACATGTGGTTGACATTTAAAATTTATTAAATATTCTTTCCATTTTTTGCGAAATCGTCAATCACTATTGATGGATGACCCAGGGATGGAGTTGGTAATTTTAAAAGCAACGCAGTTTTGCATACATAAATCGATTTCGAAAAATTATATTTTCGACATTATTTAAAAGAAATCAACTACTTTGGGGTGATTCATCCATATGGAAAATGTATTGTAAATCTTGTATAAATTAATATGATTTGTACAAATCATCATGATTTGTATTTCTAATAATGAAATAGAGTTGGACCTCGATTATCTGGACCTCTACTACATCTATTAGCCGGTAAACTGTCACTTTGTTTATTGACCTCCATTAAGGGTGTTTTCGGCTCTAGTATCCATGCTTCCATATTTTATACCTCTACTATCCGTGGAAAAAAATAATACAAGCTAAAATTTCCTGTTTTAATTATAATATTTACTAAATTTTTTCTTTTTTATAACCTGTATTAACTGTATTTTTAAGGCCGGTCCCGTGTGATCCCGATACTCGAGATTCAACTGTAATTCCAATATAGGAATATATTTTGTTAATGTTGTGTTTCCTGTTTTAATTATAATATTTACTCATTTTTGCTTTTTTATAACCTCTATCAACTGTATTTTTCGATTATACGTGCTAAGGCCGGTCCCATGTGATCCGCATATTCGAGATTCAACTGTAATTCCAATATAAAAATATGTTTTGTTAATGTTGCTAATGTTATTTTAGCTCTTAAAGAAGCGGAAGCATGATTTTTAACAAATAATTCCCAATATGCATTTTTTAGGATAGGATAGTTTGCAAAATAGGAACCCAGCATCATTACGGGGTCAAACTTAGGCTCTTGATGCAAGTTGCACGCTCTACTTCTAAGAAACAAAATATAGGAAATAGTTCCCAATAAAGAAAACGAAAAACTTTATAACTTGATTAGGTTAAGAACCTAGTTTCCTCAATATGTGCGAGTGTATTCCTAAGTTCTTTCAATCTGAGTCTCAAACATATTCTTTATCTAGTATCTTTTTCCATATAGAAGATTTTCCGTTTAAATTGACTAAATGTAGCAATGTTTCATGATAATAGGAGCCAATAGAATTTTTTTTAATAAACCAATATCCAGGGTCTATGGCGCGAATCGAACCCACGACCTCTGTACTGATAAGCTAGCATTGCTATCACTCAGCTATAGGAGCAGTTCTCGTGGTACCTTCATAGCGAACAGTCTAATAGCGGAATTTTACTTACTTACCAAACAAACAAAAATTACATATACAAAAAAAAATATTAGTAGTACATATTATTCGTAATAGGTACATACATACTGTCTTTAATAAATAAGCTTTCTGCTTTGCTAATATTTTTTACATAGTAAAAATAACAAAAACAAAAAAACCGCAAAAAAAACTTAAACAAGTGATATTGAGGAATACCTCAAAGTCAAACAAACAATCATAAATAACAAAAACAAAAAATACCGAAATTAAAAAAAAAAACATAAACGAATAACCCTTGAGGAATTCTTTGTATGAATTCCTCAAATACAGAAAAACTTGAAGTGAGTTCTAACGGCAGAAATGCTTATTTTACTGTGAGTTCTGAAACTCTGAATGAAAAAAATATAAAAAATAAATCTGATGAAAATCTTTTGTTAACGGCAACGCCAATTTTTCGTCAGCGATCAACTTCGCTTTGCCCAATGCCAAATAGTAATGATGCATTAACATTACAGTTGCCCAGTACTTCTTCATTTAAGTCAGTAATATCATCCCCTTCAGGCTCGTGTTTATCACTTAACAAAGTTATCACTACAGATAACAGCGGCGCGAAACTCAAGGTACAAGTTGGAATGGACAGATACATTACAATTTTAAAGCGCGGGCGAAGCCCGAATTCTTCAAAAATCTCATCTGCTCCAAAAGTGTCTAGGGATAACAGCGCAGCCTCAACTAATCGCCAAAACCGCTTTAAAATTTTTCAAGATGACAACGACAAACCCGAGGTATCCTCGAACAAAACATCCAAGCCGCCACCAATCTATTTGAGACAAAAAAATTCAAATGCCCTTATTAAAAAATTAATTTCGGTCATTGGTGAGAATAAATTTCACATTGTTCCAATAAAACGTGGCAACATCGATGAAACTAAAATCCAAATTTATGACGAAAAAGATTTCCGCAAAATGGTTGCTGAATTTGAAAAAAGTAAAACAAGCTTCTACACATACCAGCTTAAGAGCGCTAAAGGCATGCAGATCGTATTGAAGGGCATAGATTCTTATGTTGTCCCCGAAGAAATAAAAGATGCACTCGTCCTCCAGGGGTTCAAGGTAAAAAATGTGTCCAATATAACAAATAGAGAAAAGATTCCCCAACCCCTATTTCGTGTTGAACTAGAACCTAATGATATAAAATTGAAAAAAAATGAGACGCATCCAATTTATAATTTAAAATACCTCTTGTACCGAAAAATCACAGTTGAAGAGCCACATAAGCGTTCAGGTCCTGTACAGTGCCATAATTGCCAAGAATATGGCCATACAAAAACATACTGCAATTTACCCTCTGTTTGTGTTGTGTGCGGCGAATTACACGGCACCGCTAGCTGCAACAAACCAAAAGATCAAAGTGATAAAAAATGCAGTAATTGTGGAGGTAATCACACCGCTAACTACAGAGGTTGTCGTGTGTACTCTTTGGTAAAGAAGACTATGGTGCAAAAACCTAAATTAGCTCCACCACAATCAGCAAACGTTTACTCTGCCACTTTTCAGCAAATGAGCCAACCAGTTACTTCCCGTGTATCGTATGCAGATGCTGCTAAGGCTAGTTCTATTCCGACACAAAATGTTTCACCGCAAAATAATTCTACAAATACAAACTCAAACTTTAATTATAATCGCCTTGAAGCCACTATTGAAAATCTTGTGCAAACTATAAACAATTTTACAACAAATATGACTACCATGATGCAAGAAATGTTGCGAATGCAGAATACTCTGCTTCAAGCAATACTTAATAAGCCATGAACACGTTAACAATATGTTTCTGGAACGCAAACGGCATTCGCCAACATAAAAATGAACTTGAGCACTTCCTCACGGAAAAAAATATTGATATAATGTTAGTATCTGAGACTCATTTGACTTCGAGAAGTCTTTTTAAAATTTATGGCTACACTATATATGATACAAAGGACCCTAGAGGAAGGGCTTGCGGTGGATCAGCAATTCTAATAAAGTCAAGACTCAAGCACTATGTTCTTGATAACATTTGTGAAGAATACCTACAAGCAACAAATATTGGCATTGAAAGTTTTTGTTCAAATTTCGTTATATCATCAATTTACTCCCCTCCCAGATTTTCAATCACTGAGAATCAATATGAGGATTTCTACAAATCTCTTGGACCTTGTTTTGTAGCAGCTGGAGACTACAATGCGAAACATACGTTCTGGGGTTCGCGCCTTGTTACACCCAGAGGTCGAGCATTGTTCAACACTATTTCAAAAATGGGCTTGGATGTCATTTCGAGTGGGGAGCCCACTTATTGGCCTACTGACATACAAAAAATTCCGGACGTTATAGATTTTGGCGTCATAAAAAATATCTCTAGGGATTTAATTCAAGTTCAAGCTTCTCTTGATCTCTCGTCCGATCACTCCCCGACGATCCTCACAATTTGTAGCCCATTAAGAAGTAACTTACCTGACCCATATGTTAAGATGATCAATCGTGTAAATTGGCTGGGGTTCAAAAAATATCTCAGCAGTCATTGTACGGAAAACATTACGCTTAGAACACCCGATGATATTGAATCGAACATTGCCAATCTCAGCGAGAATATTAAACAGGCTGCTGAACATGCCACTATCTCCCATCCGCAGATTGGGTTTAATAAAATTTATTCTACAGACATTGAACGTCTCGTACGTGAAAAAAGAAGGGCTAGAAGGGAATGGCAACAGCACAGATCACCACAAAATAAAATCAGATTTAAAGAGTGCACTAAACGACTCCAAGAGTTGCTTGCATCTGAAAAAATTGCATCTCTTAAAAATTATCTGGAGGGTCTTGATGTTACACCGGCGTCTAATTACTCCTTGTGGCGCGCTGCCAGAAAGCTTAAAACACCCGTTGAGTATAAGCCACCTCTACGCACATCTACCGGAGGTTGGGCAAGAAGCGATACTGAAAAAGGTAAAATATTTGCTGAGCACTTAAAATCCGTTTTTACGCCAAATATATGTACTGGTGTTGCTGATTTGCCGAATATAGTCGCTCTACCCCCTCAACACATAAAGTTTAAGACGCGTGATTTACAAAAATTAATTGCCGAACTCAACCCGAAGAAAGCTCCGGGTATTGATGGATGATGAACTTGCCTCGTATTGCAATGAGAATCCTGTTATTCATATTTAATGCTATTTTACGACTGGAGTATTATCCACAAAACTGGAAACTTGCCAAGGTTAAAATGATTCCAAAGCCGGGCAAAGATATAACAAAGGCTGAGTCATATAGGCCAATAAGTCTACTATCTACAATATCAAAGCTTTTCGAAAAACTGCTCAAAACAAAATTGTCCCCAATTCTAATTAGTAGTGGGTGCATACCAGACCATCAATTTGGTTTTAGAAGTCAGCATAGCACCATTGAACAAACTCACAGATTAGTTCAATTTATAAGAAGAACTTTTGAGGGGAAAAAGTATTGTTCTGCGCTGTTTATTGACGTTTCCCAGGCATTTGATAAAGTGTGGCATGAAGGCCTTATTTTAAAATTGAAGACTTACTTACCAATAAACATTTTAAATCTTTTGGAAAGTTACATTATTTCCCGTAAGTTCACTGTTGCGGAAGGAGACTTTACAAGTAGGCCTGAAACAATTTCATCTGGTGTGCCACAGGGGAGTATACTGGGACCAGTTTTATATTTAATTTATACTTGTGATATGCCTGTGAGCAGTAGTATCCATACTTCCACATTTGCCGACGATACAGCCTGCCTTAGTATGCATGAAAACCCTGATGAGGCATCCCGCAAACTCCAGGAACACATTAGCCAGATGGAGCTTTGGTTAAACTTATGGAGAATCAAGGTAAATGAACAAAAGTGTGTTCAAGTAACATTTACGTTACGAAGAGATACTTGTTCCCCCATTCGGATTAACAATCAAGTTGTTTCTCAACATTCACATGTGAAATATCTTGGTATACACCTTGATCGACGACTTACATGGAAACACCACATTGATTCTAAGTTAACTCAAATGAAACTTAAACTAACTCAGGTACATTGGCTGATTGGTCGAAATTCAACACTTAGCCTAGACTGTAAACTTTTAATATACAAATCGCTTTTAAAGCCAATATGGTGCTACGGAATTCAACTATGGGGCACTGCTTCAGCTTCAAATGTAGAGAAAATTCAACGCAGGCAAAATAAAATTTTACGCATGATAACATCGGCTCCATGGTACATCAAAAATTCAAATATACATCGTGATTTGAATATGCCACTAGTGACTGAAGAAATTGCAAAATACGCTGGCAAATATTTAACAAAACTCGAGTCACATCCTAATCCGCTTGCCCGTAATATTTTGAACTTTACTGGACACATCCGCCTAAAAAAGAGGGACACAATGGCTCTTATTCACAGCACTCCAGATGGGACTTCTTGAAAATACTTTTATTTTTTTTTTCCTTTTGATTATCACTAGTTACATATGTATTATATATAACTACTACTAAGCTTATGTCCGGCATTGGTCGGGCCTAATTATATTTTTTAGATTTAAGATTTGAATACTTATTGTTAGTTCATATATGAAGATACAATAAATAAAAATTCATGCATAAAAAAAAAAAAAAAAAAAAAAGCTATAGGAGCACCCTAATCAACCTCTTAAGTCTCAGTATCTCTTTTGTCTTTTCCCTATTTGGATTTCTCCAGAGAATTACGGTGACTCTGCCCAACAGTAGAGTTATGGCAATCTCAGAGGTATTGTTATAAATTTATTTATAAAACGTTTTCTCGTTTCCAAAAGTACCCTAATACCATGGAATTTATATTATTTCGATATACGTGCAATACCTGCATGAGGTCATCTCATTCTTGCATTTAAGGACGTTTCGAGATTGACCCGTCCGTGTATAGGTAAGTCCCTATACTGTTTCTCCGCCCCCCCTCCCCCTTTCAGTGTTGACTGATCTTGTGTTGATGAAAATGTTTTGTGCATAGCGTATACCGTAGATTCGAAATCAGGAATTTGCCGGCTTAAATACTCTATCGGATAGAATTCTTACTATGCTATATATGAGGATAAGCCGAAATAAGGGAGATAATATGCCCATCTATGGCATTTCGAGACCTATTTCAATCCTTCAATGTTATTCACATATTATCATAACACCTGGCATTCTCTTCTTTAATAGTATGTCCACAAATCGATACAATATCGACCCATAACTGTCAAAAAATCTTAACCGACACATTTTTTTGATTTGGTTTTTTGAGGAAAATCGATTATTTACGATTGCAAATGATCGATTTTGCTAAAAAAAAATTAAATTCGAAAATTATTTCGCTTAAGCTTTGTTGGCGAATATGGCACAAGGAGAACAATAAAATGCATTTCTGTATCAGAGAAACAAGCCGTCTTAAAAAGTCGGTGGCGGCTCATAAGCCGGCTTGACCCGGCTGACACTTACAACCGCTTTTTATAAGTTTTTGAAAAACATTTCTATAAAAAAATTAAAACAAACAAAATAATTTCTAAGATTTACTACAAATTTGCAACTACAATAAACAATTAGCTGGCTGCAATTTTGAGCCGATGCTAGCCGCCTACATCGGCGGCGGCTTGATTTTAGATTGGAAGTCGGCGTCGGCTCTTGAGCCGGCTGTGAGCCGATCGGCTTGTTTCTCTGGTCTGTATATGTTTTGAAAATTAATGTCTACAATAGATCTCATAAAAAATTAGGAAGCCCATGCATTTAAAATATAGAATGTGTTGGACAGTTTTAAGTAAAATGTCCAGGAACATGTATGTGGAGTATTTGTACCCCCATAGCCATTCCCCGCATCACTTTTAAGGGGTTAAAATGTTGCACCAAAAAATATTTGCCTTTAACACGTTTTCTCTAGTGATGGAAATACATTTGATAAGGCAAGAACTAAGTACGTGTAAGAAATTTTAGTTTTGGCAAAATACCAGCGATCTACCGGGCTTGGTGCTTCTAAAAAAAAGCATTAAGTAAAATGTTTGCCAGATTCAGGGGTTATTTTTGACTGATACTTTTTTTCTATCTGATAAAAGACCACGTAATGAATAAATGCAGTCTTATTCATTAATCTATATAAAATTAAAATATTATATGCTCCTAATGGGTTAATGAAAAAATTTTTTTTTCAAACGCTATTTAAAAGCTTTTTTCTAGAATCAGAAATTTCACTTTGCTTTGTCATTAAGCATCAAATCGAGCACATGTGGGGAAGGGAAAAGTTTTCAGCCGATTTTATATATACTCGTATGATATTTAATTGTAAAAGAACTACCCTGTAAGTCTGAGGGCAAAGCCTTAGCTTTAATTAGTAATACATTATTTGGCAAACTAGTTGCATCTTTATATGAAAAATTTTATTTTATTAA
This sequence comes from Tachina lurida, assembly GCA_944452675.1. Lineage (NCBI taxonomy): Eukaryota > Metazoa > Arthropoda > Insecta > Diptera > Tachinidae > Tachina > Tachina lurida. Next base: position 15,300,026 of record OX101755.1, read on the forward strand.
TAAAATTTTATATGAAATGACAAAAAGTTGTTGTAAATTTTTACAAGCCTTCAGATCTGCAGGGCATTGAGATGTATTTATTTAAATTGATTTGTGCAAATTGTTTGCTATCAGCTAATATTCTAAATTAGCTGATAGCAGGGAAGACTCACCACTCTACAGCAAAGTAGTAGATTTTTGTATTTAACTAGAAATTATTTAGTTTAATGATGTAAAATATACAAAATGTGAATCAATTGTCAATTGATTAAGAATAATGAAGGAAATTTTATGAAGAAACTGATAAAACCATTGGCATATGATGAAGTATGTCAGTTGAACCGTATATTACCCGTATGTGGTAAAGGTCGAGTATTTCTGGCTTCCGATACATGTAAACGAGATCGAAACGCCGACTACTTATCGTTACCTTAATATAGAAAGGCCTTCACTAATTATTTTTTTTAAATGGAGTTTTTTTGTCTATTTCGATAGAAGAATAAAATATTTCGATTTTAAAATAAAAATAATTCTGCCAAAAAAGCCGAATTCATTGCAAAGATCTGATAGAACATTTTCGAAAAAAATGTATGAGACCAAACTGGAAGTAAACTTTTTCAAATAAGAAATTTTTTAAAAACCTGTAGGTTAAGAAGAAGTACGTGAAATATAAAAATAAATTTTAATGGGCGTGCCTCCGCCCATTTTTTTCAATACCAGATTGTATGTTTTTCAGAACCTAGGGATGTGTGTTAAGTTTTGTAAAAACCGGTAAAGTAGAAACACGTGAAATATGATAATAAATTTTAGTAGGCGTAGGCCCGCCCATATTTTTCAACTTTAAAATTGCGTAATTATAAGAACCAAAGGTGTTTGCTGGGTTTCGCAGCAAATCAAATAAGTAGAATATCCCAAAATATAATATATTTTTTTTGGGGGGGGGGGTGTCAACGCCCACTTTTTTTGCAATGGAATCAATTGGTTGTTGATCACACTTGGACATAAATGCAAAAATGCCCGCTACTTTAGAAACTTGTGCTACCGTTTCTTTTAAGAACATAAATTCCAAATATCTCAACAAGACTCCCTCTGTAGCCGTAGAGCCTATAAAATTTATTTTTATATTTTTTCCTAGAGAAATTGCGGGTGATTTTCCAACACTTTTAATTATGCAAACTTATTTATAAAGTCGAGCATTACCTAGCTTTCAGAGAACGTATTAGCCTCTTGACATTATCAGATGGAAACTTCTCATTTAGTTAAACATTTACAGAATTGATTCGAGCGCTTTTCTTAAACACTATCAAGCAAATTAGTTTGTAAATAAAGCAACAACTATCAAGACTAACTCAAAACAAATTATTTTATCAACTAAGAACTTGGCAGTAATGAAATTTTATAAGGAAAATAAACTACTAATTACTCTCGTGCTAATAATAATGACACTGAATGAAGTTCAAGGCAGGCAGGTTTCAAAATATGAAGGTAAAATTTTATTAAAAAAAAATAAAATAAAAAATATATATATATATATATATATATATATATATATATATATATATATGTATGTGTACATTTCTTAGCAGATTCACCAGGTTCTGCGGTGCATGCCAATACTCCAGTCACTCACTTTAGGAAACATTATATAGTAAATGAATATTTCAATACACTTTTCCCGGTACAGCAGCAGGCCGATAGCTCTAAAAACGTTCCAAAAATATTCAAGAAAAGAACACACACGCAGGAATTCAGTTCTAGAAGGGCCCGATCTTATGAAAGAGAAGCTGTTGGTACAACAAAAAGTTCTTCAGACGCCACGAAAACCTCTAACCCACCAATTTCGAGATCTGTTCCTATTCAAAAAATATATTGCCATCAAATAAGGAAAAGTGAACTAAATGAAGAAGGTGATGTTATGGCAAGTGTACAGCATATTTGTGCTCCTCTTAATGCCACTAAAGATAGTGTCCCACCTTTAGAACTCTCTACATCTACTCCGCTTTATGTTAAGTTTAGAAATCTTGTTACCTCAACGCCCAAAGGTATTAATTGCAGGCGTGTAATGAACAGTGAACTCAATGAAATGGGCGAAATAGTTGACTCCGTGACGGAGGTATGTGATCCTTTTACTACTACAACCACTACCACCAGAAAGCCAATAATTAGTACGAATAGTATAGTCCGTAAAGTAACCACCACTGCAAAACCTTTGGTAAAGGTCTGCAGGCCCGTAATGGACAGTTACCTAAACGAAGAGGGCAAAATTATAGATTCTGTTGCAATGTTTTGCAAAATGGTAGAGGCTAATTAATTTAACTAAATAAAATTACTGATAAAATAAGAAGGTTCCCGTTATTATGAAGTTGTATATAGTAACATGCACAGTGGGATATTAGTATCAAAATTTTTTTTTTAAAGTACGAATCTAAAAAATTTATTTAGCCTATGGCCTTTGTAGCTTTTGTATATTGTTCTTATATTTAGTAGTTAACTATAATATCTGTGGCAATAAGGAAAAAGTGCTTAAGTCATATTTTATTGTTTTGCAGGAGAGCACTTTTAAGCGTTCAAGTTGATTTTCAGAAATTTATTTCTTTTACAGTAAAATTGGGAAATTCTCCGTTAAGCTTATTTTTTTTAAGCAAACACTGTGCTACACACTATAAATAATAAATTTAAGTGGAAATATACCAAAGTATAACCTAAATTAAGCTATTATTCCAAATGAGATTAGAAGTCTAAAAACGATAAGTCGCAAGTCATAGTGCTATAACTTAATGAAAAACCACACAAATTAATTAAGATTTTGGCCAGGAGTAATTTCAAATATGCAGATTACGGATGTACAATTAGCTGAAAATCAGCTTATCTCGACTTAAGCACTTTTTCCTTTTTGCCACAGATATCAATATTAATAAATAATAATAATAATTGTTTGTAACCTTTACCAAAAACTATTTTACTTTCGTTAAATAAACCCATTTTATAATCAGTAAAAATTAAATGGGCATTCAAAATCAAATTAATAATAAAAAGATCATTCCAGGGTTGGAAAATTTATCTTTTTTTTTTGGTATACGATATAAAAGTAACTAACTAAAAGAAATTTTTTCTCCATATATTAAACATGTTTTATATTTGAATAAAAAAAATTGGTATTAGAAATTAGGAAAATCTAAAAGGATGTTTGCAGGGTCGGAAAGTTTACACTTTTTGGTATATAAAAATACCTAGATCATATTACCTTTTTTTCATAAGCTTAATATATATTTTACGTTTTAGAAAAGCATAGTTTTGTATAAAAAAAAAATAGAAAAATACAAAACTCATCTCCAGAGCTGGGAAATTTAAATTTTATTTTTTTGGTTTACATAAAATTAAGAAAATTAAAATATTTTTTGTTTATTAAACATATTTTATATTGTAGAAAGAAAAAACTTAATACTACAGATCAGAAAAATCAAAAACATGCTTCCAGGGTTGGAAAATTTAGACTTTTATTTTTGGTAAAAAAAAGTAATTAAATAAAAATTACTATTTTTTTTTTCTTTTAATTAACCTCATTCTATTTTAAAATACTTCAAAAAGCAAATTATGATTTTCTAATACACACAGAGACGTTACATACAACATACTCGTAAAACACATTTTCTTCAAGAACAATGCTATTGATTACATGCAGGTTATGGTCCTTCGAACCTCATTCTATTTTAAACGAGTCCAAAAGGGCAAATTATGATTTTCTAATACACACAGAGACGTTACATACAACATACTCGTAAAACACATTTTTTTTCAAGAACAATGCTATTGATTACATGCAGGTTATGGTCCTTCGAACCTCATTCTATTTTAAACGACTCCAAAAGGGCAAATTATGATTTTTAATACACACAGAGACGTTACATACAACATACTCGTAAAACACATTTTTTTTCAAGAACAATGCTATTTATTACATGCAGGTTATGGTCCTGCGAACCTCATTATATTTTAAACGACTCCAAAAAGGCAAATTATGAGACGTTACATACAACATACTCGTAAAACACATTTTTTTTCAAGAACAATGCTATTGATTACATGCAGGTTATGGTCCTTCGAACCTCATTATATTTTAAACGACTCCAAAAACGCAAATTATAATTTTCACAGGGACGTTACATACAACATATACAAACATTAACATTATTTAATTATTTTTGTAGTGTGACTTGGTATGAGACGACGTTGTCTTTTATTGCACATTCTTTTTTTATTTATATTTGGCTGCTTTATAGATTCACATTAAAATATTTCTTTTAATTTAATTCAAATTATAACAGCAGCCTCTTAACTTGTGCAGCAAACACCGTAGTTCAAAGTTTAAGCAACTTCCTGCTTTGATGTTTTTAACTTTTATCATATTATTATTTTTAGCTGTTTTTTTTCTTTTTCTTTTGAAACCATTAGAAAACCAGTATACAAGCTCTTAACAATTATACATATATTAACAAAGGAAACTCTGCTAACAATAACGCAAAAAAAATTATAATAAATTTTTAATGAATTTCAAATTTTTAATGAAAGTAACGGTTACATAGAGAAAAAAAAACAATGGCCAGCGAAAGCAAAATTCATTCATTTGAATATCAAAAGACTAAAAAAGAAATCTTAAAAGAAATACAAAAGTTTGTATAAATTTGCACTCAAGCGCAAAAATTTTCAAAAGAAAAAATAAGGGAAGAAATCTTAAACACTTGCAACTGGTTATTTAAACTTGAAGTTGGCAACAAGTGTGAGAGTGTGTAACGCAACCTAATGCGCGCACTGTTGCATTTAGACAATACAAGTTGGCCATATTTAGACGCCATGCTGGTGTATGCTGTTCAAGAGATTTTATATTTCAAAATTGATTGTTTTGTTTAACTTTTGAGCTTCTAGGCATAATTTAATTATAGGTTTTTACCTAAAGCAAGCAAGCAAGAAAAAAAAGCACCTTGGGGCTGTACTTGTGTCACTTGGCAGCCATTTTTTTTTTTATTAACGCAAAGTTGCATGTTTAATGCAATTTACTAAAATTTTTTGGTATTAAAACAAAAGGAGACCATTTTAAAACAGCCAGCCACCTGCTGTTAAAATAAAGATGTTGCTTTTACTCAATCAAATGGCTTTTGAAATTTTGTATATTGTTTTTTCTGCAAAAGCTCTTGAGACACACATGCCCTCATCCCCTCTTTATGTATTGTTAGCAGCTCTTACGTTCAGCTTTTGCATTTTATTATCTTTAGCAAAATCAAGTTGTATTCGTATTTAGTAAATTAGAAATTTTTTTAAAAAGATTGATATTTGTAGCTGCTAAATATTTTTTTTTTTAATTTTAAGCAAGCCTTATGACTCTTTAGAAATATCCTGCTGTTTCTTGTACTTCAAATCATCTACTTATCTCTGCATGATGTTGAACTTGAGATAAATGTGAAGCTTCAACCCTTTTACTTATATTTAAAAGATTAAAAAATAATAACCAGTTGCAATTGCAGACTTTATTCTGCTGTTATAATTCAAAATACAACCCCCTTATTGTGAATGGCATCGTCGACGTCACATCAAGACGACAGTAAATATTGTCACTTGTCTACTCTTTATCGGCAACAATTGGCTATTATTGACAATCTCTTACTAATCCTTAAGGCTTTGTAAATTAATGTAGAATGTTAATAGTAGTCAATTGTTGTCGACAAGAAGCACACAATTGACAATTTTTACTGTCGTCTTAATGTGACAACGACGACTCCATAAATAACTTAACAGCTCACAAAATGGCTGCCAGTTAAGGAAGTGTTGCCAACTCAAGTTTTATCCTTATATATATAATTCTACTGTACGTGTGTATGTCACTGAACTCCTCCTAAACGGCTGGACCGATTTGAATGAATTTCTTTGTATGAGTTTAGGTGATGTTTTGGATGGTTTAGTTTCACAAATCGGACCGGTAGATGGCGTTGCAGTCGATATCTAGGTTATTTATCTATACTGCAACTAAACGGCTGGATCGACTTAAATGAATTTTTTTGTGTATGAATTCAACTGGGGGCGGGCGTATGAAAACGTTTGCCGCGCTCAGCTCGCATATCTATAAAAACACGCTTACTTTGGCTCATAGTATCACAAATTTCGTACCCTATAGTATGAGGCATTTCAGATTTGCTTGTTTAGTATTTAAATAGGTTCTGACATCCCTTCGCTTTTGTGAACTTTATAAAGCAGAAGACTTTTCAAGTATCACATTCGTTGCTTGAGTTAATTAAAATATCTTGGGGTACTAAATCATAAAGCAAATACAAGTGATAAACTGACGGTACGACGGTAGGGATATAAAGATCAAAATATTTGGAGAAGAGCATCATTGAAGACCATGAGTTTTGCTGTTTGATTTCTCACACATTAGCTGAGACTAGATTAAGTGGCTTAGCCTGCCACTAAGCACAGGCCTCTTGGAGGCCATTTGGCCTGTAGTATGACAAAGACTAGGATAATTTTTACAAGTAGCTGCTCTATAGAGCTCCTGGGAACCACACAAAACTTTCTTCAGCGAATATTAAACCGAAGCGCCGTTCTTCATCGGTGTTGTGTAGCAGAATCATCGGCGTGGTAAAATAACCAATAAAAATGGCTACTAAGCACAGCTTCGAAGATTTAATCCGCCTCATTAACACCAGAGGCGCTGCAGCCCTGCATAATTTAAAAAAATGTGTGACGGATATCATTATTGAAGACCATGAGCTTTGCTGTTTGATTTCTCACAGGTTACCTGAGAATAGATTAAGACGATAGCCTGTCACTACGCACAGGCCTCTTGGAGGCCATTTGTCTTGTAGTACGACCAAGAATAGGATCATTTTTACAAGTACATGCTCTATAGAGCTCCTGAAAACTACACAAAACTTTCTTCGGCGAATATTAAACCTAATGTAACATCGGAGCTTTGTTCTTCATCGGTGTTGTGTAGTAGAATCATCGGCGAGGTAAAATAACCAGTAAAAATGGCTACTAAGCACAGCTTTGAAGATTTAATGCGCCTCATTAAGACCAGAGGCGCTGCAGCACTGCATTATTAAAAAATAACGTGCAAAAAGCAGAGTTGTAAAATAATGAAGCTTTCTATCCCTATCTCTTGCTTCAGCACTTGTCTTCTTTATCACTAACGCTTTCCTAAAGAAAGTAACACCTAGTAATAGTATGTAGTAGGCATTCACTGCCTGAATGTTAATTATCTTCAAAAAAAAAAACAGGTCTGTCAAGGGCACTTAACCTCAAAAGAAAAACGAATATTTAAACGTTTAGGCATCTACTGCTGCAGATTCTGGAAACCACCGGGAAGATCGCAGACTGACTGTTCTTCTTACTGGTCAAGCTGACCTCTTCACCCGCTGTTCATCATAGAGCACACTATATTTTTTGTCATACGTCCTATTGCACATTGTCTCGTGATGACTACAAACAGGAAAGCAAGCAGCTTTTTTAGAAAGGATTGATTTAGGTTGCTTTACATGGCTTCTTCACGCAAGCATTCAATCAATAATCTAAATGATTCCTTTTGGAAATTGCAAAGGCTACAAGCTCTTCAGCAATGCCGAAAGGTTCTTGGATATTCTGCAACTGGTTGTAAATCATCTGAGTCCCGTCTTCTTCAGTCGGTTGCTTTTTATCATATCTGCGAGCTAAACCAAGCCATGGGCGTTTCAATTCCTTAAATACTTTCATAAGCTGGGTCCCAGACTAGTCTGTCCATATATTTAAAAAAATAATAATGTGCTAGGGCCATTCTATATTAAGGTACCGAAATGCTTGTGGTATAATATAAACAGCTGACATTAATATGAATTTGACACAGATGGCATTATCGGTTTGCCAGTATTGCCAGTATTGATATTTCAATCATCTAACACTGTAGTTTATGCATATCCAAGGACTTGGCTTTAATGTTGACCTTATCATACTTTTGTGTAGACCTCTACTCGGTTTTAAGATAGAACTAACAAATTTTCAAGTTCTATGGTTTTCCACATCCTCAATTTTTTCTTAAATCCCATCTCGCTCATTACATCTATCAAATTAAGTTTATTTTTATATTTTTATTTTTTTTTTGTGAATAAATTCCAACTTTGTAATTAATTGTTTAAATAAGAAAATCTTTGACATTTATACCACTTAACAACATAAAAGGAATGTCAAGTGTCAGCGAATTCATTTGCTAGCAATAAATCCTTATTGAATAACAACAACAACAACAACAGCTAAAATCCTACTACGCTAATGAGTGTTGCCAGATCATTATCTTAATTTGAGATTTAATATGCTTATGGGTGCAAATACCTAAAAAAAAAATTATCCTTATAATCATCATCATCATTAAAACTCTTAAAAAGCGGAGCAAACAAGAAGCATGACATCAAATAATGAAAAGTATATAACGCACTAATTGCTCGTACAATTTCTTTCACAAATAATAATCTAATACTGCAATGGGAAAAATAAAAAAAAAAATAGAGAAAAAAGCCAGTCATGAAAATACAAATTATTAAACGAACCCAAGCTAGAAAATGCTAAAAGGTATAAAATTTTAATGAGATCCTAAGTAAATTGATATGCCACCTAAAGCCAAGACAAGTGGTTGGTTGGTTGGTTGAAGGTTTGAAGACAAAAAATTCTTTAAAAAAAAAATTATTGCAAGAAAAACCAGCTGTTTGGGTCTATTTTGCTTTCGTCAATCCACTAATCTCATTATAAAATGCTAAGCAGATACTTTTTTTATTACAACAATAACAACAACAATAAAAACAAAGTCCTTGTCTTTGTATTTAAATCCTATTGGCAGTCCACCTCCAGGCAGAGATGGCTGCTTGTGATTGTCTTGTTACAACGATAATGTTTGAACTGCTGATGATGAACACAATTGATAAATGATGGTGGGAAATAAATTTCTTTGGCTCTTATTGAAAATTGTCTATTTTCCTTTGCTGTTAGTAGAACGTTCTGTTTCTTTTTTTTTTTTGTCTTCCAAGAAATCATTCAAATAGAAAAATAATTTATATAGAATAACGAGCATATTATAAATAGAACAATATCCAAGACCAAAGTCGTGTTAAATTAGTATGAGGAGAGATTTGGATATCTAAGAAACATAATATAAAGGTGACCAACTGCTTTTTTTTTAATAATGTAAACATATAGTGCCATTTTTCTAACTTCATGGTGGTGGTAACTCCGACTAACTCCCTTTTATCACTAACTAGAAGTAACTCTAGATTTCTATCCCCATTAAATGGGCACTGCTGAACATCTTGGTATGCTGTCGAAAATGGAACAAATACCTGAAGTTTGTTACGTACAGGAGATATAAGCAACCTTGGGGGCAAATTCCGGCATTCGATACGATTCGAAATTTTAAAATATTTCCATACAAACTCTATTGAAATATTTTGTAATTTCCTGCGATAGCGAGTACCGTAGTTTGCCCTCTGGTTTAATTGAGACAGTAGAACATCTACTGTGCCACTATCCGGCTCTCAGCAGAACAATGTATAACTGCCTTGGCACTCACACTGTTCGCAAAATTATCAAGCTAAAATCTTCATACGTAAACAAGGTTAATTTAACATTTTTCAGCAATGAGTTTGCTTCACATGTGTTTCATGTTATATCAAAATGAAGAATCATGTTGAATCAAAATTATTTTCATTTGAAACAACATGAGTTTAGTTTAATGTAATCATTGTACATATTTATTAATTGCACTGTGTGACAAAAAGAAATAACTGTGATGTGTTACTCTTTTTCTAAGCGGAATTTTCGAGTATAACAACAATCTGTATTTGAAATTTTCCAAATCCACCCAAAATCTAGAATTACGAGTACGTATAAAAAAACCGGGTTTTCATACCCTTAGGCAGTTATCAACCTCTAACCAAGTTGAATATCAACCAATTTTAAATGTATAAACTGATTTAGAAAGTAGAAATTAGGACGTTTCGAACCATATATATTTTATTTGAGAAAAAACTGCCTCATTGAATCCAGAAGATTTTCTCTATGAAACATTTTTAGGCTAAGGGGTATCCCAGCAGAAAGAAGCGAAGATTTGTTCATAGAGATTCCTTATTGTTTTTATGTGGTAAATCTTATTAATTTTATCAAGAAGAAAACCACATAAAATCAAGCAGAAATCTTATTATTCACAACTTTTTTTTACTAACTTTTCGTTATTTTTGGCACCAAAAAAACAATACATAGAGAAAAACTTCTTGATTTTATTAGGTTTTCTTATAAATTGTAAACTATAGGGATTTCTTATTGATTTTATTAGCTTTTTATTATTTTTTTAAAAAGGTTTTCTTCTTAATTTTATTAGGCTATGTTATTGATTTTTTCAATAAGGTTTTCTTCTTGATTTTAGTAGGTTTCTATATGATTATGTGTAAAGCATCTTATTGATTTTTTTAGTAAAGAAATCTTCTTGATTTTATGAGGTGTCTTGTTATTTCGTTTCTATAAATGGACATAGAGACAATTTTTTTCATTATCTTTTTAATTTTTGTATGAGAATATTTGCACAATAATTTCAATGGTTATTCAGGCTGCTTGTTAGCATATTGGGTAGAGTGCTTGTCTATCAGGTAGAAGTTTGGTTGTTCAATACTTGGTGAGTAGGTTAGTTAAGAATATAACATAATGTGTATGTATGTATGTATGTATGTGTAAATAAATAACATCTACAATATACTATATACATACATACATTCATATGTATATGGTATAGAATTTAAATGAAAATACACAAGTTCAGAGAATAAAGACGCAATTTTTTTTTATTTTTTTATTGAAAAAATCAAGATAACCTCATAAAAACTACAAGATTTCTTCTTGATTTTTTCAAAAAGGTTTTCTCTATGAAATTAATAAGATTTCCTTATTGAAAAAAAAACAGAGATTTCTTATTAATTTTGTTCCATTTTATGAGGTATTTAGTAGGCACTGTTTTCTCTGTGTATATATATATATATATATATATATGTATGTGTGTAATTTTTCACAAAATATAATTTCTTCGCCACTTTTCTATTTTGGATTCATTGTTACGCAGTATTTTTGTACTGGAACCACACTCTTTAATACTTTATTTATAACCCACAGTTGATTAAGAGTAATTCGCAAGATTGTTAAAAGATTTCTCGGAAATTGGCTGAGTTATTAAATATTTTATTAGAAGACTTTTTGTTTTAAAAAAAACCACCGGCATGATGTATTTCGCGTTCTGTTCTCTGTGTGCTTAAGCTTCCAGGATGAATAAAGTAGAACATTTTACGCAACATAACAAAAAACACTGCAGCCTGTTATCGATAATAGTTTTCGAGAAATCATAATGTATTTCAAATCAAATACGACAAATTTTTGGATACAGCAAAAATTTTTACCTAATCTTTTTGACTATCTTAGTTTTGCTAAGTTTCCTTTCTGATGGAGTAAAAATTCTAAGAATTTATTTCAAGAAAAAATTTTGATTTTCACCGATGAAAATTTATTCTGAACCACCGTGCGTCGGATGACAGGAAATAGTTCCAAATTAAAGCAAGCTTTATCCCAAAATTTTTCGTTTAACAAGATATGGATCTTAAAATCCTTTTAAGATAATTTCTAAAGACTCTGTGTAAAAGAAACAGACCCGCAAGTATACGTCTGGTGCGCTCATCAAGCTTGGGAAAGAAAGAGATTGTAAACCGCAAGCTTACTTAACTTATATATAACATAATCTGGGGGCCCAGTAAAGAGATAACCTTCAAACGACTTATAGAAATCACTAAAGTCTAGAGCAACAGCTGGTGATTACGCATGGCTGAGTGGCTTCTTACCAGTCCGATTTCATTAATAGTTCTGTCAACAATCATTTACGGTATGAATGGATTGAAAATTTAGTATATTTCGAAATTCCCTTGGGAGATACGAGTATATATAATTTAAATAAAATCCTCAATATACTCCTACTGATGGTAAAAATTTTAATGCTTAAGCTCAGGTTCCATAAAGATATAAAACATTGGAGATAAAGCGTAAATTTTTTTTTTTGCTTTCTAATCCCATCCACCAAATTCTCAGTTGGTCACATGCAACAACTCAATAACTAACTCATCCTTATAGTCTGCTTTTTTTATCATCCTTTGTTTTGTTAAAGAAAGGCACACGTCAAAAGATTATGACAATTTTCCCACCAACATTATTATATAAAATGTTTAAGGCTAGCAGATTACTTCTGTAGTGCCTGTAAACGAAATGAACACTTATTTTTTGTTTGCTACTTTAATGCCCCTGTATGACACTGTGACAAATGCAGGGTTGTTAGGAATTCAAATTAAATGGACAAACACCACCCGCTCACAGCAGGATATGACAACATAACTAACAATAACAACAGTATTAACATTAAACAGTAACAACAAAAAAAAAAAAAAAAAATAAGGATAACAAGCTAAATGTGTTGACATGTATTTATTATTAGAAAAAAAAAATTTAGAAATGTATTTTAATAACCTTACAACTGTGGTAAAAAAAAATATTACATGAGCCGGGTTAAGCCACTAATTTGCTATTAAATCGGCATTGAAACCTGGGAACAAAGTTATTCAATGTGAGGACGTGTGCTGTCTTAATTTTTATAACTCCTAACGATATATTCTTAATATCCTGTGCAGCAATGGCTTCTTACGGGCTGGGTCTTGTGAACTCTGCTCATTTGAAGATTCAACGGTCCGGAGCTCATTATCTTGAAAATCAATATTAAAGCTTCACTATAGGAAATTTTACCCATTTTGTGGCCAAAATTAATTACAGCCAAACGGCAACACCGATTGAAATGAATTTTTGGAATCTAACTTTGGGAGCCTCCCTCTTAACGTCCTTAAGGATACAAAGAAAAAAATTATATCACTAACGGTCACCTATTATCAAGCGTGACAGCTTTTGATTAATATTAATAATACATATATACAACGCTGAACCACCAGCAAATAAATTTCAAATTAATAATACACTATTTCAAATTTTTTTAATTTAAATTAAAAACAATAAATTTTTTTTATGAAAATCTTTACCACACACGAAACACTTGATAAAGTAATACCAAAATTAACGAAGAATTTCAAGAATAGTTTATCTTCTTTAGTATTCTTTTTAAATAAAAACCAAAAATTAAATAAAATTTTTTCACTCACGCTCACTCATATCTATTCACGCGTGACAATTTTTAAACACTCCTTTAGACCATTTTAATTGGTTTAATTATGCATGTAAAACTAAAAAAAAGTAACTTCTTTTCTATTATATTTATATAGGAGTATTAAAGCAAAAAAAAAATAATTTACACTCACGCTCACTTAATAAAGTGACAGTAAATAAAAAATTTCTAACATTTTTAAAAAGAGCTGTTTGCTTTGCTATTATTTTCGTATAAAAACAAAAATTAAATACTTTTTTCACTCACGCTCACGCATACTCACGCATAACAATTTTTAAACACTCCTTATTTATACCATTTAAATAGTCATCCCCTTAAAATAAAAAAAGAGTTTAACTTCTCTTTTATTATTTTTATATATTAAAGCAAAAAAGAAATCACTTTCACTCACGCTCACTTGACAAAGTGACAGTAAATAAAAAATTTCCAACATTTTTAAAAAGAGCTATTTGCTTTGTTATTATTTTCGTATAAAAGAAAAAATGAAATATTTTTTCACTCACGCTCACGCATCATTAAAATTTTTAAACACTTCTTGTTTATACCATTTTAATAAGATTAGTCATGCCTTTAAAATAAAAAAAAGTTTAACTAATTTTTTATTATTTTTTTATATGTATATTAAGACAATAAATAATAATTTTCACTCACGCTCACTTTACAAAGTGACAGTAAATCAAAATTTTGGAAAAAAATTTAAAAAGAGTTGTTTTCTTTGTTATTCTTTTTATATATGTACATATGTACATATAAAGCAAAAGTAAAAATTAATTTTTAAGTCTAAAAGAAGAGGTTAACTTCTCTTTTATTATTTTTTATATTTTAAGAAAAAATAATAATTTTCACTCACGCTCGCTTGATGGAGTGATAGTAAAACAAAATTGTCCAAAAATTTAAACAAACTTTTGTCAACTTTCCTATTCTTTTTCTACCAAAGCAAAAGAAAAAATTATTTTTTACTCACGCTCACCCATACTCACGCGTGACCCTTTTCAAGACAATTTGAATTGATTTAGCCATATATTTAAAATTAAACGAACAGTACATTTTTCCATTATTTTTTACATTTATGGAAAAAAAAAATTATTTTCACTTCATGATGTGACACGAAATCAATATTTTCGAAAATTTTTCAAAAATTTTTGTTTCCTTTGTTTTTTTTATATAAACGAAAGAGAAAAAATTATTTTTTCACTCATGCTCAAGTGTTATTTATTTTCTTATTCTTTTTCTATTAAAGGCAAAAACCAAAAATACTTTTTCACTCACGCATTATCAAGCTTGACAATTTTTAAGTATAAACTAAAATAAACATCAAAAACGAAAAAAATCGCCAAAAACGGAAAAAAATCAATAACTAAAAAAATATTTAAACTAAAATAAATCGCCATAAACTGAAAAATCGCGAAAAACGAAAAAACGCTAAAACTAAAAAACGCCCAAAAACGAAAAAAATTCGGTGAAAACCAAAAAAAGCGCCAAAACGAAAAAAATAGTTTAATTTCACATATAAAAAAAGGTCGAAAAATTAGACAAAAATATTTGTAATTATCTATTTTAATATTACTTATGGAAATCACCAGTCCTAATGCACTCTCAGATTTTTTTTAGCTACGCCAATGTTAGTAACAAATGCCGGGTAACCTCTAACATTTACCTTTGTGTAAAATTTAAAGTTCTATACCTCTAAAAAAAAATACCCGTTCAAATATTATAAGGTGAACACTTCTTTATACTTCACTTCAAGCAGATTACGACATGAGCTGCTGCAACACACATGTAAATTATATTTTCTATGTTTTTTTTTTTCAATAAGCAAAAATTTTCCATTTCAATTGATCCAATTAAAAGGTTTTTCCTTTAGTTTTTGTTTCTTTCAGCAACATACTTAAATTTTACAAAAATGATATATATTCAAATGAAGCACTTTTCTTTTTATTTACGCCAGAAAATGATTTTCCTTAACACTCTTAACTAAACATAAAATTGAGTGCAGGTGTAATTGAATGGCTGCTAAATCTGTTATCCTTTAAAGGACATTTCACGAATAAGCATATCTTTTGAATATGATTTGCTTTTTTTTTGTTAAGTAAAAAAAAATTACTTAATATGAGATACAAAAGGACTTGTTTTCCACTTGAATTATCTTTATGATTGCTTTATTTTTACTACAATGGAAAATGTGTATCTTGCTACATATTTTCTTTTGCCAACAGTTTTTTTTTCTTATTCAATAAATCTCGAAATGTTAAGGAAAAAAACAAAAAAAAACTAGATAAATTGTGAGTGTTAAATAAATTAAATTGATTCAATTTATGTTTACTGGAAGGGATACAAACAGTAAGCAAGAGAAGAAGAAAAAAGGACCTGTTAAATTAAATCAAATTGAACTCAAGGATATACAGTGTAAATTTTAAGGGGAAAGAAGAGGGGGAGGGGCGGCAAAATAGTATTTATTGCTTAAATAAATTGATTGAAATTGATGAGAATGAGCAAAGAAAAGAGCCATGAAATGAAAAGGAATCGCAAATAAAGTAGGTAAATATTTTTTTTAGTTGAAGTAGGCATTAGATATACCATTAATGTACCCACACATTTGCAATATTATTGTGCAATAATATTGTGCAATCAAATTTATTGTGTTGTATTAGATATACCATTGACGTACACACACTTGTAATATTATTGTGCAATAAAATTTCCTGTGTGTATATTGTATATTTAGATATATTGCACAATATATTATAACATTTTAAAACATTATAAAATTTTTTTTTTCGTTCGAGCAGGCACTAGAAATACCAGTTTGCCTCAAGCTACAATATTTTTGTACAATAAAATTTCTTGTGTGTGTATTATATTTTTATGTGGCACAATATATTATAACATTTCGTGTATTATAAACATTTCCTTGCGTTCAAGCAGGCATTAGAAATGCCAGTTTACATTAAGACACCCACACTTTTGCAATATTATTGAGCAATAATATTGTGCAATAAAATTTGCTGTGTATATACATATTATCGATCTAATTCATAACAAATATTTTAGGTTTATTACAGGTTTATTTGACAAATTTCCCATAGAAATATGTCAAATAAGCGCTTAATAACCTGAAATATTTTCTATGAATATGGCAGTATATATTTAGGCATATTGCGCAATATATTATAACATTTTAAACATTATAATTATTTTTTGCGTTCCAGCAGGAACTAGAAATACGAGTTTGCATCAAGCTACAATATTTTTGTGCAATAATATTGTACAATAAAATTTCCTGTGTGTATTATATTTTTATGCGGCAGAATATATTATTAGATTTTAAGCATTATAAAAATTTGTTTGCGTTAAAGCAAGCATTAGTTTAAATTAAGCTACCCACACTTTTTCAATATTATTGAGCAATAATATTGTGCAATAAATTTTCCTGCGTGTATATTATTTTGGTATATGGCACAATATATTGCATAATACCAAAAAACAAGAAACATTTAGTATTGTGTTGACATTATTGTACAATAATTTCAAATGAAATTTATTTGTTAGTGCGTATGCATCTTTATATGCATTTTATTGATTCTTTACCAAATCGTCAGTATAAATAAACATAAAAATTTTCTTGCGTTCAAGCATGCATTAGCAATTCCAGCTACCAATACTTTTGCAATAAATATTATTGTGTAATAATAGTGTGCAATAAAATTTCCTTGGTGTATATTATAAAGGTACATATATGGAGAAATATATTATAAAATTTTATATATGTATCATAAAAATTTTCTGGCGTTCAATCAGGCATTAGAAATATCAGTTGACATTTGCAAATATTATTGTGCAATAAAATTTACTGTGTTTATATTATGGCGGCAAACGGAAATGCCAGTTGCATTTGTAATATTATTGTACAATAATATTGTGCAATAATATTGTGCAATAATATTGTGCAATGATAATGTGCAATACAATAAATTTCCATTGCTATATGGCACAATATATTGATTGACTTCAACCAACAAAAAAGTTCAATTTAAAAATAAAATAATATATGACAATATGTCAAACAATAAATTTCTTAAAGATTGTATAATAATTATTTCCACTAAACATTATTTTTCTATTTTTAAATTACTTAGTTAGTTGATTTGTATTCTGCAACAGGCAATATTTTCTATTGTGTTCACAATATTATACAATAATTTTAAATGAAATTTATTTGTTGTTGGTGTTTAAAATCGTCGGTAGACTTTAACCAACAAATAACTTTCATTTAAAAATAAAATAATATATGACAATATGTCAAATAATAAATTTCTTAAATATTGTACAATAATTATTTCCATTTAACATTATATTTCTATTTTTCAAATTACTTAGTTAAAAAATTATTTAATTGGTTTAAGATTTTGTATACATCTAGTATATATTTCAAGAAAAATTGCGCAATATATTATTTTTAATATTGTGCAATTTATTGAATAGTGTGCACCCAAAACGACAATAATAATAAGAATAAAGTACTTATATATATTGCACAGTCTATGAGTACCACAGACTTTGGTGTACATTTGTGCCCTTAATTATGAAAGTGGTCTAAGTCATTTATTTCTTTGGTCGAGATATATATTATATATATATATATTTTTTTAGAGAAGTAACACTCAGGAAATGAATTCCTGATTTTATTACTAGGTGTTACTTTCTTTAGGAAAAAGATATTTATACAGAAGACAGGTGGCGAAGGAAGAGATGGAGGAATACTACATTCTGTTGTTTCTGCACGTGTTGCAGCGCCTCTGGTGTCAATGATCTATGGCTGTTTGAGAGCTGTGAATATCGTCTACGGAAAAAGAGTAGAAAATTACTGCCGGTCCCAGGATGTCACCAGAAATCGTTCGATCGAATACTTATATTAAAAACAACAAAAAATTTTCTAATGTTATTGTTGTTTGCAATACAAATTGTCGATCGAAAGATTTCTGGTGACATCGTGGGATAGGCCATTAATTTCTGTAACAAAAGCTTTTTTGTTTGCTTTCTTAAAGAGAAAAAAATTGTTTTTTGCAATAAAGTTCGGATTATTACAGTTTTCTGGTCCCCACTCCCTTTTAAACATGCTAAAGCTTTTTGATAAGAGAAATTTTCACTTGTTACCAAACCTTTGGCTAAATCTTATTACCTTCTTTCATTCTGTAGCCTGCCTGCTAAATAAAATTGTGTTATAAAGTGGACAATGTCCACTATAATTTTCAAGATTTTTAAATAAGTATCTACTCTTCTCCTTGTTGACGTTATATTACTTCAAGCTTTTTTTTTATGTCATCCCTTCTATTATAGCAATTTAATGCTTTAGATAAAAAGTAATTGCTGTCAAAAGCAATTTTCTTAATAGAAAATTTCAATTTGAATTACAAAATTTTTCAGTTTATTTAAATACAAATTTGAAATCAAGTGAAATAAATTATTAAACAGAAATACTCGTACATACATATGTAAGTAAGTATGTTTATAAAAATAAAGCATATTTTAAAAAGCCTTTTATTTTAAATACGACAAACTCATTTGCAGTGTTTAGTCTATGAGAAGAGTTTCGTTCTTTTTATTTGATTACTTAGAAGCATTTGAAATTTGAAACGTTTTTAGAGGGAATAAAATAAAGCTTCTGCTTTTTTTTTCTTTCTTACTTTCTGTTAAGTTAAGATGAGTTCTGATTACGTTTGGTTGCTGAATATTTGACAATTGCTGTCAAAATATTTGGTAATTGATATCTATTCTTTCTAATACGCAATGAGAAGGGATGCTAAGAAGTTAGAGCATAAATCATTTACTACGTTTAATTATCATAAAATTATGAGGTGGGCTAACTAGAATGAAAGTAGGGGGCCAATGATATAAATGTTGCAGATGCAGACAACTCTAGTTATTATTTTTACAGCGTACTTTTGTTATGCAAAAAACCGTAGATAGACAGACTAGATGTTTTTGTTTTAAATAATCTATTTGGTTAAGTGTCTTAAGAGTCTTAATAATGCGAAGCAATCCGTGTCATAACCGCCAAAAAAAGCTTAAGTGACATAATTTTCGAATCTCATTTTTTTATGAAAATCACTCCTCTGCGATGGTGAATAGTGCATTTTCGAAAAAAATGCGAGGTACAATAAATAAGTCGCTTAAGGTTTTCTGGCGCTTATGGCTCGATATGTAAGTTAGGGACCAAACCATTTGGTAATAGACCAACCATTTTGATTCTAGAAAAGTACTTTTTGTGGCACTTTTATCCTCATTAAGGTTGTTCTTTCCAGCCTTCATATTAAAAAAAAAAAAAAAAATACAAACATTTTGAATTGTTTAATGACTGTGTCATAATGATCAGGTTTCAATTACTTCGCAAATGACACTGCGCTGCTTTTAAAATGTTTAAAAGCACTTCCTTTTTGTGTTGTTGTCGCTACTACTGCTGCTTTTTTTTTCTATATAATCCTTGTTGGACGTTAAACAATCAAATTTTCAATGACACTTCAAGCAAGTAATTTTTTTAATTATAAGAAATGGGTATTATTTTTTGCAATGAGCCATGAAATATTATACGCCATTTTAATAATAAGGAAAAGGTTAAAATACGTTTTAAATTTTTGTCATTTTCTAATGGGTTGAACAAACAAACAAACAAAAAACGCACACAAAAAATTCTAAATTATAAAGAAGGAGGAGCCCGATTTTTCTTTTTTTTTTTTTGTCATAAAATGAATTGACATTATTATTTCACTTTTGTCAATGATGGAGAAAAAAAAGATTTTTGAAAATAAATAAAGTAAAATGGCCGTTGAATGTTAATGTCACAGCAAGACTTTGACAAAATAATCATTTCAGAGACATTAAAAATTTTTTATTCCATGTGACATTTCCGTCAAAATATTTTCAAAGTAAAATGGTTTCAAATATCAATAGAAAATTTGCTAAGATGTT
This sequence comes from Tachina lurida, assembly GCA_944452675.1. NCBI lineage: Eukaryota > Metazoa > Arthropoda > Insecta > Diptera > Tachinidae > Tachina > Tachina lurida. The sequence continues at coordinate 15,320,238 of OX101755.1, forward strand.
AGAAATATTCTGATAAGGGGCGCTTGCCCGTAAGAGAAAGCTCAATAAAAACTCATATGTAGAGATGTGTCTGGTTGGGCACCACAGGTGCTCAGAGGAGCACAGCTCAGACTGCCTTGGACGTCATTCCTCAACTACTTTCATAGAGGACTTTGTGGCGACTAGAAGTCTCCTTAGACTTATAGAAGCAGGTTTAGCGAGGACAGGAATAACAGGTCACACATCAATCTTAAATGAGATCAGTTTTAGTGATCAGGGATCCGTGATCCCCGGGTTCACGGACTATAAGGTCGTTGGAATTGATTTTAGTAGAACACCCTTCCTCGTTAATCCGTATAGGGAATATTGGGTCAAATCCGATAAGCTATATGAGAGTAGTGCGATCTTTACAGACGGATCAAAAATGGGGGAAGGCACAGGGGCTCTTGTCTATATCTGAACGAACATTCGTAGTTCTTTCATACTGCCGAATGAATGCAGCGTTTTCCAAGCTGAGATCTTGGCAATCTTCAGGGCCACGGAACTGGTGGCCAGAAATGTAGCTGAAGGTGAGAAGGTAACCTTCTTTGTTGACAGCCAGGCTGTGCTAAAAGCTGTGAAGGGACATAATCGAAACTTGTTAGTAACCGTAGGAGAGCCATTAAAAGCATTTCAAGTTTATATTCGCAACGGATTGCTAGCAGACTGGGTTTTGATATGATGTCGTGGCCGCTTCCTCATTCCCTGGATGACCGCTGTGGCCAGGTATCCAATAAATGGGAGCCTTGTTCCGTGTGGATAGGTTTTGTAATGAGTCAAAGCACTCTAAAACTAGCCTGGAACGAAATTGCCATAAAAGGAGAAACTGAAGAGCTATATGCGCACCTCTAATGCCCCTGTTTAAATTAATGTCAACACATTTGGTGATTTGCCTGTAGCCCATTTGCCAATGCGCAAAGAGGATTTTACCTTGGGCCCCAAAACTCCAGCACCAACTCAATCCTCCGTTTTGGATCCATCTGTATACCAACATAAGCTTCTGGAATCCACATCGGGACCGTTTTCCTTCCACACTGCCCTGCGTGGAATTGTGACATTGAATCTCCTGTCGAACCTCAGTTCACAGTTTATCCTGTCACTAGGCATTCCTAGCAGTCCTAAGCTGGGTATTGTACTCAGTATCGACGAGTGCCCGTTGCAAAACAACAAGCAGATGTCCCGAGACCCATCCTATAAACGGCCATTGCCGCAGATGATTTAATAAAGATTTGTATGGGTGGTAGTCCAATCAAGGCCTCAATGGCTAAGGTTGGACATGACCTTATTGCGCCTGTGGCAAGAAGACACGCCAATCTCTGAACTTTGCAGAGTTTAGTTGTCGCCACAACCTGGCGTGTCTTTTGCCACCAAACTATCGCGCCATACGTTCTGATTGGCCTAACAATCATTGTGTAGATCCACATAACCATTTTCGGGCTCATGCCCAGGTGCAGCCAGCACAACTCTTCACCGCCCAGATCGCCCTAGTGGCCTTCTGTGTTACGCATTCAACAAGCATGTTCCAAGTTAGCTTTCTATCAAGGGTAATCCCTAAGTATTTCACATCGGTCGAATAGGGAATATTGCATCCATTCAACGATACGGTTCCTGGACCAAGTTTTATTCTAAGAGAAAAAGGTACCAGAATGGTCTTATCCGAGTTGAAACCGCTCTAAGTTGTCTTTTAATTTGTAATGATTTTCCGTCATTCCACATCAAATTTGGTTTATATATATCCCGGTTTCAGTCAAGTTTCATCTTTAGTGAATACTTAATCGTTCTTTTTTGTATCCCTTATATATACACATTCAACGTGAGTCGTTTTGTATCTCACTATCTATCTTGATCTAATTATGTGTCTCTCTTTCACTTATACTTTTTCGTTTGAAGCTCTCTTGTTCACTTCGTGTTTTTCTGTATCATCTTTCTACTCGGCTGTCTCTCCCGATATTTCATGATCTCCTTTTTAAGTGTCCCCTTCTATCTCTCATTCTCTAGTTGTACATCTCCCTAAATATGTACTTTTATCTTCTCCTTTCGTATTTTAAATAACTTTCTCCAGGAAAGCAAACAACCGATAACCGTTGAGAATGTTCATGACGAATAAATACTGTCGTTTCAGTTTGAAATTATAGCATGCGCTATCGAACAATGTAACAATATGGTTCGATATCGAATGTCATAATCTCAAACTGAAAAAACGTAATCGAAGAAGCTCGTTATCGAAAGCGATGATTTGACCCCAGGGTAATTATTTTAGTTTTATTGCTGACAATAGCGACTATTAGACCCCTGGATATTTTGGAGCATAGTCATAGTCATAGTCAAAACAAGGTATATTTTAAGAGTTTTAAGCCAATATTTTTTATGGTAATACGGGTTTTAAATTGTTAAAAGTGTATTTTGTTTTAACTATGAATATGCGCCATTATCTTTAAATAAGCCAACTGACTTTCTAATAGAAATTTATCTAGTCTCGCTGGTCATGCATTGAGTCCCAAAATCATAAGAAAATCTACTCATATATAAATTCATATAAATTACAAGGAGATTGGTAACCCAAAAAAAAAGCTTTACATGCAAAAAAATGTGGTAGAAACTCAACTAAAGATATTATTCCCATAAAATTATTTATATATGTAAAGCAAATACCTGGGATATATTTGAATATACTCCTATTTATAAGCAAACACACATATGCACATCCTTATTTTATGGTCTATTACTCATATATTTATCTATAAATTTGGTTGCGAAAATAATATGTGATGGTGCTGACGATGAGGATGATGCTGCTGATGATACTGATCATAATGAATTGAAATGTTGATTGAATCAAGTTTATTTCAAAATGATGCTACTTAACTTATGACACAAAACACACATACAACATATACAATTTTTTATACAACAGAAATAATTTTTTCCTACTGACTATTATAAATTTAAACATAAATGTTTCAGAGTAAAGTTTAAAGACCCAGCAAGCAAATGCGTAGTAAAAAAAATTTACTTTAACAGACTTCAAACTGATTTATCCGCCCCGCGGCTAATATAGCATGTACTATTATCATATTTTTGGCATTTCAAGGATATGCCAATGATCCTCGGACTTTGTGGGAGCTCGAAAGACGCTCCTAGACTCTCCTCTTGAAACCGCTGACGCTTCCAGTAGCTTAGTATTATCTGCTTATGGAAAGCACAGCTGAGTGCTACCGGAACCATCACAGGACAGTCAGCGGTTTCGACTTCCCACAAATTCCGAGTATGCCAATGATCCTTGAAATGTTATGGCGAGTAATTGGCGTCATAAAACCAATAGACATATAACAGGTCTGAATGCTGTAATCGCGAGCCAAGTTACCAGACTAGGAAGCAATTGGCTAATTCCCGGTTCATCTTAAAACCTTTTAATTAATAAAACCACAAGATAGTCCTATGTTCCTCCACGGAACCTTAGTAGAATATAATATAATATAATATATATATAAACTGATTTAAAGTAGCTTTTGCGAAATGCTGAACTTTATTGCTTCTTGTTTAGACTGAAATTGCATGGACGAAGTTTGCTGCAATCAAAGATATAAATTGTTCGCTTAGACTGATAGACACCATTGAGTATTTGTGCAATAATCATTTTTGTCCAGCAACAGCTACTTCGCTACGCACTGTGCAATGTTCAAGAGGACGCTTGTGAAAGTGATAAGGAATCGATGTATGCTTGCTCTAATTAATTGCTCTGTTGAAGGATTATAATGACCGTGAGGTAGATGCCATGAGGTTATCGCACTGAGCCAAGTTTTTCTGCATAAATTTGCACAATTTGCAGGCTTTGCTCAAGCTTCAGGGTATTCATGATTAAACGGCAAACTTAACTAAACACAAACCAAGTGGATTAGCTACCCACCAGCCGCCATCGATTTAAATCGTCCTTATAATGCGTTTCATAATAAAAATACATCCCACTTTAGGTTATTTTAGGTTAGATAAGGTTAGCAACCAAAACTCCGGACTCTCTTAGACTCTTCTGATCCATTTCGATACCATTGATACTCTTCTCAAGCGGAGTCCCCACCTTCGAACCAACCAGAGCTTAATAAAAAGCAACTAAGGCGTTGCAGTTGAAATATGGAAAGTCAGAATATTTCTTGGGCCTAACAGCACCCATGGTGGCCATTTTCTTTCTTGTTACTCCAGTGCAATGATACATAAAGTATTCTTTCTTACCTTCTTCACCAATATCCTGGCAACTGCGGTAAATGTCATTGCATTAAACCCTTAACAGTGTCCATTTAACACGGACACTAAAAACCAAGATTTGTTTTCTATTTCTTGAAATCAAAGAAGCCTTAGTTTTCTTATTTAGGTGAATCCATAATTGCCTGGTGATCATTCAGTCATTCTTATGGAACACTTGGTATCTATGTATGTCTTCATAAATTTTGCACCCAGGTCTGAGTTTTAGTTATCCCAAGCGCTGCAAGCTCATCAGCCCTAAAGTTAGCCTGAAATCATCTATAACCGGAGACACAAATGATCCTTAGGTTAGGTTAGGTTGAAGAGAAGAGCCATTACGTTCATGTTTGGGACATACACATAAGCCAGCCCAGGCTTGTTGTGCGCTTTCATGTAAATTAACAAATAAACCTCACCTTTATAGGAACTCAGTATCGCTCACGTAGTCCCTCAAACTTTTCCAGTCAATACCTCTAAGGTAGATAATGACCGGCAAGGTGTCATTCTCAAAATGACGGGATCTCGGCTGGATAATATTAAATTAAAATGCTCTTTTAGAGATGAACGGCAGTCGAAGATTGCTCTTGATGTTTTTAGAAATGGATATATTAGGGTAAAGGTCCAACTACCAGTAAATATGTGATTTACGGTTTTTAAAGTGGCATTTACTCCCAATCAATCTGCAACTTCTTTGATAGCGCTGGTAGGCGCCGCCGCAGTGATCCGGAAGTCGCTTTGCAATACGAGGATCTAATATCCTTGAGTGAACTCCTGACCCCACACCTAATTGAGTTTCCAAAACCTGTTCTTCTAGCTTAAAAACCACTCCTCCACACTTCTCTTCAATTGTTTATTAATCTGTGTTCTTTAGAGGAACTCTCCCTAATCCCTTACAAATCATTCCCTTGTCCCTAAGCGTTTTGTGAAAGTTTTTATGCATTATGAAATAGCAGGAACTGCAATGTTTACTGGGACATTGGCAACTAGTCGTGTGCATGCAGTTAATGTATTTTATAAATTCGTTTGTTTGTGGGTGCCTGTTAAACACGAGTCTGAATGTATGGGAAAATTGTTAACAAGCAATTTCTCACGTAGCAAAGAATAAAGCAACAACAAAAATTTTTAAAGGCAAATATCAAAGGTAAAAAAACGCACACACTATTTCATACACAACAGTGTAACTTGGGAGTGCAAGCCGACTTTGAAAGCACTAAACTGCCTAGCAGGAGAGGACAGATAACAATTTGCTAACAGTGGATAGTTGAACAGAAGATTCGACCAAGGACTGAAGGATGTCGTTGACTGCAAACTCAAAGGATATCAATAGTTTTAAAGATAGATGATAAGTACCTGAAAGTTTCTTTTAAGAGCACGGAGGAGTTACTTTAGAAAAAACTCAACCCTAGCCTTCTTAAAGTAATCTAAGTTAGTCTCGCAGTGTTTCCACAGCTTTCAGTATAAAGGACACTAAGGACTCAGCCCCTGTGGCTGAGTAGTAGCGATGCTATCCTCTCAGTCTAGAGGTCGTGGGTTCGATTCCCGCCAATAAACCTTGGGTGTTTTCTGCAGACAAGCTAATCGGTTCGCGGGATTGTGTTTGTAAAAATTAATTAATTAATTTCTTTCCATCAACCCTGTTGCTTCAGCGCTTGAAGTGGTTAACAAGCTTATGAGCGAATTTCATACCGATCCATGCTAGTTTGAGACCTTAACGTCCGCAATCCCTGGAAAGAATCATAGTGCAGCCCTTGCATCTTGGCAAATCCTTTAACAAACTAGACATACTTTGCACTTTTTAAGGAACACCACTCACTAACAGGCGTGTGTTCGAAAATTGTGACATACATATTTAAATATCAATTTGTTAGTGCGATGTTTTATGCCATGATGCTGTCAAATCACGCGTCATTTCCGCAAAACTTTGTTGTATCACAATGTTAGTAGTTATTATTTTTTTCCTACACTCGACTTTTATTTATTTTGTCTTTTTTTTTTTCTTTCCTGTACGAATACAATTTGTAACATTTTGTATCTTTTTTGCTTATCATTAGTTTAATTGGAGACATGTGCTGTGCTTTTTTTTTTTTGCCCTGTTCTGAATGCGACAACAACGAGGTAACAATTAATTGGAATTCTATAAACGGCAAATGTCAGTGTGTCTAAGGATGCACAATAGTTAACTAAGGAAAAGTTAAAAATGATTTTATAAAAATCAACAATAACTAACGCCACAGGGGCTTGTGCAGATTTTTTTTGTATATTATGACAGTTTCAATTAGTAAACAAAACTCCTTAGCAAATTATTAATTTTAAGGACATATTTATTTTTCTAAGTAAAAATAAGGGCACGTGACTTGGAAGTGGATTGTTTAAGGAAAATTATAATAATTTTTTTCTTTTTAACAAGATCAATCAGGATGATGCTTGCAATGACAATTATGACTTTTACTAAGGGCCTTATTTTGTAAAACGAAACACTGAGCGTTGACAGATTTTATATAAAAGAAAAAATTTATATGACAAAAACCAAAACACATACAAAATTTATTTTTAGCTCATTATACTCTCTTAGGTTTTTCAAGTAGGCCCCTCGATGATCATCATCATCAGGTGATCATCATCATCAGGTGATCATCATCATCAGGTGATCATCATCAGTCTGTTAGCTTCCATTTTGGCTGGCCAGTTTCTAACTTCTACTCAACATAATTACGCTCATTACATCTTTCAGTATTAATGACATGAAGGACCATGTTCAAGGTTGAAATATCAAATGTCCCCTGTTCCTGCTGTTTAATAGAAAAGAAATCCTGTGCTCAAAACCAGAAGTATAAATAGCACAGACGGCTTAATGCTGTTTAATGATGCTGGTATTAAAGGTGCGAAGGACCATTATTAAGGCAAAATCGCATCTCTCGGTATTAATGACTTGAGGGACCATATGCAAAGTTGAAATATCAAATGTCACCTTTTCCTTCTGTTTAATATAAAAGAAAATCTGCGCTCAAAATCAGAAGTATACAGAGCTCGGAAGGCTTTATGCTGATTCATGATGGTGGCATTTGAGGTCCGAAGAACCATTAACTAGGTCAAATCAAATTTCGCCTGTTTTTGCCGGCTGTGTAGCTCAGACTACTTTATAATTTATGCTAATGCCGATACTGAAAGTTCGAAGGACCATTATTAAGGAATAATCACATCTCTCGGCATGAATCATTTGAAAGACCATATTCAAGGTTGATATTTCAAATGTCACCCTTTCCTGCTGTTTAATAGAAAAAAAGATCCGTGTACTTAAAATGGAAAGTTTAGGTAACTCAGTGGGCCTTATATATAAATATTTATAATGCTGACGTTTAAAGTCCGAAGAACCATTAACAAGGTCAAATCAAATTTCGCCTGTCTTTGCCGGCTGTATAGCTTTATATTATGCTGATGCCGGTACTGAAGGTTCGAAGGACCATTATTAAGGTAAAATCGCATCTCACGGTATTAATGACTTGAAGGGCCATTACAAAGTTGAAATATCAAATGTCACCTGTTCCTGCTGTTTAATATAAAGGAAGATCTGTGGTCAAAATCAGAATTATAAAGAGCTCAGAAGGATTTATGCTGATTCACGATGCTGCTATTTAAGGTCCGAAGGACCATTAACAGGGCCAAATCAAATTTCGCCTGTCTTTACCATCTGTGTAGCTCAGACGACTTTATGATTAATGCTGATGCTGGTATTAAAGGTTCGAAGGACCATTATTAAGGTAAAATTGTATATCTCGCCATTAATGATTTCAAGAACCATATTCAAGCTTGAAATATCAAATCTCACCTTTTCCTGCTGTTTAATATAAAATAACATCTGTGTACTTAAAATCAAAAGTCTTAGAGGCTTAGAAGGCTTTATGCTGATTTATGATGCTGGTATTTAAATTCCGAAGAACCATAAATAAGGTGAAATCATACTGAAGGTTCAAAGGACCACTAAGAAGGCAAAATCTCATGTCTCGGCATTAAGGAGCATATTCAAGGTTTAAACAGCAAATGTTACCTGTTTCTACTCTTTAATAGAAAATAAGATCTGTGTACTTAAAAAAGGAAGTCTAGGTAGCTCCGAGGCTTCTATGCTGATTTACAATGGCAGGTGTTAAGGTTCGAAGGACCATTGCAAGGAATTTAAAGTCCGAATGACAATTAACAGGGTAAAATCAAATGGAAGCTGTATTTGCCGTCTGTGTACTTAAAATCGAAAGTCTAGATAGCTCAGAGGATTATATGCTGACTTACAAAGCCGGTTGTTAAGGTTCGAAGGACCATAAACAAGGTAAAATCTCATCTCTCGGCATTAATGATATGAAGAATCATATTCAAAGTTGAAACAGCAAATATCACATGCTACTGCTATTTATTTTAAAGGAAGATCTGTGTACTTAAAACTAGAAGTTAAGATAACTCAGAATTTTGATTTCTCATGCCTGTATTGAAGGTTGGGAGGACCACTGACAAGGTAAAATCAAATGTCAGCTGTCTTTGCAGTCGGTGTACCCAAAATCGAAAGTCGAGGTAGCCTCGAGGGTTCTATGCTGATTTGAAAATGCTGGTTTTTAAGGTTCGAAGGACCATTAACAAGTTATAATCGAAAATATTCCCTGTTCTTGTTGTTTAATGGAAAAAAGTGAGCTTTCTTGCAATTTACCGACTTCCGTAGCACAATACACTTCTACAGCTTTTATTACCCTGATTACGGGGTGCTAGTATTTATGATTCGAAGGACCATAAGGCAATTTTTAATGGGAAATATCAAAATTGCTTTTTAACGGAGTGGAAGTAGTATTTCAATGCGAAAACACTTCTCTCCAGTTCTGTATATCGTTAGCTGAAATGCAAAATCACGTAACTATTTTGTTTTATTTTTAAAGGAGAGAGAAAAAACTAAACAAAATTATTCAAGTGACTGAAGCAAAGTTTCTTTTTTTTCATTTTTAATACGGCTGATTGCTATGATAAGGCTTTTAAAATGTTTAGGGACATGTGTTCAGATATAATAACAAGGATTTAAACAAAAAGGCGTTAAAATTTTTTTTTTAGTAGTTTTGCATTTCATCAGATCATATTCTTTTGATGGGTGTGTAGAAATTGAGATATATTGGTCAAGAATAGTAGATTTCGAGAGACGGTTCAAACTCACTTTTTTAAAGCTTATTATATTATATCCATATATAATATCTTTATAAAACTGAAAGGAAAAGGTCTATTTTATGTGAAAAAATTAAATTTCGCTTTAATGTCTGCTGGTACCGTCTTAAGTTGGCGGCGCTATATGACGCATAGATGGCGAGTAGCTTGAAAAATGTTATTTTGGTGACACTTTTTATACACAAAAAATAATAATTTTGATATTTGTATGCAAAAATCACCGATTCAGTAAAGAAAACTATGAATTATCTGTGATAACGATTTTTGCCTATTACGTAAACGTAATTGTATGCAAGTTTTTTAAAAAAATATTTTTTTTCAGTTAATAAAGAAATTTAAAGAATCATAGAAAAAAATTTTTAAGTAAAATTTTATTTTCAATGATAATTGTTGCTGTATGTGTGGATAAATGCCACGTTTTTCAACAACTTCCTGCAATTTTGAAAGGCAATGTGAATTCTGAATTTTGTTTAAAAAAAAATTAATTTTTTTCTGTGTATTGAAGTTGCCTGCATCATCAGTCTTCTTCAAAGATTTAAAATTTTTATTACTTTTCTTTTTCCACTCTTGCCTTAATGACTCCCTCCCTGACCACTGTCTGTCTCTTGCCTTTTTAGCTTTTAACACCATTTTCATAAATGATTTGATTGATTAGAAAAATTATTTAATTTATTGTTGTAGATATTGCTTCCAGCTTTGCTGGACAATTGCGTCAGTTGTGTTACATGGCGTATATGTATATATACACATACATACATACTTAGTAAATGGACATATAAATCCATAAGCCCTCACCACCATCATAATCATAAATATAATCATAATCTCTTTATTATTTTGATTAAACCAAAATCTATATAGAGATTGAGTTTATTTTAAATCACATGTAAATTATGTTGTCATTCATTCTTTTTCTTTTCTACACAAATATGATTGGACAGAGTAATTAAGCCTTAATTTTTGGTGACAGGGTGAAATAACACAATCAAAATTTGTAATAGTTTTAATGAAATTTATTTCAAAAGCGTTGACGGCAAGAGATATGGATTAAAAAATTTAGCTTCTTCGAAGAAGTATTTTCTTATTACAATTGAGAATTTGAGCTTATTGTGGATAAGAAAAAAATTAAAGAGAAAGCAGAAAGGTTATATAAGACACGAAATGAAATTCATTATAAGGAAAAATATTTTAATTAGTTTTCATAAATGCAACTTTAAACAAATGATGCAGAAACTTGCAAATTCAACGCAAACCCTGATTTATTTATTTTCTAGGGTTTTTTTTTGCATAAATTAATAACTTTAAGTAAATACAAAAGAATTAGTTCCAATGCATAGAGAAAACAGTGCCTACTAAATACCTCATAAAATAGAACAAAATTAATAAGAAATATCTATGGTTTTTTTTCAATAAGGAAATCTTATTAAATTCATAGGAAAAACCTTTTTGAAAAAATCAAGAAGATATCTTCTAGTTTTTATTGGGTTATCTTATTGATTTTTTCATTAAGGTTTTCTTCTTGATTTTATTAGGCGACCTCATAAAAAATAAAAAAAAATTTGCGTCTTTATTCTCTGTACTTATGTATTTTCATTTAAATTCTATACCATATTCATATGTATGTATGTATGTAGTATATTGAAGATGTTATTTATTTATACATACATACATACACATGTTATATTCTTAACTAACTTACTCACCAAGTATTGAACCACCAAACTTCTGACTGATAGACAAGCACTCTAACCATTGAAATTATTGTGCAAACATTCTTATACAAAAATGAAAAAGATCATGAAAAAAGTTTTCTGTATGTCTATTCATAGATATGAAATAACAAGAAACCTAATAAAATCAAGAAGATTTCCTTATTAAAAGAATCAATAAGATGCTTAACACATAATCATATAGGAACCTACTAAAATCAAGAAGAAAACCTTATTGAAAAAATCAATAAGATAGCCTAATAAAATTAAGAAACCCTTTTTAAAAAAATTAATACGGCAGCCTAATAAAATCAATAAGAAATCCCTATAGTTTACAATTTATAAAAAAAAAATAATAGAATCAAGAAGTTTTTCTCTAGGGATTGTTTTTTTTTTTGTACCAAAAATAACGAAAATTGAGTAAAAAAAGTTGTGAATAATAAGATTTCTTCTTGATTTTATGTGGTTTTCTTCTTGATAAAATTAATAGGATTTAACACATAAAAACCATAAGGAATCTCTATGAAAAAATCTTCGCTTCTTTCTGCTGGGATACCCCTTAGCCTAAAAACGTTTCATAGAGAAAATCTTATTGATTCTATGAGGCAGTTTTTTCTCTGTGCATATGTAAGCGAAATTATTGATTTATTAGGAAATCAATAAATCATTAGTTTTGTAAGAAAGATTGAAAATAAAGAGAGATTGTAAAACAAATAAAAAAATATTTAATTTTAGTAGGCGTAACTCCATCCATTTTTTCTTAGAAATAATCCCGCTGGTACCAAATAAGAGATATTTGTATTTATTTCGCAGTCTTTCATACAGTTGAATTAAAAGTTAATCAACAACAAACAGTTGACGTGTGTGAAGCCGCACTAAGCAATAATTTATATCCTCGGAGATAAAAATATATACAGCCTTTTTTATAAAAATTATTAGGACTTTATAAAGCCTTAATAAGAAAAATTTTTTATGAAAATTCGTTTTAAAAACCTTTTATAAAGCCTTAATAATTTTTATAAATAAGGCCCAGTAAAATGTATTTGAAGTCTATTTTAGGAAAATTTTTTATGATCATTTCAAATTAATTTTAAATTTTTTAAATAGCGGGTCAAGTATACAAAGTTATTTAACGAGTATGTATGTATATTTGTCTTGAAATCAACCCCACTGTGTGAAAAAACTGTTTAGCAGATACTTCAACCAACTTTAGTGACGGCATAGCAGGCGCACTCTAGCGGTTAAAATAAAACATGAAAAGGATTAAAAACCGCAATAATTACCAAAATGCTATAAAGGAATTATGGCAAAAGCTTTTTACACATTTTTTGGTCTTTCAAACATACAAGATGAGGAAAAAAAATTATTCTACAAAACTTTTTGAAAATTTATTTCAATTTAATTGAACTAGAAAAATTTCGATATTTTCAAAGTTAAACGTCTAGTTTAATTTTTCTTTTCGCTTATTTAGAAAATCATATTAATTAATAAAAATATATATTTCATTCTATATACCCAGGAAAAAAAAAGCTTGAAATCAATATATAAAAAAACATATTAAATTCATAAGAAACATTAACGAAAGTCTAGTCATTTTGAAATTTCTTATGTCAATATGGAAAAATATTAATTTATTAACTTTATTTATTTTTAAATAACTTAATATACATTTTCTGAGTGTAAGAATTGGAAATTGCGAAATTATTCCCTATTAAATTTTTTAAGGTATTTTAACTGCTTGTATATTAAAAACATTCCAGCTTAAGGTCACTTTATAAACTATATTTATTATGTATTACAATATTTTGCTATTCTATTGTGTGGCTGCTTCAATAATAATTTTTTATTTGAATCTGGAGCTTGTTATCAATTATGGCATTTCATTTTAAAATTCATAAAAATTATTAAGGCTTTATAAGTTTTTTAAAACAAATTTTCATAAAAAACTTTTCTTAAAAAGGCTTTATAAATTCTTAATAACTTTTAAAAATAAGGCTGATATTATTAAACTGAGAATTTTTGTAAAAAAAATTAAATTTCATACTTGCAATATTATTTAATTGAATTATGCTTAAAAAAAAGTGAATTTGACTTATAGAGCCATAATTGCTAAAAAAAAAGCTTAAGAGACAGTTCGTTTGAATTGCGTTTTTTTATGAAATTCCATTATCTATGATAGTAAATAATAAATTTTTATAAAAAAAAATTAAGCTTGAAAGTTATAAATGGCGGTTAAGCTTTTTTTGGCGGTTATGCCGCCATGTTGTTATTAATAGAAAAAAATTTTAATCAAACTTGAACAAAACCATCAAATATTTTCATTTGTTTTACGCAGCTAAAATTATGATTTTATTCACATATAACTATGTATATAAATTCTTTTTATTATTCCACTTACCAAAACAAAACTGAAGCTCATATGTTGTTTCAAATTTAATCTGCAAGTAAAGAAAATAAAACAAATTTTTTTTATTAAATTTCATAACAAAAATTTTTAAAAAAAATATATATAATAACGAAATATTAACAAAACAAAAAAAAAATTTTTAAATTAAAAATAAACGTATGCGCTTTTAGTTTTGCTCTTAATTCTTTTCATCTGTATTCAAAACTTTCATTTGTTTTGGACAAATTACAAATTTTTTTTTCACTTGTTTTTCTACACTTCTTTGTAAATCAGAAATAAAAAATAATAAACTCAGCTGTAGAGCCAGCACTGCTTGTTTTGTACATATCTTGTTTTGTTTTTTTTTAATTGGAAAACTTAACGCGAAAATAAGGAAATGATATAATTTGAATTCCTTTTCAGCACAAAGAAAAATTGCAAAATTATGCCCGGGTATTTTTTTTTTTTTTTTTTTTTTTTTGTGAAAGACACTCACTCACTTATAACAAATAAACAGAGAAATTTAAACTCACACTATTCAACCTCTTTGTCTCCCACTCTTTTAATTAAATGCACACACACACATACACACACATACACACACATACACACACATACACACAGATACACACACTCACACACACTCATACGACAACAACAAAGCTTGCTGACGACCGTTTATTATACCATATGATTTACGTAATTGTATGTGTATTTAATGTACTTAAAATGTGAAATCATAAAGGACTTACAAGTATAAAAAAATCCTTTTGTACAAATCAGGCATGCACACTTGCAGGCATATTGGTTGTGTTTGTGTGTGTTTGTGCCTGTTTGTGCATGTGTGATAACATGATTTGACTTTATTTTAATTACTTGTAAACAAAAGTAATGTACAAATTAAAATCTTAACAGTGATTTGCTCATTTAGCCGTAACTTATCAAGGCTGCTTAAAGAAAGAAATGCATAAAGTCGTGGGTTGTTTGATAAGTTTAAGAGTTCTATTTTACCCGTATGATTATAAAACAAAAAATAGGAAAATGTTATTAAGTAATATAAATATGCAGTATGATTTGAATGTAGCTGCTTTGGTTGCATTTTCAAATTTAAGCCAAATTGAAATTATTCCAAGTCAGGTTATTCTGAATTTGCTCATTCGCTCAGGGTCCTCAAGGTTCATTGTGCCACTTAGTCTCAATATTAGCAATGAAAACAAATTTCCTGCAATAAACACAAAAATCAATTAAAAATTTAATTGAGTCAATTAAAGTTTTGTTTAAAAATTTAAATTAATTAAAAGTTTAATTGACTCAATAAAATTTTTAGTTGATTTTTGTTTGTTTTTTCTAAACAAACGTGTTTGTTGGAGGAAATTTTTGTCTAAGAGGTGTTAACAACGGACGGCTCAAGATGGAGAGAAAGAGATAGAGAGAGAGAGAGAAAGAGAGAGAAAGAGAGTGAAAAAGTTATTAAAGTCGTCCTAATGCTAGGAACAGCATTAGGACAGCATTGGGACGAACGACGAATTTCATCCACGTCGACGAATTCGTCAATAACAGTTCGCTGCGTAAATTCGTCGTGTGAAGCACAACAACGCCGAATTTACGCAGCGAATTCCTCTCTTATATTTAATAAAGTTGATTGTTGTGTGTACAAAAACAGAGAGTGAGAGAGAGAAAATTGTTTTTTCGTCGTTCGTCGGCGTACAAATTACAAATTACAAATAAATCTATCTCAGAATTCGTCACGCACGACGAATTTCGTTGTACGGCGGTGTTGTGTTCATTTTCATATGCTCAAATGTGTTTTTTTTTTTTTTTTTTTTTTTTTTTTTTTTAAAGAGAAGTAACACTCAGGCAATTAATGCCTATTACTATTACTAGGTGTTACCTTCTTTAGGAAAGGGATAGTGAGAGAGTGACGAAAGTTCGCACCGAAAAATTCGTCGTTCGTCCCAGTTGTGTTCCTAGCATTACTCCGCAATTCGAAATTGAAATGTTTTTCACACTCCCGCAAGTATGTAGCATCCCTGCAGTAAATGGAACTGGCACAAGACTATTCACGTGATCGGTCCCTAAGTGATAGGGAGCAGTCTGAGTTCTAACTATGAAGTTCCTATGAAGCGGACCAGTCACTTTTATATGGGGATGACCTAGGATGGGGTTAATTGATACTTTGTATGCAGCTTGTGACTTGTCACTGAACTCATAGGCATCTAATCGGTGTAGAAAACTTAACTGAAAACTAATTTTTTTTAATATTGTTACAAATGCAATTATAATTTCTTTTTAAGCAGATATTTTTTGGGATTCGAACTGACGACCACCGGCATAACAGGCTTGGACACCACCCACTCGACCACAGAGGCACTAATATTTCAAATGCATAAGCACCAGTTAAGCTTAGGTTAAAGTCTATGTTATCTACGGTCTACGGTTATGTCTAGTTACGCTACTGGTTCCAGAGTGGCTGGGCGGTACCATTAGAGGAAACAATTAACATTATATTTACAGTATTTGATAGGTCCTCGATCCAACCACATCAAACTTGTTCAGTGTCGTTTACTACACCAAGTCTCACTTAAATTGACAAAAGATCAAGGCTATATATACATCACGATAATGGTTAATATGTAACCAATTATAGGACATGTCCTTTTTTCACCATACACTACTCCCTAGTTTTGGTAACACTTCCATTTCCTCAAGTCATAGGACGAGTACGTTTAGAGCAAATGTCACCAAATTTTCTGCAGGGATAGTACAGACAGAGATATCGGTAGTCTCTGTGGGCTCTCACTCTCACTTTCCCTCTGACTTCGCCTAAGCCCTTCCAAAACTAAGAACCTTATGGATTTTACAGAGAAGGAATATTTTGGCTAAACTGAACGGCAACTACGCTTTCAGAACGCATGCTAAACGTTTGGGTCTCTCATACAACGAATGTTTTTTTATATAAGGACCAGAATTTATGGGATGAGCCCTACTAATGCAATGCATTCTGATAGAGCTAGGAAAATGGGTTATGGGGAGGAGAATAGAAAGAATAGTTTCGTGTGGATATTTTGTAATAATGAAGACGAAGGAGGAAAGCATTATCTATCTCCTTTGCCTCTGTATCGCTTTGGAGGATCCCCAACTCCACTTTCTTGGCAGATTATGCTTCAGCAGCCTATCCAAGTAATCGGTAATAAGGCTAAAAACTTGAGTCTCTATATTGGGAGCAGAATTTGGTTCGGCCGCTTACTTCATATCTATCATATCTATCTTTTTCACCCCTCTTCCCACACACCCTTCTCTACACCTTCTTCTTTCTTTTCTTCCTAGTCACAGGTAGCACAAGGTTATCATTATATTGGAACCAAGTGGTCTGGATTATCATTGCCCTCCTTACCAGCAACAGGCTAACCTAACCTAACCTAGTCTCAGGATTTCCTCTGCAAGTTTAGAAGTCAAAGGTTCATATTGCGTCTAAAGTTAATATAAGCAACTAGCTTTTAATCCAGTCCTTTTAATCCAGACGACGATATTACCGTATCGTGTGCATGTGGCTGTAAAGTCAAATACTAGTGGGAAACTTAAAATATATATTTTAACAGAAATGAAGCACTTTCTCATTGCCAAAAGATTGAAACGATCTAAGATTATTTCTATTGCTATGCAACATACCACTCTAATCCAAATGAGGAGACAAACATTGGGAAAACCTAGTATTTTGGTTTCCAATATGGTTGCGACTGGTTCCTCCGAGAAAAACCTCAGCAATAGATGATTAATTGAGGTTCAGAGGTAAGCTTAACAGTTTTTCTATTTCCGGAAGTACTGCAATTTAATTTTCTTTATCAGGCTGACCATAAGGTCTGACAAAAGACCAGTTTTTGCAATAGCAAGCTTCATCATTTGAACTCATATATAACGGTATCGATTTGTTGAAGTCACTGGTATGTTCTTTAAGGATTTGATTTTCTTTTTCACTTTTACTTCCCTAATAAGGGATACAGCAGTCTAATTAGGGTTCGTGAGATTATTACAGCCGTCATCATTCTTGGAACGTTAAAGGGAAGTCTTGACACTTAATACTGCGAGTAACTGCATTCCTTATTAGGATCCGCAAGATAATTGCAGCCGTCATTATTCTTGGAACGTCAAAGAACATTATTGAGACTTAACTGCATCCCCAATTAGGTAATATCTGTTTTAATACTTGACTGCGAGGAACTATGTCCCTAATTATGATCCATAAGATTGCTTAAGCAATCTTGACGCCTGGCTCTGAATATAACTGCTTCCTGATTGGGGTCCATGAGATTATTACAGCTGTCATCATTCATAGAACGTCAAAGACTAGTTTTGACTTTTCGACATTTGAATTTACGAGTAACTGCATCCCTTATAAGGGTTCATGATATTGCTAAAGCCGTCCGCATTCTTGGAACATCAAGGAATAGTCTTGACGTCTGACTCTGCATATAGCTGCATTCCTCATTAGCGTCCGTGAGATGATTGCAGCCGTCATCATTCCTGAAATGTCAAAGGCCAGCCTTTATACTTTCCTCTGAGAGTACCTACATACTTTCTTAGGATCTGTGAGATTGCAACACCATTCATCATTCCAAGAATGTCAAAGATTAGTCTTCGCTTCTTAAGACTTGACACTACGACTACATCCCTAATTAAGGTCCGTGAGATTATTACAGCCGTCATCGTTCCGGCATCGTCAGATACCTGTCTCGACACTTGACTCTAAGGGTAACTGCATCCCCGATTAGGGCCCTTGAGATTAATTAATTAAATTTCATAATATATTTCACACAATAAAAGAGTTTGATACAAATAAAACCCTTTGCTGCAAGTTAGGTGTTGAATATTTGGATTGGGGCCACTCGTGGCTCCAGATAGTAAGATATTTCTTTCGCTCTTTCACACTATAGCTTAAATTTGTGATATGCCATTTCATAGTATCTGTTGGTCCAGAATATATAACGAATTAAACATAAGGGTTCAACAAATGTAAGAAACCCTATTTTTCGATTGAATCCTCTTCGTTTTGAGTCACTGCACTGCTTACTCTTTGTTTTCGGAACAAATTGTTTGAAATATGAGATCGTTAGTTAGTCAAATTGTACTTTATATTTTATTTTGTACTAAAATTCTTCTGTTATTACAGCATCCTCCCAAAAATGTAACAGAACTCCATTTTTTTTTTTTTGTTTTAATAAACATGATTTCAATTAAAAATGAAAGCATCTTCTTTAAAATTGTCTACATATCCTTATTATATTATTAAAGCAAGATTGAAATACACACATTTCCAGCCATTTCATATTTTATATTCACTCTCAAGCTCTCACCCAAACCCAAAAAACAATTCGTTTTCTTTCTCCAAATTAAATACTTCACGCTTCTGTTGAAAATATTTTCAAGTCGTATTGCTGCTGCTGGTGCATGCAACATATTTGAGCCACTTGTAAAACGTTAATCTCATAATTACATGTTTCATGTGTTCTCATGCTCAAGCTCATTTCAACAAAAACACACGCACTTCCCTCTCTCCCTCTCCTTTAGTCGTCGCAAAGTTTTGAAGAAGAAAAAATAAATTGAATGGTAAGAAATTTAGTGGTTGTGGAGCTAACAAAAGACGTTGGCTATTTCAAACATACATACACACATTTAATGCCACATTTATCTTTATTGGACTTAGTGTGGTTTATTAAAGCAACAGCAACATTTTTTTCTTTCTTTTAAGCAGAATAAGCGAACATCAACCATTTTGGTTGATTATTTAATTTTGGTTGTTACATTAGACTTGGAGACGTCATCATTCTATTTCTTTACGCTTCTCATTCTCATTATCTGCAGCATCATTATTATTAAAGTATTTATTATCAAGGCTTACACACAGAAAATTAAATTGTATAGCTTCTAAGAATTAGAATAGGAGGAAGATCATTGTAAAACAATCCACAAAGAAGTATTAAATCTTTTCGAGTAGAGGCCCTATGCTCCTTATATGGATTTAAAAGGCGCAGCTCGAAATAAGAGCCAGTCATGCCACTTCCTTAAGCTTTAGTGGTCTACCTTAGGAGCTTATATAAGAAATACCATGACCTCCCTTCTGAACAATTTTGTGGGCGAATTTTCAAATCAACTCAAGTCCGACTGGTATACACATTGCTTGTCTTCCGCAACCGCAGTTAGTGTAGACCAGTTGGTCAGCTATAATATAATATAATATAATATAAGGAGAAACAGAGCTTTTATCTATCCAAGAGAGTGCAGATGACTATAGATAGGATAATTATCTATGATTCAGTTAGTTGCTTATTTTCTGCGGGAAAGGTAACAGTGCTGAAGCAATAAGATCATAAGCTGAATTAGTAGGATATTATCAACTGAGTCATGCCCTAATATATCTAGAAAGATGCTGGGCAGCACATGGGGCCTTTCGCCTAATCTTACACATTGGACCTATACGGCGGTAGCTAGACCAATTCTGCTCTACGGAATACTTGTATGGTGGAGAGCGACTGAGACAAAAGCATACCTAAAAGATAAAAAATATCCAAAGACTAGCGAACTCTGCATCACTGGAGCTCTAGAAAGTACACCTACTGAAGCTTTAGACGTTATATTGGACCTTAAACCAATAAAACTAACTGCACTGAAAGCGGCATGCAAATCCGTTATCCGATTCTGGACAAATGTCGTTCAAACCATTCGGTCACGGTAAATTGCTGGAAGACATGGAGTGTAGCTCGGACTACATCATTCCAGAAATAAACTTCCTTGCCAAACCACAGATCGCTATAAGGGAAGAAGGCTATCTCGAAGGTCTTAACTACAGAGGGTATAGCTTCAATTTCTGCCAAACCATAGATCGCTATAAGGGAAGAAGGATATCTCGAAGGTCTTAATTATAGTGCGTATAGCTTCAATTTCTTCACTGATGGTTCAAACATGGATAGAGGAGTGGGAGCTGCGGTTTACTGCCCGGAGCTCAGCATAGAGGAATCTTATAAGCTTCCTGATTACTATAGTATCTTCCAGGCGGAAATCTATGCATGCAGCCCAGCCATGAATGCGCGTGTGACTATTTATATAGACAGTCAAGCAGAAATTAGGGCGATTTCACCAGACTGCAACTGCTCCTCGGTTGTGCTCATATGTAGGAATGCCCTAAATATGTTATGTGCTGGCGGACAAGTACATATATTTTGGGTCCGAGGACACATGGGGATGGACCAAAAGGGGTGGAGGAAACGGTATATGTCCAGAAACCAATTCAACACCTGAAATAGAGCATAGACTCTAAGATGAAGGAAGAAGCGGACAAAAGTTGACGTACGACGAAAACTTGCCAAACTGCTATGATCCTAAATCGACTAAATTCCTTTTATCACTAACCAGGGTTATTAACTGGACACTGCTGGATGGCTTCGTATGCCGTCAAAATAGGACAAATACTTGACGGTAACTGCAGGAAATGTAAGGAACGCGGGGTAATTGAGACAGTAGAACATCTACTGTGTCACTCTCGGGCTCTAAGCCGCACTAGATATTACTTGGTGATCACACTTTTGGGAGTCTTGAACTTGTATCGGGAATGGAAATGTGTAGATAAGGTTTGGTAAATCTGTGTGGCAGTCATTTGAAACAGGCACCACGAACTAGGCTGCCATACTTATAGGTTTCTTGTCATCTGCTGGTAACGCTAATGATCAATCCTGGTCTATGCGAGGTCCTTGACACCCAGATTAACCTAACCTAACATGAGTCAAAGGAGAGAAGGCAATATATGGACATTACCTGTGGTCTCTTTACCTAGTAAGGCATAAAGGAAAGACGACGGACATAAAATGTTATTTCACTACTGCTTTCTTTGCAACTTAAATCTGTTTCCTGCTCACGATATCAACTTCCTCGAGCAAGAGTTTGGAACCGATGTATACCTTAAATTTATAAGGATGTGAAGAGAAAAGTAACCTATAGGAATAGTAACACGATAAAAATTCGGACGAACAATGGAAAATTAAAAAAGAATTGACAATAATATCTCCTAATGCACTCCATAATTGTTGGGAATCCCTTAGAAGTTTAAAGTCAATTTAAAGGACTTTGGTTTCAAAGCCAGAGAAGGCGAGAAATGAAAACTTAAGTGTTCTTATATAGTAAAGGATGAGGAAGCATATAACTAAGAAAAATCAGGGCGTAACCATGATACTGGTATTTCGCAAGAACTTCTGAAGCTCTGCTGAAGACAAAAGAAACCAATAGATTTAAATTTTTGAAGAACGAACGAAAATTAAAAAAAAATTACGTTGCATTCCGTAATAGTTTTGAATCACTTGGAAGTCTAAAAAGTGTACTAGATCCATTGAAAGGACTTTAGTTTCAAAACCAAAGAATACTAATGATGAACAATGGAGTATTATTATATACTAAAGTATAACGAACCATATAACTAAGAAAAATCAGGGCGAACCCATGATACTGGTATTCCGCAAGAACTCTTTTTGAAATTTCAAATAGTTTAAAATTGTGATTCTTTACTTGAAATATGCTTAAACTGCCGGAATTTTTTCTCCCAGTGTCTCGCACATTCAAATATCATAATAATGATAATCTTTTGTCTGCAATAATTTCATTATTTTCTCTTCTCACTAATAACGCCCCCAATGTATAAGAAATTTGGTTCCTATTCAAAATTATTATCAAATCCATTTAGTATTTTTTATTTTTTAATATTTATAAGTGTTAAACAGCGAAGAACACTTGTCACTTCTTTTTTTGGTATTTTCTGGAAAGCAACAAAATTTCAAAAGAAGCTGAACCAAATATGAAACAACAATAGGATGTATGGTTGTATTATTGAAGTGGCCCAGTCACTTTAACGCCATTGTTTAATCCTTGTTATGGTGGGATAATTAATAATAATGATTTTAATAAATAAACAGCAGAGAGAGCAAAAAAAAAATACAAAAACTACCACTCACTGTTGAGTGAGTGAGGACCAAGTGAAACTTCTAAATGATTGATTTTGCATTAAGAATTACTTTTAAATAAAATGAAATGAAATTAATAAATAAGAAGAGCAGTAAAGGAAATCTTCACATTAGCAGCTAAAGTAAAATGCTTTCTTGGAATCGCACAATTGCTTTTTCAAAGAATGATTTAGAGATTGGAAGCTGGTTTAATTTTAGACCCACTGATGGGTATCAGAGAGGTTAGGGTTATGGTTATGGTTAACGTGGCTTCTTGCAGAACAGTCCGAATCCTAACCTTTGAAAAAGGTCTGGATCAATACTAAATCCAATAAGAAGTTATACTAAATCCAACCCTTTGCCTTAAGATAACGAATGAGCTCACTTGTACATAGTTATCCGCGATAGCTCTGATAGCTCGTCTAGTACGTATTTGTCAAGAAGTTTGTGTTTTCTCACAAGCATAAGAAAGCTGCCTTTCTTGACATTTGCGCCAGAAAAGATTGCGAGGAATACCCTGCGTACTAGCATGTCTACCTATTGTCTAGTGGTGCGCGACCAGATGTGAGATGTTCTTTCTTTTTTTTTTTGTTTGTTTATTAGTTGTTCATGTCAAAGTAGTTAGCACGTTGATTGCGAAACCGAGGGTCCTGGGTTCGATTCCGGTCCCCGAAAGTGAATAAATAACAATAACACGCATTTTTTTTATGTGCATTAGTGTACCTTAATTATCCTCTGCGGAAAAGTAACCAAGTTCGTTCACCTTTGTGTCGTTTATGCTTGGAAGATGACGAGACGACGAAACACATTCTTTGTGAGTGCATCGTATTATATGAGAGTAGAAGGCGTGTTTTTCATTCTGAATTTATGTGTTCAGATGATATTAGGCGGGCTTCTCCAATATCTGTACTAACTTTCATAAGGAGAGTCATACAGAGATTGATTTAATTTAATTCACAGATCTATGGTACAAAAGATCCATCAGGTGTCGCAGTGCCGGTCTTTGGACCATATCTTCCCCCTATTCTATTCTAGTGTACCTTTGTATGAGTTGTTGTTGGGAAAGTTCTGGTGAAGCAGCCATAGATACTGGTCACTGAACTTTAACAACGACTACAGCAGATGCTAATCCTAATGTAACATCAGAGCGCCCTCCTTCGTTGGTATTATATAGTAGAATCATCGGCGAAGTAAAATAACCAATAAAATGGCTACTAAACAGCTTGTTCAAAAATTTAATGCGTCTCATTGACACCAGAGGCGCTGCAACCCTCCGCACTATTAAAACCGTGCAAAAGGCAGAATTGTAAAATAATGAAGCCTTCCTCTGTCGCTTCCTTCACCAGCTGTCTTCTCTATTACTATCCCTTTCCTAATGACGGTAATTACTAGTAATAGTAGAAGGAATTCATTGCCTGGTTAGATGCCTCTTCAAAAAAAAAAAAAGCGCGGCCATGTTTTCTTCGCCATCCTGCACGTTTTGAGCCTATTCTATCTACATTTTGCTTTCTGAAAATACTATTGGAGAATTTTGTTGATACTGCATTAGAGGCGTACACAGCGGTTTCAGTCCTGGCCACATTGCTAAAGAAGCCACTACCTTGTCAGAGAATGTGTGGTTGACTACAAAAATAGTTAACTTATAGTTAACTTTTCTTAGACTGACTAAAAGGTAACTGCAATGTCATCCAGAACAAACCCAAAATTAATTCTTAAGTTGAGTACGTAATCGAATTTGATTAGAACAAATTTATTCTCAGCTACTTTGAAACTCATTTCAGTTTTATATTAACAATTTGCTGTTGTTATTCTAGATTAGATTCCTTAGCTGAGTGATAGTGCGTTGAGCACACAAAAGTGTGATGATACATGCTCGAACCCCTGAAAATTTTTTTTAATTAACTGACTACCAGGTGATTTAAAAAAAACCAACTTTAAGTTAGCTGAAAGTAATGCAGAGCGAGACAATTTACTACCGCCTAGAATATCGCAATGTTAAAATAGTCAGTTGATTACATTGAGAAGTAATCCAAATGTCAGTCAGCACTAGTTCCGAAATAGTTAGCTTAAGGTTAGTTTAAAGTTAACGTAATTTCCGACAGGGTAGGGGCTGGAACCCAGACTGAGGACATAATTCGTTTATCACCTTTTTGCATTGGCTAACTAGGAGAGGTACTCACGGTATTAAATTATCTTCGGATATTACCTTCATTAGGCCACAAGCACTATAACCCAGATGTGGTTGCATCGCTCTCTACTTAGAAACATGAAAGCCTTATTGATCTCTTGTTTAAACACTATAACCCAGATGTGGTTACATCGCTCTCTACTTAGAAACATAAAAGCCTTGAACAGGAACAAAATAGCCCAAAATAATTTCAAGCAGGAAACTTTTTCGTTTCGCAGGAAACTTGAAGTCCTTTAAACTTTCTTCCTACTTCGAAATCTTGTTCAAACTATACAAAAAATTGTTTCTTTATATAAAAATAAACTACAGCCCCGTCTGATTTGTACAACTTGCTAATGAAGCATTTTTAAACTTTAACATAATACAGACTTATTACTGCTTCCTTGTGCATAATTTTGTCCAAAGTTTTATTTATTATTTCAACTACTTACATGCTCAGCCATTAATTCAACAAACATTTATTTATTCCAATTGGTAATCTACCAAAAAAAAACTACATCCACTTTAACATCAAAATCAATTTCAGTTGAACTTTTAAGCTACACCCATTTAATTTTGCATTCTACTCGTATTCCTTGGAACGCACCAAATTTTTGCAGAAAAAAAAGAAAGTATAAAATTGAAAATTAAAGAACTGAAGCACGAATTGGCAACCAATAAATAATGCATGCATGTGCGAGTACCAACAATTTACTTAAGTATGTAAAATTTGAATATACTCAAATAAATAAACAATTCAGTTTTAGTAGTTTTTTTTTTTTTTTTGCTTCTTGTTTGAGGCACACGCTTCCATGACATCATTATTTTATTTCTGTTTTTTTCTTTGGCGGTAAATTGTTTGATTTCTTTTAAGAAAAATTATATTTGCAGACAGCTCTTGAGAGTATGAGCCAAGTAATACTTTAAAAACGGCCAGGCAATTTTCTTTAAGGGGTTTTTTTTAGAACAAGCACAACTTGCAAAGCGATTAGCTTGTCTGCGGAAAACACCCAGGGTCTATGGTGGGTATCGAACCCACGACCTCTGGATTGAGAGGCTACACAGAGAAAACAGTGTCTACTAAATACCTCATAAAATAGAACAAAATTAATAAGAAATCTCTATGTTTTTTTTTCAATAAGGAAATCTTATTAATTTCATAGAGAAAACCTTTTTGAAAAAATCAAGAAGAAATCTTGTAGTTTTTATGAGGTTATCTTATTGATTTAAAAAAAAATTGCGTCTTTATTCTCTGTACTTATGTTTTTTTCATTTAAATTCTATACCATATACATATGTATGTATGTATGTAGTATGTTGTAGATGTTATTTATTTATACATACATACATACACATTGTGTTATTTTCTTAACTAACTTACTTAACCAAGTTTTGAACCAGTAAACTTCTACCTGATATACAAGCACTCTAACCAATATGCTAACAAACAGCCTGAATAACCATTGAAATTATTGTGCAAACATTCTTATACAAAAATGAAAAAGATCATGAAAAAAATTGTCTGTATGTCTATTTATAGAAACGAAATAACAAGACACCTCATAAAATGAAAAAGATTTCCTAATTAAAAAAATCAATAAGATGCTTTATACATAATCATATAGGAACCTACTAAAATCAAGAAGAAATCCTTATTGAAAAAATCAATAAGATAGCCCAATAAAATCAAGAAGAAACCCTTTTTAAAAATATTAATAAGGCACCTAATAAAAGCAATAAGAAATCCCTATAGTTTCCAATTTATAAGAAAACCTAATAGAATCAAGAAGTTTTTCTCTATGGATAGTTTTTTTGGTGCCAAAAATAACGGAAATTGAGTAAAAAAGTTGTGAATAATAAGATTTCTTCTTGATTTTATGTGGTTTTCTTCTTGATTAAATTAATAAGATTTACCACATAAAAACAATAAGGAATCTCTATGAAAAAATCTTCGCTTCTTTCTGCTGGGATACCCCTTAGCCTAAAAACGTTTCATAGAGAAAATCTTATTGATTCTATGAAGCAGTTTTTTCACTGTGTAGCATCGGTACTAGCACTCAGCTATATGGGCACCCTAAGGACCAGAAATAAAATAGGTTGAAAAGGAAGGATAAGCAATGTTGATCCAATCCCGTCATGGCAGCACTTTAATGCCCATTTTGCAGTTGGTGTGCTCTGCTTGAATAAAAACGTTACCAATATTTCCATTCATGCAGTAATTTGACTAACTAAAGAACCTCGTTTCCTCTATATTGTTTTCAGGATCCTTGGAACCACCGAAGTTACTCGATTCGAAAGCGAAATACGCTTACTACGACAAAGCCCAAGGCATGTATTTTTATCACTGAAACTCCTAAGTTTTCTCTCGAAAAATCTTGACTAACAAGGATTTAGAAAACTGCAAGGTGGTCTAAAAAACTCATAACGCAAATTAAAATCAAAAATATTGCAAAACCCCCAAAGTGTTCATTTTCACAATTCTTAATAATCTAAAGCAATTTTGCAAATGCGTGCAAATGCATTATATAAATTTAAAAAAAGCTATGCTTCCTTTCATTACAATAAAACATTTCTTAATTATGTGTATTGAAATGCACCACAAATAAATGCACAATTATTCTAAAAAGTTTGCATGACAACTTCAATAAATCTCCTTCTAATTTCCAATTGCAAATAATGCCTGCAAGGACAATGCAAATTCCTTGGGGAATTGAAAGGGATATTGGCTGCTGATGGCTAAACAAAAACAAACAAAAAAACCAAAGACCAAACCGAGTGTAAAATACATATTAGCCACCATTCAATGGATCCTTTCAGTTGCACCAAAAAAAAAAGTGTTAAAATTTTTAATATTCCTTATTGAAAAATTAGCATTCAAGCAAAAAGCAAAACCACAATCTTAATAAAAGATTGCAATTTATTTACACTCGTATATGAAAGTAATTGAAATTTTTGTAAATTGTTGGTTTTGCCTTCCAGAAATTAAGCAGTGCTCTAATGGATTGCTAAAGAGCTGTAGACATCATCAACGAAATATGAAAACAGTATAACTTATATATGTTGCAAGGTTTCTTCTGTAACCTTAAGGATATTTTTTATAAAAGCCTAATATGTTAATCACTTTTTTCTGTATCACGATTGCATCAATTCAGGCACAAACAAAGACCCCACCTATAGATGCAAGGGACTACAAAAATATGAACGTATTTCAATATGTACAATTACAATTTTATAATGGTATTTTCTGAGACCTAGTTACAGTGGCGCAAATCTCACACTAAGGTCGCCAAACACAATACTCACATTTAATTTAAAAAAAAAATTACAGAATTGCAAACTTACTTTTCTTTCTTTTCTGAGGGAGTATGAAATGATAGGATATGATCTCCCCATGCAACTAAAAGGAAGCCTATCTAAGATTAAGACGCTTGAATTCGCACTGGAAACGAACTAGAATTGAGGTTCACCAGCAGAGGAAGAAGCCTATTTATATTATATTAGTAGGGGATTTTGTTAGAAAAATTTAAATAATTCTGCAGTTTCTAAATGGGCTGTCCGATTGTTACGAAATTTCATTATTTATTTTTATTTTGACAAGTCTGGAATTTGGACTAAATATCTGTAAAGGAGCGGCAGCCATAAAACCCTAACGTGGGTCGCTGCGAGTTAATGAAAAATTCAACAAACCCCAAGAAAATAACCCCCAAATAAAAAAATTAAATAAGCCCCAATAAAATAAAACCAAAAAATAAATTAAATAAGGCCCAAGAGAAAATTTATAAGAAAAACACCCAATATAAATGAAATAAGGCCAATGAAATCAAACTCAAGATGAATTAAAGCCCCAAAAAAAAATTTAATTCTTTAATTTTATTGGGCCTTAGTTCATTTTCTTATTTGGGCGTTATTTTCTTGGGCCTTATTTCATAGCACCTAATGTTTTTGATTTGATAAATAATTTTCGCAAACTTAAAAAAAACTCTGCTACATTTAAATGTTTTCGTTTACACTTTAGGAAATATTCGAGAAAAAATTAAAATTTTGACTTTTTTTTTGCCAACCTTGGTCCACTGTTCTGCTAATGGAGAAGTCAAATTTTGTCCGATTTAAAGAAAAAGAAGCTTATTATTAACTAAACACAAAATAATCAATAATAATATTTAAAAAAAAAAATTATATCAAAAGCACAATTAAATCAAAAGTTTTATACGCAATTTAAATGAAAATTTTGCAAAAAAAAGTTGGTTAATTATTTCGCTATTAAAAATGTTTTTTTTCCAAAAATACCAACTATATTTATTTTTATATAAAAGCTAATAGTGTTAGAAATATTACAAAATAATTTTTTCTTAAAAATTTTCGTTATTGAAGGAACCAGTTCGTTTCGAAATGGAACTATTTTTGTTGTAAATATCAAATTTAAGGCCTTTGTTTCTCAAATTACAAAGCTGGAGCCAAAAAAAAATTATGACATAATAAATAATAAATATTATCTTCGCCCGGCGAAAAGTTACATAAATACAGCAAAAATATTGAAAAAATCCCATTTTTGGGATTTTGCAAAAAATTTTTGGGAATTGTCGGGAACTCAAAAACAAGTTCTATTTGTTTTTATTTTCCAATTAAAAGCTCAATTATTTATAAATGCGAGTTTTAGTAGCATTCTTTTGTGTAAGACCTCTGTCTTCACGGAAAATTTTGCATATCTTGTAATAACTCTTTTCCACACGCAAAGTTTACTTTGCAAAGTCTTAATTCAGCTAGGAGAAAGACAGAAAGAGACTGTACTACTAACTCTGTTTTTCACACAGCTGAATTAAGACTTTGCAAAGTAAACTTTGCGTGTGGAAAAGGGGTAGATTAAGATGTGACGTTCTACGGATTGCTCGCGATTTCTATGGTCTGTTGGTTTAAGCTCCTGAGTAAACTAAATATTGTACGCATTCGCTGCACAGTGCTTCGTGAAATTTTAAGTTGAGAAGGATGTCTTTCCGGCGACAGTCTCGTTTACAGCAGCAATGTTTTCAAAAGACCGACCAATATGTGACCGTCTCCATTTTCTTAATTTTTTTTTACCACTCTTCGAATGGTTGACATTATTAGGTGCACTCTCCCCACTGAAAATTCTGCTAAGTTTGCCAGCGATCTCAGCATAACTTTGCAAATTTATTTAATAAGTTTTCACAATTATAATCCGTTTTTTCTTTCCTAAAGGGCTACAGTTTTAATAATCCGAATAAACATAAGTGATAGCTGTCAAATTTCAGCAAGTTAGCACTTGCACATCAGAGAATGACAGAAGTTTCGTTTTAAGTGTAATCTTTGAGTATTAGCCGTTAAACAACTATGAAAGCGTGCAGCTAAAAATAAAAATAAAACACGCTCATATGCAAACACACGCATTAATTTTAAACCAAATACGCATAACTAAATATAAACATCCAACAATTATATTTATAGATATTTTTCAAATTACGCAGCACATAGAACTAAAACTAAAATTTATAGAGTGTGTGAATCACACGCAATACTCTGACTATTAATCGGCTAAGCGTGTGAATCACACGCAGTACTCTGACTATTAATCGGCTACGCATGGGTATATACAGGCGGCTATTTTATTTAGACACACGCACATAAATTATGTTTTCAAACAGCCACACACAATTACCCACACATTTTACATTCCATTTTATATAGACAAATGTATGTACATGATGGCGAATGATGAATAAATATTCCGAGTATCATGCGTATTTTGGTTTTGTGCGATTAACTATACATAGCCTGAGAGTAGTATGGTTAGGGCGGTTCGAGACCACAGAAGTAGTGGTCAATGATGTGCGAAGCCCTAAGTATAAATATAGTCAGACTGTAAGTATGCGAGAGAGAGAGACAATGCGTAAGTGCCTTTTTTGTTTTAGTTTTTTGTATAAACGAAGTAGAGATTGTCTTGTATGTTAGAATCGGCTATAGTCCTAGTTACTTGAGAGAGAATATGTGAGTTTACGAATTGTTTGCACTACAATTATAACTACAGGCAGTTACTAAGATTAAGACTATTTACTTATGTATTTGTTTTTTCTTTTTCAGTACTTATTGTCATTCTCTGTTGCACACATTAAACTTGCCCAAATTAGGACTAAATTTAAAAAGTGCATTCTTACTAAGGCACCACAGTCTGCTCTGCTCTGAAAATTTGTTTAGGCCTCAAAAGTGCTTGGAACACAATTAGTAGAGAAAGACTTGTCTTGGTAGGTCAAAAATTTTCCAAATCCAAATTGTTGCTTGGATATTAATGTTTAAAGTCATTCAGTATGTGTGATAATCAAGAATTATTTCACATTTGCTTCGTAATAGTGTCCACATCTAATGATTTTATATCATAACGCGTAATATAACGCCAGCCGAGCAACTGCCCTTTTTTTCCATTAATATCAACACAAAAGGGGTAGACGTTGATGATTTTATATCATTATGAATCAAACATATAAATATTTGAAAAATACTTGCCAAAAATATCTAATTTGTGTGTTGTTTAATTTTTTGGTCACAAATAGTTGTTCTGCCGCCTTTTTTAAACTAAAATTGTTTAATATATAAACGTTAAATGCACAGTAACACATAAAATGACATTTGATATCAAGATGAATTTATCATCCCGTGAGCTCTGATGATTATATCATAACGCTGATATAATATTAATAAATTGAGTCTACACGTGATTATTTTCATCATGATATCAATTTGACATTCACCATGATGACTAATTTCGTCAGTTGTGGTCACTATGTAAGGAAATATTAAACACCATGTTAACATCATTTAGTCAAAAATGTCTCTACAAAAACGTTTTACATACAATGTTTATTTAAAATTCCAGATCAATATACTACTGCTTTGCAAATTAACATAATGAAATAAAATATTTTACAAAATTGTCAATGATTTACAATTAACCCATTTAGCAATTATGGTCACTTAAAGTACATTTTGTTTCAATAAAATTAATTAATCAACATTTAAATGCTGTTAAATATATATACTACACACTCCTGCCTACATATACACAAAATAAATAAATTTGCTTTTTTATTTTAGTTATAATTTATAAATGTTTCAATTACGCCCATATTTAATGTTTTTTCCAGCATTTAACACAAAATTAGTTTTACCATAAATTCATTTGCGGTTAAATTAATTAAAACATTATTTATGGGCAGTGAACATTTTTGTTTTATTTAAAAAAAAAATTATTTAAGGGAGATTTGTTTTTAAATATTGTAATTATATATAGAGAAAAAAATATTTAATGCATTATTTCCTCTAAAACAAAATTTTCTTTGATGTTTTTTTTTAATATGTTTGTTCATATATTTTCTGCTTTCATTTCATTTTGCTCTCTTATTTGTAGTGCTTTTTTCTGTAATGAAAATTACTTGAGAATACATTACGTTTTCCGGTAAATGTTTAAATTTATTTGAAGATGTTGTTGTTGTTGTTTTTTGTATAAGAAAATAAAAGGAAATGCACTCCACTACATTTACAAGTATAACAATAAAATATTATATTATTGCTCTTACGTCTTTTCGTTTATTGCATTTTGTTGTTGTCGATATTGTTGATTTTCCTGTATTTATATAAATTTATGAACGAACGCCCACTTAACTAAGAAATTGCATTACACGTATAGTAGGGCCAAAGGAAAATGTATTGAAATGTTTCATAGTACGAACGAAAACTAATCAGCCAACGTAATAGGTCTCCGGAAACCTGAAAACCCCTTATCACACAGAGCATAGCACCAAAGTGTATTATTTAATTATTATTTAATTTCTTTACTTGATTTGTTTTTCTTTTAACTTGTCATGTGGATTGATTTTCCCATTGTTCACAGTTTTGCTGCAAACTGTTTCCATGGAAAAAAAAACGTGAAAAGATGGGTTATCTGCAAGCTGGGATATTCCACAGTAGCAAAACTGTTAACTCACAATATCCAGGTTTGCCAGATTTGGAGAATTCTCACCAAGCGTGGTGATATTTCAACTTGTTTGGTGGCATGGCGATAAATAAATTTGTTGGCGCTTTTTATGGCAATTTTTTTTATCAAAATTGAACTTCAAAATTTTTATAATTAACACAGAGAAAACAGTGCCTACTAAATACCTCATACGATAGAACAAAATCAATAAGAAATCTCTATGTTTTTTTTTCAATAAGGAAATCTTATTCATTTCATAGAGAAAATCTTTTTAAAAAATCAAGAAGAAATCTTGTAGTTTTTATGAAGTTATCTTATTGATTTTTTCAATAAGATTTTCCATCTACAATGATGTTATATTCTTAACTAACTTACTCACCAAGTATTGATCCAGCAACCATCTGACTGATAGACAAGCACTCTAACCAATATGCTAAAAATCAGCATGAATAACCATTGAAATTATTGTGCAAACATTCTTATACAAAAATAAAAAATATCATAAAAAAAATTGTCTCTATGTCTATTTATAGATATTAAATAACAAGACACCTCATAAAATCAAGAAGATTTCCTTATTAAAAAAATCAATAAGATGCTTTACACATATTCATATAGGAACCTACTAAAATCAAGAAAAAAACCTTATTGAAAAAAAATCAGTAAGATAGCCTAATAAAATCAAGAAGAAAACCTTTTTAAAAAAATTAATAAGGCAACCTAATAAAATCAATAACAAATCCCTATAGTTTACAATTTATAAGAAAATCTAACAGAATCAAGAAGTTTTTCTCTATGGACTGTTTTTTGGTGCCAAAAATAACGGACATTGAGTAAAAAGAGTTGTGAATAAAAAGATTTCTTCTTGATTTTATGTGGTTTTCTTCTTGATAAAATTAATAAGATTTACCACATAAAAACAAAAAGGAATCTCTATGAAAAAATCTTCGCTTCTTTCTGCTGGGATACTCCTTAGCCTAAAAACGTTTCATAGAGAAAATCTTCTTGATTCTATGAGGCAGTTTTCTCTTTTTATTTTAAAAAAATTATATAAAAATTTTTTTTTCTCAAATACATACATACATACATATATGCATGTATGTATATTAAGAAAAACTACATAAGATTGATTTTGGTGACTTTGGCGATTTATAAAATCAATTTGGCGAAATAGGTCGGAAAGATCTCACAACCTTGCTGCCATACCAGTTTCTCGCTCTCTTTCTCTCACGCATTCTCTTTCCTTCTTAAAGTGCAATTAAACGTGCCATAACCTTAACCTTAACCATAACCATAACCATAACCATAACCATAACCATAACCATAACCATAACCATAACCATAACCATAACCATAACCATAACCATAACCATAACCATAACCATAACCATAACCATAACCATAACCATAACCATAACCATAACCATAACCATAACCATAACCATAACCATAACCATAACCATAACCATAACCATAACCATAACCATAACCATAACCATAACCATAACCATAACCATAACCATAACCATAACCATAACCATAACCATAACCATAACCATAACCATAACCATAACCATAGTCATAACCATAGGCATAACCATAAGCATAACCATAACCATAACCATAACCATAACCATAACCATAGTCATAACCATAAGCATAACCATAAGCATAACCATAACCATAACCATAAGCATAACCATAACCATAACCATAACCATAACCATAACCATAACCATAACCATAACCATAACCATAACCATAACCATAACCATAACCATAACCATAACCATAACCATAACCATAACCATAATCATAACCATAACCATAACCATAACCATATAGATGCAATCAGACGTGCCATAGAAAACAGCCGTTCGAAACAAACTAATGGGCAACACTGTACTTGATTATAGGTGACTCGCCATAACGCCATAGCCACTACCATAGAAACTAATTGAATTTTGGTTTGGTTATGGCTATGGCTTTATAGCTATGGCACGTCTATTTTTACCTTAACCATCCAAAACAGCTGTTCGTACCAAGCATACGGGCAACACTGTATTTAATTGGTGACTTGCCATAACGCCTTTGCTATAACTATAACCATAAAAACCAATTGAATTTTGGTTTTTCGCCGTAACCATAAACGGCTGTTTGCTGATTAAACATTTGCTGTTGCACTTTTGAAATTAATAAAGAAATGAAAGCATAAACAGCTGTTTATGGTTATAGCAGCACTAATAGGAGAAGCAAATTTATTTATGGTTATAGATAGCCATGTTTATGGCTATCGAATTATGGTATGGCGCGTTCTATTGAACCTTTACAATGTTGCAACAATATTCGTAATGGCGCAAACACTTTTGAGTCTAGCCTCCTTATATAGAAATACTTTTAGAATAACTAAAAATCCATTTCAGTCATATACATACATTCATTTAAAGGTATGAGTGCATATGAATTATATATAGTGAAGAGTTTGTCTGTGTTAAAATCATAAGCAGCAATATCTTATTTGCCACATACATATGTACATATGTATGTATAAATGTTTGTAGATATTCTTGATATATGTATGTAATATTTATTTACAGTAAAAAAAACCTTTAGATGGATTTCTTTGGACTTTTTACCCAACATTTTCTCAATACTTATTTCTTTATTCTCAAGTATGTTTATGTATGTATGTATGTGTGTATGTGTGTATGTGTGTATGTGTGTATGTCTGTATGTCTGTATGTCTGTATGTATTTGTTGTTTGATTTATATTATAAATTTTATATGCATCATTTCCATACAAGTGGCCTTTTTTTTTGGTTCCCACTCTTTCGCTTGGGCAAATGATTGCAGAGAGGGACTCCATGCCTAAAATATGTGAGCGAGTGTGTGAGATAATGAAAGCAAATATTATCACACACACACACACACCTACTCTGGCTTGCACCATAAATGCGTACATACTTATTACTGAATGCATTTCTCTTTGATGTTGTTTTATTTCTATTTTCCCCTCGACTTTTTTTAAAACATTTTAAATTATTGAGAGTTGGAGTTTTAAAAGAAAATGGTGATCATGTTTGCAGAGGAAAATGGGAGGAGACATACATATATGTATATATCTTTTGCCATAAAATGCACCATGTGAGAAAAATATTACATATTAGATATTAAGTTCGATTCAGTGATCTTTTTTGGGACAAGATACGAGTACTATAGTATATCTCAATAATATGATATCAATATATCTTTCAAACCTCAGTAAATTTTTAATTTTTCATTTACTTAACGAAATTAAATAGTCGAAATCCCTTAGAGCAAAAGCAACTCCTTTGGCTGTATAAATAAATAATCCATCCAATTAGCTTTTATTTCGTACAGCAAGCAGAAACTTACACTTCAGTGCTAAAAGTAGTAGCCGGGCGGGAAATTACGGCATTCGATGTCGAACAAATCTTCATACAATTTTAAGTGCGTTTGTATGGACATTTCGATCGATATCGAATGCCGTAATTTGCCCCCAAGGGCTGTCAGATTTGGCGATTTCAACTTGTTTGGCGTCTTAATTTTTGGTTTGGCAACATGACGATTTTGCTGGCGATATATAAAAATGTTAGTGATTTTTATGGCTTTTTTTTTAGTTGAACTTCGAAATTTTTATAATTCAGAAAAATTACTTTTTGAAAGAATATTTTCAAAAAATAAATAAAAAATTAAAGCAATCCGATTTCGATGACTTTTCTTATATTAATTATAGTAATTAAAAATTTTTTAAATATGGATGAGAAAATTTTGAAACAAAAATTTGTCGATTTAAATTGAACTTTTGGCTAATTTTTTTTTACTTCTATTTTATAAAAATGTATATTAAAAATAATATTATTATATAAAAATAAATTTATTAACAAATATATATTAAGAAAAAGTACATACATACATACATATCGATGGCTTAACATAAGAAAGGCGGAACTCGAATTTTCATTATTTTATAGGAGAAACAAAAAACTAGAAAGAAAAACTAGAGAGCATTTACATGCAGAAATAATTTTTTAACTGGCCATACATAAGTCCTTGATTTTAAATTGTAACGTACTAAGATCTTCAAGGAGGATGCAATTATACGTTGTCTATCAGAAAATATTAGAAACGCGATTTCGAAAAAAATTTACATACGCCCTTTTTATATTAAGCCATCGATATATAAAACTGATTTTGGGGACTTTTGGCGATTTTTAGGGTTCCATACATCACAGGTGAAAAGGAACCCTCTTGTTTTCGCTACGCTGTGCGTCTACCCTCCACAGGCTGTTTTCTGTAAGAGATACGAACCTAAAATTTTCACAGAATAGAACTTTAGCCGCTGCAACAACAAATATCTGACAGCTGAAAATTAAAGGGTGTTCTAAAACGAGCAAACGAAAAATTTTAAAATACCATATAATATACATACAATTATATATAGACGCTTGAAATTTGCAAAGTTAGTGCATTTTTATACAGACTACAACAATCAAAAATTAAATTTAAAAAAAATCAAAATTAAAGGGTATTCTATCATTTAAAGTAATTTTGACAATCGTAAGAGGCAAACTCTTGAAGTTTTCAAAAACGTTAAAACTAAAAAAAGCATATATTAAAAAGTCCTCAAATAAAATAAAAAAAATCGATTAAACGAAAACAAATAGCCAAAACGAAAAAAATCACCAAAAACCAAAAAAAAAATCGCCAAAACGGAAAAAGGAAGAAACTAAAATAAATCGCTAAAAGCCGAAAAAATTTCTAAAACAAAAACACGCCAAAACTAAAAAAAAAATGCTAAAAACTAAAAAAAATCCCAAAAACGAAAAAGCACCAAAATAAAAAAATCGCTGCAACTGAAAAAATCGCCAAAAAGGAAGGAAAACGCCAACTTGGAAACCGAAAGATGCAAGCTCTTGAGATGTTCAAAAACGCTAAGACTTCAAAAACCCAAAAGTAAAAAATCGCCAAGCAAAAAAAAAATCGCCAAAAACTGAAAAAATCTTCAAATTAAAAAAAATCTCTAAAACTAAAATAAATCGCCAAACCCGAAAAAATCACCAAAATGAAAAAAACAACAAAACTAAAAAAAACCCCAAAAACCGAAAAAATTCCAGAATCGAACAAAAACACCAAAAAAAAAAAGAGAACCCGCCAAAACTAGAAAAATTGCCAAAAACCGAAAAAAACAACGGACAGTAAATTTTTTTTATATGTATATCAGTAGTGAGATTCACGAACTTTTTTTCTAACGATAATCGCATCGTTAAAACAATTATAACGAAAATTTACCAAAATTTGCTATTCAGTAATATTTTTAACGATATTCGCTGTAGGCTAATGCCAGCTGTGTCGTTATTAAGCGACAATAATTTATGTGCTGTTAATTTTGTGGACAACAATCAAGAGAAAATATCAGCTGCGTACTATCGTTAAAAAGAAGTTACAGAAACACACAATCGTTATTGAAAGTGACAAAATGTGTAGGCAAAAATTACGATTGTCGGATCGTTAAAAGCTACTGAATCGCACTACAGCACATAAATTATTGTCGCTTAAATAACGACACAGCTGACATTAGCCTACAGCGAATATCGTTAAAAATGTTACTGAATAGCAAATTCGATAAATTTTGGTTATAATTATTTTAACGATGCGATTATCGTTAAAAAAAAGTTAGTGAATCGCACTATAGGTAAGATAATTAATTGTAAAGGCTAAATTCTTTTATCTAATTTTTCGACCTTTTGAGCTTTAGGTCTATTTTATATTTGTATTTGATTAGTTCAATATTTCGTTAAACTTCGCTTAACTTCTTCAGGATATTTATTTTTGGCTTTTATGATATTTAATTTTTTTTTTGTTTTTTCTTTCCTCCTTTCAATTACAAATTATTTTTACAATTTTAAAATAAATATCCTGAAGAAGTTAACCGAAGGTTAACGAAATATTGAACTAATAAAATACAAATATAAAATAGACCTAAAGCAAAGAAGAAGAAGCAAAACACATTGTAATTTTTAGTGCATTCAGTTGTCAGTAGTCTTTTGAATTTTGTTAATAAATTTGATATTTTTGTTAATAAATTTGAATATTGTGAATTTTACTTAATAACATCATAATCAATCAAAAAGACGATTTTGAACTTTTTATAAGTTATGCCCTTTTTGAATTTATATGAGGATATGTAGTGCCCGTATGGACCCTACTCGTGTGCGAGTCACAGTCACATTTTACTGAATTTATTTAAATAAATTTGGCGAAATAGGTCGGAAAAAATCTGGCAACCCTGTTAATAACAGGTCTGCTGTTTAAATTTAAAAGAAAATGGGATTAATTAAAATAAATTCAGTAAAGTGCGACTTTGACTCGCGCACGAAGGGTTCCGTACGTTGGGCTTTGAGCATTTTTTTTTAATACAGTGTTTGTTACGTTTTTTCAGCTGAAATAATTTTTTTTATTGTTTTTCGCTTTTTTCTCGTTTTGGCGATTTTTTAAATTTTGGCGATTTTTTTTAATTTTAGTGATTTTTTTCATTTTGGTTATTTTTTTTTTGCGATTTTTTTCATTTTGGCGATTTTTTTCTCATTTTGGCAATTTTTTTAATTTTGGCGATCTTTTTAATTTTGGCGATTTTTTCATTTTGGCGATTTTTTTTCATTTTGACGATTTTTTCATTTTGGCGATTTTTTCGGTTTTCCGCGATTTATTTTCGATTTAGAAATTTTTTTAATATGGTGCTTTTTTTCGTTTTGGCGATTTTTTTTGATTTTGGCGATTTTTTTTCGGTTTGGCGATTTTATAATTTTGAGATTTTTTGTTTTACCGTTTTTGAAAATTTCAAGAAGTTTGCTCTTACGGTTTCCAAGATACAGCAAGTTATCAAAATTACATAGTCAAAATTACATTAACTGATGGTACACCCTCTAATTAAAATTTTTTAAATTTTAGTGTTAATTGTTGTAGTCTGTATAAAAATACACTAACTTTACAAATTTCAAGTGTATATACATACATGGGATTTTAACATTTTTCGTTGCTCGTTTTGGCACACCCTTTAATTTCCAACTGTCATGTATTTGTTGTTGTAGCGGCCAAGGGTCTACACACTGTGTCCAAATTTCAGGTCCGTAGCTCTTACGGTTCTCGAGAAAATACCCTGTGACGGACAGACGGCCAGACGGACAGCGTAGCGAAAACAATAGGATTTCTTTTCACCTTTGGTGTACGAAACCCTAAAAAGGACTAATTAACAATACCAAACGCATAACATTTGCTCTTCGCTTTATTACCGTTACTTTTATGTTCCCAAAAATCTCCCAAATACATTTTAGTTTTTTTTTTTCGTAAATCCTAATTATGTTCATCTGTTTCTGAACTCTGACTACGCAAATTAACCTCAGACTCTTCCACTTTTGGTGGTTTTTCTTGTTTTTTTTTCTGTAACAAATTTTTTGTTTAGGTTTTTGGGGTTTTTAGTTTTTAATTTCCAGCTCATTTGTTTACAAAGTGTTTCCATTCTAAACTTTCTCGCTCTCAACGGGAAAAGTTGTCTTTATATATGTATGTATGTACCAATTCTCTTTAAATTCCCCTTACTAGCCTGATGATTATTGCCAGCACAAATGTTTTTCTTTCCTTTTCTATATACGAGTATAACGGTATTTACGACTATGCAGATAAATTAGCATGTCTGTACGTTTGTAAACAGCAAATTGTATAGTAAATAACTGTTTACTCATTTTTAGTTTATTTCTCTCAAAAGTTGTTGTGTTTTTCTTACGAACGTCAAATTTGTCTAGTGTTTTTTTGTTTTGTTTTTGCCATATTCCTTTTGTTGTTGCCTGGGAAACATGTTAATTAAGCTTTTAAGTAGTATGCGTGTTTTCTTCTTCTTATTGTTTTTGTGTAGTATTGTAATTCTATGTATGTATGTATGCATGTATGGGTGTATAAGGGTGTTTGCGGCTGTGT
Organism: Tachina lurida; assembly: GCA_944452675.1. Taxonomy (NCBI): domain Eukaryota; kingdom Metazoa; phylum Arthropoda; class Insecta; order Diptera; family Tachinidae; genus Tachina; species Tachina lurida. Next base: position 15,360,901 of record OX101755.1, read on the forward strand.
GTGAGTTTATATCAGTGATGCATTTTGAGTTTTTTATTTTAGGGCCAAATTAACGATTTAAAAGGGCCAAAATACCTTTGATAGGGCCAAAAAAGTTTTTTAATGTACTTGACTATAATATTTAAATAAAAACAAAAGTATGTATTAACAATATAATACATGTGATTTATTTTGTTTAGAGCAAAAACAGAAATTAGCGACATAAATTCAAATTTTTTAAAGTATTTTTTTTTTTTTGTTAAATTAAAGTAACTACATATTTTATATGTATGTATGTATGTTGCTTAAAAAATTAAATTTTAGTTTAAAAACATTCTATATGTAATTCTAATTTTATTATACATAATCTCTAAATTATTAGTTCAATAGTTCCTCAATTTACTCCTGTTTATAAGCATTTTTTGTGTTAAGTTTGAAAATATCTTCATAACAATTATTAGAATTAGATTTCATTAAATCTTTTATTTTTTTATGGCCTGCTTGACGATATCGAAAGAAAACTCTTGACTAAAAATTTATATTGAAAAAAGAGAATTTTCATATTTTTTTATTGATTTCAATATAAATTTTCAGCCGAAAGAAAAGATACTTTCCACACATGCTGAGGAATGGGAATACAAAGAGTTGCTTGAATAATTCTGTATACATTTGTATGCAAAGGTTTACCTAAACGATTTTTAGTGGTAGAAATCGTTTTGCAAAATTTACTTCTACTTAAATCTTTGAGGTTTTTAAATTCTGGAACTTGCGATACTGCCCTATGTTCGTTATTTACTTGTTCTGTTTCCTTTTGAAAAAGTTTAACTGAAGCCAGTTAAAATAAAAATTTCCAAAAAATAAAAGTGGTTTTTAAAACGGAAAAAAACTCAATTAAAAAGTATACTCAAAGGTTTGAAGGAATTAGTTGAATTTTGAGTTGAAAGGGCCAAAATAGTCTAGAGAGTACCACAGGGCCATCAAACATCCAAAAGTGCCACAAATGGCCCAATTGTGCCACATTTTGCATCACTGGTTTATATCCTTTATTCAGCTGAGGCTTTTAAGTTGACTCTTGCCAATTAAGAGCCACTTTATCGATTAGCTAAATGGCAGACATTTTGTGTATTACGAGTATTAACTTTACTGTAGTTTCTTTTTCTAAAATTTTACATAATTCTTTAAATTATAACCCCAGAATAATGAAGAAAGATGCATAATTAGTACATATGTATGTATATAAAACATACTTTTACGGCTGTATCCAGTTAGTCAAAATTTGTATGTTTGTTTTAACACACAATTCAAAACCCAAATCATTATTTTTAGAATATGGCAATTAATATTTTATTTTTTAATAAAATTAACCAACCCACTAAAATTAATCCCATCAAATGGCTTTTAATTTTCTCATTTATATCGAGACACAAACATCTTAGCGAAATTCAGTTTTAGCAGTTTAGTATGTAACAGTTAGGGCATTCAATAAATTGGTTTTTTATTTTAATCGGTTAATCGCTCGATTGAGATTTTTATTTTGTCGGTTAATTTTGAATTAATCGGTTAAACGATTTTTCATAAATTTATTAATTTCAATAAATAAATATACATATATGCGACAGGGAAAGTTTTTTGGTGATTCTTATAGTAAGACAACACTATCTGTCTAATGCAATAAGCCGCAGCTTTCTGATTGCATTCCTTATGTCATAAATTAGCTTCAAAATACACTTCTAAAAATGTATGTATGTTTACGCTGGCCAATGTGGCACCAGAGTGCCTAACATCAATCGGTTTCTTATACAAATGAATACACATAGGCGAATACATTTCTCTCGGTGGCCAGCACAGATGTATGCATGTAAGGGTTGTTAAATTTTAAGGGCCGATGTTGAATGTGAACCGCACCTAAAAGTCAAGTTTTTTTCTGCATTTCATTTGACATTTCTGAATTTCAGACTAACTACATTTTAACCATGGAAAGGTACACAATCGAGCAACGCGTTATTATGCAAATGGGCGTTGAAATCAAAATGCATATCGTGCATATCGTGCATGCATATCCACCTCAGTGGATTCGTCAATAAGCAGAATTGCTGCATTTGTACCAATGATTATCCAAGAGTGATTGTCGAAAAACAAATGCACCCACAAAGAGTGACTGTTTGGTGCGGTTTACGGGCTGGTGGCATCATCGGGCCGTATTTTTTCCAAAATGAAGCCGGTCAGGCTGTTACTGTGAATGGTGTTTGCTATCGTGAGATGATAACGAACTTTTTATGGCCCAAATTGGACGATATGGATGTGGACGATATGTGGTTTCTACAGGACGGTGCCAATTGCCACACAGCTAACGAAACAATGGCTCTTTTGCGCGACAAATTCAATGGCCTTGTTATCTCACGTGGTGGCGATGTCGCCGCCAAGATCATGTGATTTGACACCGCTGGACTTCTTTCTTTGGGGTTATTTGAAAGAAAAGGTGTACATCGATAAGCCAGCAACAATTCAAGAGCTAAAGGATAAGATAATTCGGCACATTAACGGCATTGAACCTCAATTATGCCATCGGATGGAGGTGTGCCATACATAATTAAACCATAAAATATTATCATAATAAAAAGAAATGTCAATAATTTCCTAACTAATTTGTGTTTTATTCAAAATCAACATCGGCCCTTAAAATTTAACCACCCGTTGGTGCATGTGAAAAATGTGGCTCTGAAGGGAAAAATTTTGGCGACAACTGTTGTACCAATTTAATACTTTGTGTTGATATACGTCTATTAAATTGTACTTTTATCATCTTAGAAGCATAAATATACAGAAAGCGCATAAACAGTACGCGAAAAACATTATGCAGGTAGTTTTTTAACAAAAAAGTCTTCTAACAACATATTTAATAAAGGGATAAGGTCATTAATAATATGGTTCCAGTACAAAAATACTGCCTAAGAACGAATCCAAAGTAGAAAATTGTCGAGAATACCGAAAAAATTATATTTGGTGAAAAAATACAGACATATGTATATCTGAAAAAAAAAAAATATATATATGGTTTGAAAGGTCTTAGCCTCTACTTTTTAAATCCGTTGACAAATTTACAATCGGTTGATATTTAACTTAGTTAGAGGTTGTTAAGTGCCTACCGGTATGAAAAACCAGTTTTTTACCCATAAATTAAGATTTTGTAAGTGTTTGGAACATTTACAGATTGTTGTTATGCTCGACCATTCTTATCAGCAAAATAGTAACACGTCCCAGGTATTTCGATTTCATTAAAATTTGTCACACAGTGTAATTTGCTGTATTATATTTTTAATAAACAAAATCACAAAAAAGTTTCATGCATTTTAAAACCACATCACTAGTATTAGGATTGTCCACATATGTACAATATCGCTCATTTACTCAAAGAACGTCATAACTCAAAAAATTGAAATTTTCAATTAGTAATGCAAAATTAATCCTCATATCGTTGTTTATATTGTGTAAGAATTTTATACAAATAACTTGTTTAAACAACTCTTGAGAGAAAAATTATACTTTCTTTTTCCATTAAGCGTAAATTTAAAGATTCAAACTCGTTTTCTGGCAAACTGGCTTTTTTACTTATGACGTTTTTATAAATACCTTATAAAAAGAACAAAATTAATAAGAAATCTCTATGGTTTTTTTTCAATAAGGAAATCTTATTAATTGAAAAAATCAAGAAGAAATCTTCTAGTTTTTATAGGGTTATCTTATTGATTTTTTCAATAAGGTTTTCTTCTTGTTTTTATTAGACGACCCCATAAAAAATAAAAAATAAATTGCGTCTTTATTCTCTGTACTTATGTATTTTCATTTAAATTATATACCATATACATATGTATGTATGTATGTAGTATATTGTAGATGTTATTTATTTATACATACATACATACACATTGTGATATTCTTAACTAACTCACCAAGTATTGAACCAGCAAACTTCTACCTGATAGACAAGCACTCTAACTAATATGCTAACAAGCAGCCTGAATAACCTTTGAAATTATTGTGCAAACATTCTTACAAAAAAATTAAAAAGATCATGAAAAAAATGTTCTCTATATCTATTTATAGAAACGAAATAACAAGACACCTCATAAAATCAAGAAGATTTCCTTATTAAAAAAATCAATAAGATGCTTTACACATAATCATATAGGAACCTACTAAAATCAACAAGAAACCCTTATTGAAAAAAATCAATAAGATAACTTCATAAAATCAAGAAGAAAACCTTTTTAAAAAAATTAATAAGGCAACCTAATAAAATCAATAAGAAATCCCTATAGTTTACAATTTATAAGAAAACCTAACAGAATCAAGAAATTTTTCTCTATGGATTGTTTTTTTTTTTTGCGCCAAAAACAACAGAAATTGAGTAAAAAAGTTGTGAATAATAAGATTTCTTCTTGATTTTATATGGTTTTCTTCTTGATAAAATTAATAAGATTTACCACATAAAAACAATAAGGAATCTCTATGAAAAATCTTCGCTTCTTTCTGCTGGGATACCGCTTAGCCTAAAAGCGTTTCATAGAGAAAATCTTCTTGATTCTATGAGGCATTTTTTTCTCTGTGCACGAACTACGACTCTTACAATTAGTTGTGAATTGAGCATTTGAATGAATTTGTTTTACTACGCATTTCTTTTTACATTTTTACATCAAAAATATTCCAAACCCATGCATGCTCCCATCCCAGCATTATCATTCATTTGTACGCAAAAAAATTGAGCAAGAACCGCTGTATCTATACTACTAGGAAATTTTTTCCATTTCCTTAAATTTTAACTGCCTTATTCATAAAAAAATATTTTTGGTTTATAAAATGTTTATAAAACAATTTTTGTGCGGAAATTTGGATAATAATTATGAATAAGGCTGTATTTGCTAATGTCAGTATAATAATGTTTAATTTTTTCTTAAAACATAGAATAAATCGTATTGAAATTATTGTCAAAAAAGAAGGTATTGTTGCATGTTAAAAAGCTTTGTTGCTGCAGATATAAATTTCGCATAATATTATGGGCTGTTTCAAGCATTAGTCTTATATTTCAAATGAAAGCTGGCATTTTACATTAAGAAATGAGCTGCATCACATCGAAATTATATGCATATTAAGCAAGTAGTAATTAAAAAAATCAAAAAGCCCGACTGCGACCAGCTTTGAACCGTTAAATATCCTAAATAGTCATTCGAAATGAGAAATATTAAGAGAAACCTAAAGATGATTTTAAAATACCTGTCGAATGATACCCATTTTGACTTTTTAATTTTTTCGTATTTACAAAATGGCGTCTGTTGGCCGCCATATTGAGTTTTGTTCACTGTCATATCTTTAGTGACACTTCCAGGATTAAAACAAATCGATTGATGTAAGAATCATCAAAATCGGTCCGGTTCAGAGAAACAAGCCGCTTAAAAAAGTTGGCGGCTTAGGAAAAAAATAGTCGGCGGCGGCTCATAAGACGGCTTGAGCCGGCTGACAATGACAGCTGCTGGTTTTGATTTTGATAAGATTTTTAAACATATTTCTATAGAAAAAAATTTATAATTTGTAAGATTTGGTAAAAATTTGCAACTACAAAAACAATAAGCCGGCTGCCATTTTGAGCCGAGGCTAGCCGCAAGCATCGGCGGCGGCTTGAAGTTACGTTGAAAGTCGGTGGCGGCTCTTGAACGGGCTGTGAGCCAATCGGCTTGTTTCTCTAGTCCGGATCGTTCGGTTTATATAGTGCCGCAAAGGAACGCACATAAATACATACATACATACATGCATAGGCTGATAAACACAATAACATTTGCGTCGCGCTGTCGGGTTAAAAGTGAACTGGTGCAGACCCTCATTTAAACATTTTTCTAAAGATGATCTGGAAAATAACCTGATAAAAAAATTTTAAGTGAGCTGTGTCGGACGCTTATTTTATATTTAAAAAGTATACTGCGCTATGCAGCTATTTTATATTTAAACAAAAGTGGACTATACAGAGCCTAATTTTATAACCACTAAGCCTGAGGTGGCATAAATAATGTTATATGTGACCCAGTCTATGAAAAGGTGGCTTATGACTCAAAAAACAACAACTACCGAGAAACTGACGAAATGCATTGTTTATCTTTAACAGCTGATTTTGAGTCATAAGCCACCTCTTCATAGACCGGGCATAGACCGGGTCACATACTAAAAGAATTGAGCTTGAGCATAAAAATACTTTATACTAAAAACGTGGCCTGTGGTGGACCCTGATTTTAATAATTTTTTTTGTTTAATTAAGCTGCGGTGGAACCTTTACATTAAAATAAAAATGGGCTGAGGCAGTTACTCATTTTACATTAAAAAAGTGCGCTGTGGCAGACTCTCATTTTATATATTAAAGAAAAAAGTGTGCTGTGACAGACTCACATTTTGCTGTGACATGCATTTACTCGTATATTGTATTAAAAGAATGACATTTGGGCAGAACCTCATTTAATATCTGAGAATAATTTCTGTGGCAATAAGTATAAAATAAAAGTGCTTAAGTCATATTTGACTGTATTTTAAACTTTCAAGTCGTTTTCCAGAAATTTACTTCTAATGCACTCAAATTGGGAAATTAGGTTTTTGCTTTTATTTAATTTAGAAAAACATCATGCCACACTGTGAACATAAAGATTACAGTACAGTGCTATTATTTCGACTTAAACACTTTTTCCTTTTTGCCACAGATATGCTGGTTTTTTTTTATTTTATGAAAAGAAAATCTTCGAAAATCTTATCGAAATAATTCACATTTAATTTCCACATTGAAAACCATAATAAGCTCTCACACCCTGACGAATGGCAGAAGTTGTGAGTGAGTGTCCTTATTACCAGTTCCTTAAAATAAATCTAAAAACGAGTGTACACACATTATTGTTTAGTTTGTGGATTTGTTTAAATTTTTAATTTTAAGGTAAATAGTTAATAAATAAAATCAACTATTTTTTTATTAATTTTCTAATCTTTAATCTTTTATAAAAAATAAATATTTGTAAATTTTTTAAATATGTATTTTTTTTGCGGCAAAATCCATCCGACTTCCCCAAATCTTTGCATTTTAAAGTGCGTAAAAATTGTGTTAAAACAAAACTACTACGACAACTGAGCGTTTGAAATCCAAACTCAAACATAGAAAAATTTAGCTTCATTAAGAAAAAAATATAAGAATTAATAAAAGCAATAAATGTGGAAATGAAATAACTCACAGAGACTTATCTGTCTATGTGTGTGTGTGTGTGTGTATAATATGCACAAGATACATTACAAATGACACCCTAAAGAGCAACAGAGAAAGCGAATGGAAAATAAATTATTAGCACAAACAGGCCAGCATGATAAAAATGCTGCTCATAATTTACCAAAAGCAAACTTCCAGTTGTCAAAAACATTACTGAATGTATCTGTGAGATACAAAGATATTGTGAGATACTTATTGGAATATGCTATTGAAAATACCCCTCTAGCAAAGGTAATTCTAGTTGGTTTTATTATTTGTTTTACTAAGATAAGAGCGAACTAGCATGCTAGTGAATATAGTTTGGCTCTTTCCTACCTTTGCCGTATAAAAGGCTTAACATGGCGTTTTAGGTTTTTGGCAAAATTTCTAACTCACGGATACACTCTTTTTGTTGGCAAAAATCCGTTTCAACCATTCAGTTGATTTTCATGCTTTGAGCATAAGCAACGTTCGTTCGTCGAGGCAATGTAGCGTATGAGATTTCAATATAAAATATACATACCATAGAAATAAATATATAAAAAAAAATATCAAAGAACAAATGAATTTTAAAAGGCAAAAAGTAAGTTGAAACACTAAGGCCCCTTAAATAAAAAAAATACACGTGTAGATTTCAATTCCAAAAAAAATATACATAATAATAATTATAATAATGAAAGAAAGTTAAATAAATTAACTGGCAAGCACGAAATGGCTTAATAAAGTTTGTTTAATCTCCCCCCCCCCCTTAAAATAAATAAATAATAATAAAAAGTGCAATAAATAAAAAATAAATAAAATTAAAAACAGCAACATTTCACTAAAAACTTTAAAAATTAAGAAAATTAATAAAAAATAATAAAATAAATAAATTTAAAAAAAAATCATTTTACAAGCCTAAAAGTATGCCTTGTTTTAGTTTAAATAAAAACTCCTGATTACACTTTATAAAAAAAAATAATTAAGCAAATCTGCAAATCTGCTAAATAATTTAAATGACAATAATGCCATGCAAATGTAATTTTTTTCAATTAACAAAATGTGTTAAATAAAATAAAAACAATAAAATTTATTTTTATTACAAAATTAAAAAATAATTCCTAATAGATTTTATATAAAAAAAGAGACCAAAAACTAAAAAAAAATAAAAAACCATTTGCCGTCGGTAAAATGCAAGCCACCAAAATGCGCACACCCTTTGCCATACAGGAAATTTTGGGTCTGGGTGTGGGTGTGGGTTCTGCAGCGGCTGCTGCTGCCGCCGGCTATCCTCATACCGTTCATTTGCATTCACATGCCGCTGTGCCGCCGGTCGCCACAACGCCACCACCTTCTTCACACAATTCCAGCACAAGTTCTCAACATCCAGCCGCTCAACGTTTGTCAACCTCCTCACCACCTGCGGCTCGTACGCCCAGCGACTGTAATAATGCTCCAATTTCACCCGCCTCTTCCACGCACGGCCGTCATCGTGATTCGAGATCTTTGTCGCCTGATGTCACCCGCTTGTCAGCAGCTGCTGCTGCAGCGGCGGCGGCTGCTGCCCATGTGCAATTACCCGTTTTCAATCCAGCCAATTTTTATGCTGCCGCCGGTTATGCGGCCGCCGATCATGCCGGCCAGCTAAATGCGGCAGCCCATCATCATCACATGACTACGCTGGCGGCTGCTGCTTATTTGAGAGGATTTCTGCCGCCGGGTTTTAGTACACCGCACGAGTTTAGGGGACACTTTCAGCAGCATTTTGGCACACAATTTGCGGGTGAGTTGTTTGTGCTTGCAAGTGTAGTTTTTCAAAAGTGGCTTGGATTTTTTTAAGACTTTTGCTTAAACTAAAGTCCTGCTCAAGACCATTTATAAGAACTTTCAAGACATGAGAGATTTTGCAAATGCTTTACTACAGTGAAATATTCTAAAACAAACGCTAAACAACACTGTTGGCAAGACATTTGTTTCAGTTGTTTGTCTTGCCAACAGTGTTGTTTAGCCTATACTATACTTTACTATAGTAAAGCATTTGAAAAATCTCTCATGTCTTGAAAGTTCTTATAAATGGTCTTGTGCTGGACTTTAATATAAACGAATGCTTACTAAAGCTAAGAAGTTTCTAAACAAAATTGTTCGATATCTGTTAGCGAATCTAAAAAAAAATAGAATGTTCGCTAAAGCGAACTTCTCTCGATAGTTAATCGAATATGTGGCGATAGTCTCTTTGAATAGAGGTAACGTGTTTGAATCTGATTGACTACAGCGTAAGTTAAAGAATTAAAAAATAAATAAATTGAAATATAAGGAAAATAATTCCTAAAAAATTACTTTTTCTGCTGCCTTCTACCGATATCGAAAATAGTTCGATACTTGTTATTTTTTGATATTGCTAGCGCACCTTCCAAATCAAATATTTTTTTAAACAAAACTAACCGGCTGGTAATTTATATTCGATTAATTTTTGAGCTTCATTCTCAATACTTTTACACGATAAATGCTCGAGATATACTCGAAATCAATATCATTAGCGAAAATCTTGGTCAAGTGGGTAGACGCATGTACTCTATAACTCTTCAGTTGACAAAAACTTTCGTTAATGGTATCGATTTCGAATATTTCTCGAACATTTATCGTGTAATAGTATCGAGAATGACACTCTAAAATTAATCGAAAAAAGTTCACCTGTTTGCTCAGTTTTGTTCCAAAAAATATAAGATTTCGTAGGTTCGCTATCAATATTAAAAGTGAGAGAATATCGAACTAATTTCGATATTGCCAAAAGGCAGCAGAAAAAGTAAAAAAGTAATTTTATTTTTTACTTTATTTATTTTTAATTAATTCGTTAACTTACGTTGCGTAACTTAAACATTGTACCTCCATTCTAATAGACTAGCACACATCCACTCGGCTACAATCACACCTTCGAGAAACTATCGCGAAAAGTTCAAAGTTCGAAGTTTTAGCGAACATTTGATTTTTTTTTTTAGATTTGCGAAAACAATATTGCGCAACTTAAACATTGTACCTCCATTCTAGCAGAATAGCACACATGCACTCGGCTAAAGTCACACCTTCGCGAAACTATCGCGAGAAGTTCAAAGTTCGAAGTTTTAGCGAACATTTGATATGTTTTTAGATTTGCGAAAACAATATTGAACAATTTTGTTTCGAAATTTCTTCGCTTTAGTGAGCAGTCGTTTATATCAAATCTCAGCTCAAGTGGGTCTTTTGGATAAAGTTTAACCTTGAATAGCAAAATGTTTTAAAGCATGCAAAATTAAAAAGTTTTAACCTCCAGAACTGCATTCCTATACAGTAACCACTAAGTTCTCTTAGCCTTAGATATCTTAGTTGATATTATGTTATAGAAAATCAGACATTGCAATGCAATTGTAAGTAAGTAAATGAAATTTAGAACTTAAAGGCAAGAAGGAGTGTCCAAAAAGGGGTACCAAATGAAATAACTCCCAATGAAAATTAAATAAGTCCCAATCAGAAAATATTAAATAAATTTGTATTGTTTAAATGAAATAACTCCCAATAATTGTGAGTTACGAGTATTTCATTAAGAACAATATATGTAACTCGCAATAAAATAAGCTAAAAAAATTAAATAAGCAATGAAATGAGTCTTTGCTTTGTGCAGTTGTTTGAAGTAGTTAGCACGTTGACTACAAAACCGAAAGTCCTGGGTTCGAGCCAGGTATCCAACAGTCATTAAAAAAAATAACAACATCACGCATTTTTCTGTTGTGCTTTAGTGTCCCTTTGTATCAGTTGTTGTAGGAAAGTTGAAGTGATGAAGGCATTGTCACTGATCACTGAGCTATACCGACTTCAGCAGATACTTATCCTAATGTAACATCAGAGCGCCCTCTTTCGTTGACTAGCGGAATCATCCTCGAAGTAAAATAACTAATAAAATGCCTACTGAACACAGTTACAAAAAAATTTTAACACCAGAGGCGCTACATGCAACACCCCATTATTAAAAAAAAAGAAACGTGCAAATAGCAGAGTTATAAAAAAATGAAGCTTTCCTCTATCTCTTCCCTTACCACCTGTCTTCTCTGTCACTATCCCTTTCATCAAAAAAGGTGACATCTAGTAATAGTAGAAGACATTCATTGCCTGAATGTTACTTCTCTTTATATAAAAGAAAAGTCATGCCTTAAATTCCCTTCGAGCTCTTACCATCAGCTGATTACTTCTACAGCTGATTTCTCTTTGGCTCGGATAATACTCAAAAATGGCGACACTGTTCCTTCGTAGTGATTGAAAGCCGATAACGAACTTCGTTTCCACTCAGTGAGGTTTAATAAATGATGCTTGCTGTGGGGAAATAAGTCTTGAATGGTGTGGGTCTGCAAAATTTGTCTCCAAAGGCGTAGAAAAGCCATTCTGTGGGTGTGGCATTGTCCTCCGATAATTGTTTTACCCCTCGTAGAATTATCAAAAATTTCCTGTAACTATATATTTTAATATTACTCATTAAAGTCACCAGTCGTAATGTCCCCCACTCCCGCCACCCGCAAAAAAGGTTTAGCTTCGCCAATGCTTCCCCCAAACACTCACATTTAGAAGACTGCCTCTGACTCTGGAGGAGTACACGTAACAGCTGTGAGCCAATCTGCTAGCAGCTTGCAATCCCGGAAGTGGATGCGTAGTGCTCGTGGATGACACCCAAATTGCAGGGAAAAGCGTCGCTGTTTTATGAATGCTATCAACCAGAAACCTATTTTGTTGCTGTTGTTTTGCAAAAAATGCTGCTTGTTGTATTAGTGGATGGTTCTAGACATGAAGAATTCTTTACAGAGTGTTATAACATATGTTATAACTAATATTTGGTTATTCCTCCACGATAGGTCATGTCTCCTAAGCTTCTTAAGCAGTTAAGGTTAACTTGCAAAAATCTAAGAACATTTATGTATCTATCCGATAACATCCGCACTTTACTGTTCCAAATTTATAGCAATAAGATATTTTTTTTAGCAAAATCTAGTACTTACCAGATTTCGGGCAAAATCTAGTAGATTTCCCATATAAAACAAAATCTATTTCGTCGCTAGATTTTGTCAAAAATCTGCTTAAAATCAGAAGAAATTAGTGCTGCAACCATGGGTTTTACAAAGTTGTACTAAAAACTCAGCCTGTGTACAGAAAAAGGTGTGTGAATTGGCTACTTTGCCGTTTGTTTGGTTTTAGTTTTGGAAAAATTTCATTAAATGGGTTTTGTTTTGGATAACAAATCTTGATATAAACGATATAGATTTTCTGCTAGATTTTGTGCATTAAAATTAATTTTTCTAAATATTTTATTTAATTTTTTCTCCACATTAAATTAGTTAATTTATGTATTCTTTAAAAATCTACACATGACTGCTATTATTCCCTACAAAAAAAAATCCCCAGCTAATTAGTTACAATTTTTTTTGCAAGCTCTTAAGCAGTTCTCTTTTAACCCATCCATTTGGCTATACTTGAACCGAGTAAAAAAGGCATAATACCGAACAGCAAAAAACAAAAAATAAAAAAAGCTAACAAAAACTCTTCATCTTAGAAGCTGAAGAAATAAGTGTGACAAAAAGAAAGACACAAAAGGCCTAAAGTATAAGAAGCCTCCATTCAATGTCATATATAGTACAAAGTATTTGAATATTAAGAAATGTTAAAGATATGCTTTACATATGTAAATGTGTATGTTTGATGCGGTATATAAGTAAAATTAAACAGAAAAAAAATCTGTAGTACATAAAGGAAATGAAGGGTGATAAAAAGAATACACAATATAACAAGTGGGCTAACTTAGCTATCTTAGATGCAACACTTCATAATTTAAGAACTTGGTTTATGGCCGGGGAGAGGGGGGTAAGGGGTGTATGCAACCTAAAGAAGAAAAACAAATATATTCCCAAGACACTGAGCATAATTGAAATTTCATATTAAGAAAAAGATTTAAAAAGAGTTTCAGGTCCACTAATTTGATACCATGAAAGAGACTGAGTATATTATTTAAGAACCTGAAATCTGGCTTTTGTACCTCTGGGACTCTTCTGTCTTTGATACCTGCTTAGTGCTCACACCTCTAGATTGAGAGACAGCTTTGGTTTTGGTCTTATTCCCAAATGGGAGGAAAGTAACCTTATGTTTATCCTCAAGACATTTCAAATACCGAAAGCGATAGAGGGATCAATTCAAACAGCAAATCGACTAATCATGGGGTTAAATTGGCATGTTGTCTGTAAATCAAATGATGGTCCTTGAGACTCCCAGGCGGAAAATAGCACAAGTATCATTTTAAATACTCTTTGAGTATTGGCCGTCAAACAAACATGAATGGGTACAGATAAAAATAAAAAACATTCTTATATGCAAGCACACGCATTAATTTTAAAACGAATACGTATAACTATAAACATCCTACAATTATGTATATACACATTTTTTTTTAATTACGCAGCATAAACAACTATAACTATAACTAAACAGACAGTATGAGCAACAATTATATGCATGAGTATAAAAAATACTCTGACTATTAATCGGCTACACATGCGTATATACAGGACTATTTTATTTACATACACACATAAAGCATGTTATCAAACAGCCACACATTTATTTTACTATTTTATATACAAATACGCTGTCGAATGATGGAAAAATATTCCGAGTATCATGCGTATATTTTTTTTTTGTCCGATTAAATATCCATAGCCTGAGTATAAGCATACTCAGACTATAAGTATGAGAGAGAGAGTCAATGATCTTGCGAAGCAAGAGCTTTTTTAATTTTAGTTGTAGCGTATTTTAGTTTTTCGCAAAACCGATGTAGAGATGGTCTTGTAAGTTGGAATCGGCTATAGTCATTAGTTGCATGAGAGAAAATTTATGACAGCATACAAATTGTTTGCGCTACATTTGTAATTATACGCAGTTATTAAAACTAAGACTATTTACTTAAATATTAATACAAGTTTTTTTTGAGTACTTATTGTCATTCTCTGCTACAAGCAAACAAATAAAAAAATGTTTCTGTATTGAGTACTTATTGTCATTCTCTGGTCCCAGTGCGATAGCGTGCTATCATCTACCTCATCATCAACATCATAAATTTTCTAATATGCATTAGTGTCGGTATTTTTAACACTGAAGCAAAATAACCAATCAAATGGTTAAGCATATTAAAATAATGTTGGCGTACTTAACACCGCCTTATTTCTGATACTTTCAACCTCTTTCCTTCCTGCGCTATCCCTTCCATGACAAAGCTAATACACATAGTTCATAAGCGTACTATTATAAAATTTCTGAAAAAAAAACTCCTGGGGCTACACTTTATCAGCTTATTACAAAGATTGAGAAGGCTAAGGGATGAGGGACACCTCCACATGTCTGCTCTTGGACATTGAGGACGCTTTTGATCATGAGAGTTGTATTTCGTTTACAAGATCACAAATAGCCATAAGGTGTTCATCAGGCTTCTGTGAGTTAGACTTCACCGATACTTAAAAGTAGTTACATATATAAATGCTTCTTTGAAGCACGACTTGGTCATCATTAATGCTGTAAAATAATGTTCTCAAGGTGAAGTATTACCTCCACTCTTTTAGTCAGTCCTGATTGAGAACTAAGGTTTTTCTAACAATATCTAGTATTTATGTAGGTTATTTTTTTAATTACAGACAGACTTGGAGCTGGCATGTAGAATTAGTTGCACAAAAAACTGCCAAGGCAACCTGGTCAACTAAGAGTTGAGCTAGATATAGCTGGGTTATGGGTCAAAAATAGTCAAGTGTGTCTATAAAATGGTTTTCATTGATATTATTGTACTTGGCGTGACGGTATAGTTGCAGAGACTTCCAAACCATGCAAGGATGCGCTGCCCTGGTTTTAGGTCCTATCGATATCTTCTTAAAATTCCTTGCTGCAATGATTACTTAGAGTATGGCCCTTGAGAGCTCTGCTCGTTTAACACAGAGTGCTGCAGTGAACTTTTGGATTCGCTGAACCATAGAATAAAATATCATCTCTCTACTTGAGTTATGGTGATGTCTTCTCGTAGACCCCAGAAGTTTTCGATGATTTAAAGACAGTTAATGAAGTTGGTGCCGTTGTTTTTTAAGGATATTACAGACAGATTTTCAAGAAATGAGCACATGTATCTTCATTCCATTGGAATAAGAACTTTAGGGTCACAATACCTAAGCGGCTCTGAAGTTTACCCCTTGGGTAAGGTTGGCAGGCTGCAGAGAAGAGAAAGTGAGTTTTCAGCTCATTTGGATCGAAATAACAGGTTCCTTTGTTTTAGCTAAGAGTAGGAAAGGAATACAGCAAGTACATATGGTGAAGTGACAAATAGATACAGAGAGCAGATGCTGAATTTAGTTTTCGCAGCGCCTCTGGTGTTAAGTAAGCGTATTACTTTAAGCTTTATAGCCATTTTAGTTGCTATTTTATTTAGCCGACGATTAATTCTACAAATATAGATGAAGGAAATCGCTGCGAAATACATTAGCATAGATAATAAGGCATATAATAAAAATCTAAGATGTTGTTATGCATGGGTCTGTCCAGGGTTTCAACTCGGGATCTCTAGCACCAACATAAGAAAGTTTCAATATATTTGATTACTGTTGAAAGTGGTCATCGAAGTAAAGAGAAGGCGGTTAAGTTATTTTAGGCAATGAATGCCTACTACTATTACTAGGTGTTACCTTCTTTATGAAAGGGATAGTGATAGAGAAGACAGGTGGTGAAGAGATAGAGGAAACCTTCACTCACGTACTATTCTGCTTTTTGCACGTGTTTTTAATAATGCAGTCTTGCAGCGCCTCTGGTGTCCATGAGGCGCACTAAATGTTCAAAACTGTAGCCATTTCATGTGTTATTTTACCTCGCCGAAGCTTCTACTACACAATACCGACGAAGGAGTGAGCTCTGATATTGCATTAGGATTAGTATCCACTGAAGCCGGTGTAGCTCAGTGACCAGTGTGTAGTCTATGCCTGCATCACTTGAACTATCCTACAACAACTGATACAAAGGGACACTAATGCTCGTCAGAAAAATGCATGGTGTTGTTATTTAATGACTGTCGGAGACCGGGCTTGAACCCAGAACCTTCAGTTTTGTAGTCAACGTGCTAACTACTTCAGCCAACGCCACCTTTCGGTTTCAATTGTGCAACAGTTACTTCACTAAGGAGGAGGTAAAGAATATTGAATATAAAGCGGGTTTTGGCTTGCTTCTCCAGCCATGGGGCATAATTCATGATTGTTAAAAGTGTGATATCCCTGATTGCAACAGAAGCAACCTCCGAGTGTGATTAATAATTCTTTCTCTGATTTTTACATACTAAACTCTTTGCTGTGGAGAAGTGATTTACCTCCTAAAAATACTACTGCTTCTCGGAAGGCTTTTAGGGAGAATTTAGCTGTTTTCTACTTTGAAATCACGCCTTCATAAGATTTCTGTTTGCAATGGCGCATTTGGGAGCTCAGGGGGGTCAACTCTGTATTTCGAAACGAAAGCAAATGCTTTAGAATTTGTATGTTATTGCTTTCGTTTCGAATTACAAAGTAGACCCCCTGTTTTTTATGTAAAACTGCGCACGCACATTAATACTCATTTACAACTGACTTTAACTGCGTCGTCAAATTCACTGGAAAATTTATAAATGAGAGAAGAAATGGCATTTGTTGTTCTCTTTTCGATAAATATCTAAAGATGCATAAAGTCCTTCCCTTCTATTTGAGCATCCTTGAAATAAGTTTAAGACACATTGAAGAACATTTAGAAATCAATAACTTTTTCAGAAACCAATTTTTTTAGCACGAAAAAGTTTCTTTAGCTTAGTGTTTGTCGTCTGTGCTTTTAAGAAGATGAAACAATGCCAACCATTCTCTGCGAATATATTGTTTTGCGAAATAATAGAACGCAGGTCTTTGGAGGTGAACTTCGGCTTTCATATAATACCAGATGGTTTCCCTCAACCTCTGTATATGTTTTCATTAGAAAGCGTTTGTATTAAATTAGGTGATCTAGGATACAGTATACTCTTTCCCCCACATTTATAATAAAATAAAATGAGTTTGAAATCCATTTTAGGAAAATTTTGTATGAAAGATTTGAAATAAAATAAATTTCAAATTCATTTTTAATTTTATGAATATGAGGGTTTAGGTGTGACAATCCTTGAACTGGTGATTTTCTTTAAGAATGATTAGGTTTTGAAAACTAACAAAATCCTACAACTTATTTCTATATTTGTTTTTTTACAACATCTTCAATAATTGATTTTTTGAAAAAGCATTATTAAAGCGGGTTGTACCATTAGGCGAGTTACAAAGCAAACCTCTAAATGCACTTCATTTCAATCAATGAAGAGTGGATTATATTTGTGGCATTTCATAAATAAATGAATTAATGAATTTTTTAATCAGAAATAATTTCTTAATCAAGCTTAAGTTCAGTAATTTCAATTCTTATTGAATGAAATATTTTTATTAATGCTCAATGTTTGTATATATAATTGCTGCTTGTCTCGGGCTTAAGTGTAGGTTGAGATCACACGTCCCGAAATCTCTGGCTCTGAGCTAACCGCGGAGATACACTTAAGTGCCGCATGAGGCACTCCTCTCTAAAGAGAGGAGAAAAACTAAACTAACGGCCTGGCCCACGATGTCACGAGATATCGTTCGATCGACAACTTGTATTGCAAAGAACAAAAAATTTTCTAAAGTTATTGTTGTTTGCAGTACAAGTTGTCGATTGAACGATTTCTGGTGACATCGTGGGCCAGGCCGTAAACTTTATTAGCTGGGGTAAAAAGCGATATTTTTCTGTGCAGCCACGCAGTTCATCAGCACCCATGTCTATCTACTGGGGTAGAGATTATTATTAACATCAGCTATTTAACTTAAATTTGCTATGAAATGGAATATGAGAATTGATTATTGTGTATACAATTATTGATTTACCTTTGGTAAATGCATTCATTTTCTGTTTTTCCATTTTCTCATTGTCTATTTTGGTTACCATGAAGTTATATCACTCTACCTAAGTATATTTAATTATTCTTGCTTATCTTTTACAATCATATCGGTATTTCCCCCAGCTAATAAAGTCTAAGTTTAATTTTTCTTCTCTTCTTTAGAAACTCACATTAATTAATAAAAATATTTCATTCAATAAGAATTGAAATTACTGAACTTAAGCCTGATTAAGAAATTATTTCTGATTAAATGAAATAATGTAAACAGTTGTAATCAATAACTCCTCAACTTTCATTTCATTCTTTCAAATTCCAATAACGTTTACATTTCAATTAAATTGCCTTTATTATTTTGTTAAGTGTATGACTGATGCATAACATGAAAAAATCCATTGTGAAAACCACGAAGAGAGACACACACACAGCTGCACATAGTGAGAGCGAGTGAACCAAATGCAAAAAAATAATAATAATAACAATGCCGGCACTAGTTATATGGTAGTAGATCAAAACAAAAGAAAAAACAGGCTTATAAAGCTTATGAATACATAATATGAAAATAATAATAGCAACAACAACAATACTGGCAAGAAAAAAAACAAAAAATATACACACACACACACACACTTGCACATGCATCTAATTCGCATATGGTGAATAAGTGGCAACCAAGTGGCAACCCTAATAAGCCTTCTGCATTTGAAATCATGTGCAGGGACAACAACAACAATAACATAAGCAACCAAATAGGCAACAACAAAGGCGACAACAACAATATGTGTTAAATAATCTTTGAAAAAGTTTACACAATCAAACGGAATATTTAAGTCTTTAAGCTGTTACACTTATGTAAATGTTTACGACTATCAGTATTTTAAAGCAATATTTGTATGGAGAAGAACAAAACAAATATGTATACAAATTAAATGATTTTATATACATATACATATATGCAAATACATACATATGTACATATAAACATAAGCACTTAAGTATGTATACATCTGCATAGATGTATAAAAATTAGTCATTCTAAAAATAACCGTTAAACAATTTATCTATTGTTTAATTTGACACCTTTTTGTGATTCTCCTCAGGGTGTTAGCAAATTAATTTTTTATTTTAGGTAATTTAACCACCCTTTTGCTTCTTACTCGACGCCAAAAAAAAAAACAATAGAGGGAATCACTCTTGGTTGCGTATCAGAAACTTTAGGATATTGTACCTACATACATATATATGTACATATGAATAACTTTCTGCTACATATAAAGCGTAAGTGTAGTTTTTAAATGTGTAACAAACTTACAACAAGTAAGAGTGGTATATTCGGCTGTGCCGAATCTTATATACCCTTTACCAACGTATATATGTATATGTGACGCGCAAAATAGAAATTGGCCTAAGGGTAAAAACCGGGTTTGTTCAGGGGAGCCATTTTAAAGATTTAAATACGTGTATCTTTGGTGTACCATCACTGAGCGTGTTGGTATTGGTCTCATTCACGGATGGAAATCATGGTACAATTTTTATGGTACATTTTTGACTTTTTATGGTACATTTTTGGTACCGTGGTACTACCGCGAGTTATGCATTAAACACATTCACCACAGCAGGCTACACGAACACACGAATTCAAATGCCGCTAGCAGCATTTGTCGCCTCGTAGCCAGCTACTTAATTATTTTGGAGACGGCAGCAGCACCATCTGCAGCTGATATTCAAGTACAAATACATAGTTCAGTATTGCCACTTTCATATATTTTGCATTTATAAAAATTAATTGTTCTTTTAAAATGTACTTATTTCACATAAAAGTACAATAATGAATCAATTTATTCTTTACATCAATTTTTGGATATTGTTTCTAGTAAATAGTATGAAATATGTAGTTGTACGATATCATTCATTCACCATTTTGTATTATACTGGTAACACTGCATTTGCTCATTGTAGCCAGAGAAATAGAAATTAGTTTAAAGTTGGCGACAGCTACAGCGGTGGTCGTGCAGTCGTGTAGCCTGCTGTCGTTAAAATAATTGTTACCATAAGAATGTGTGTATTCTATTTTTGACAGATTGTAGCCCGTAGCCTGCTGTGTCGAATGTGTTTAATGCATTACTTGGTACAATTTAAAAATGCCAATGTTTCACTATATGGTTGGTTTCTGGTTTGCGGCACAGTCTATTCAAAATACATTAAGTCTGCAGCAAACCAGAACTCAACCGACGATATGGTAACATTAATTTTTCCTACGTTGTCTTTAATTTTTTTGTGTGTGTTTTATTTAGAATAACCGATCTCTAACAAGTCTAATATATGAATGGACCCTTATGAACGCAATATTTAATATTTTTTTATGTTATTTTTGATTTTTCATACTGAATTTTTATACACATTTTTGTTAAGTTTCTGTTTTTTATTGTTTACTTCTGAGTTTTTAAAAATTTTTTTTACGTTTCCGTTCTTTTAATAAATATTAAATAAATGGTACCGTCATGGTCCAAAAAGTACGTTTTGTTTTCACAGTTGGTACAAAATCCAAGAAGTCATTTTCCTTCCCTGGTCTCATTTGAAAGCGACACATCTCATGACGTGTTGGTCAACCTTGAAAACGCGCGTAGGTCGTCCCTACCTCTTGTTTTGTGTAGTTGGCTTTTACTGTTTTCTACCTAGCGCGCTGTTTCCATGAGTTTGATATCAATTTTGCTCGCGTTTTTTCGTATCCAGGTTTATTTTCTGAAATTATTAATTGTGAATTATAATAAATACTCATTTATAATTCTGTTAAATCGTGAATATCACTCTGTTAGTACGAAAATTTTTTCACATAACCTTAGAATCGTCGACTTCAATTTCATAAAACGCTCATATCTCTGGGAGGGAACAATTTTGGGGCAATGGATGGGTCTCATTCGAGAAAAATTAATTTTTTTACCCTTAGGTCCCTTTCTCTATGCGCTGTCACATAAGTAGTATACAGATACATATGTACATACATATTTGTTTTGTGATAAAATTAATAATTTTTTGTTATAGTGTAATTTTTAGTAAGTCACCTTGATTTGAATTTGCTTGAGTAAAGATCTTCCTAAAACATCAAATATGTTTAGCTGAAAAAAAATTATTTTTGGTTATTTTTTTACCCAAATTTTTTTTTCAATTTCCAACCCTGGAACCATAATTTAAATTTTTGTGGTTTTAAATGCGAGTACTAATTTCTTTCTTTCTAAAATATAGAATATACCAAAGAAATAACTAGATTTGTTTAATTAGTTTTATATATCACAAAACGTGTAGTTTCCCCAACCCTGGAATCATCCTTTTAGATTTTTTTGGTTCCTTATACCAATATTTTTCTTTATAAAATATATAAAATATGTTAAGTGAACACAGAAAAAAGGAAATAAGCAATATACTAGTTTCATTTAGTTGCTTTAATATCAAAAACAAGTGTTTAAATTTTCCAGCTGTGGGGCTGTGGTTTTTATTTTTCTAATTTTCTATACCCAAGTTTTCTTTCCAAAACATAAAATATATGTATATATAAATTAAAATATAAAAAAAATTATTAGATCTAGTTAATTTTATATAAATTAAATTCATAGATAAAAAGGAAAAACTAGTTTTAGTAGGTTATTTTTATATAACAAAAAAGTTAATGTTTCCAACCCTGGAAGCACCTTTCTTATTTTTTTATTTTTTTATATTTTTAATGCAAAATTTATTGGTACTGAAATATAAAATAAGTTTATTTAACAAAAAAAAAATCAAAAAATTTGCGTTATCTAGTTACTTTTATATGGCAAAATCAAGTTTAAGTTTTCCAGCTCTGAAACCGTCTGCTCGATTTCGCTGATTTTCAATACCAATCTATTTTGGAGCATTTGTGATAGAGCAGTGCAAGATCGAAGTCTCTAGATTTTCTGGGAGCTTCGGAAAACCGATTTCACTTACACGAGACGGACGGACGGACTGACGGACATCGCTTATTCGTGTTCCCTATTCATAAGGACCCTGTATGTGAAATCGGTTTTTCAAAGCTCCCAGAAAAGCTTGAGACTTCGTCTTGGACTGGCGTATCAGAATTTGTCCGAAATAGATTGGCATTGAAAATCAGCAAAATCGAAAAGACGTTTTCAGAGCTGGAAAATTTAAACTTTATTTTGCCATGTAAAAGTAACAGGGTTGGAAAATTTTGTTCTTTTTTTTTGGTTTATAAATATAGGCGTAGAAAGACCATTTTGAGGGAAGCATTGCCCCCAAAAGTTGCTGTTGCCCCCCTTTAATTATTAAAAATTGCATGTAATTATTTATTTTATTATTACTCATAAAAATTAACAGTCATAATGTACCCCTCCCCCGACCCGCCAATTGAAAAAAATTTTAGCTACGCCAATGTAAGTAAAAGCAACCTACTAAGATAATTTTTAAGTTTTTTTCTCTATAAATTAAACATATTTTATTTTTTTTAAATAGATTGTTATAACAAAACACTCAATATAAAAGGATGATTCCAGGATTGGAAAATTGAAAATTTTTTATATAAACAAATTATTTATTTTCCTTTATAAATTAAATATATTTTATATTTTAGATGAAAAGAGTTTGATTAAAAACAATTTACAAAAAAAATATAAAACAGCTCCAGAGCTGGAAAATTGTCACCTTATTTTTTTATTATATACATACATATAAGTAGGTACATAAAACTAATTTTTTTCTTTGTCAACTAAACATATTTTATTTTATATAACGAAAAAACAAACATGGAAAATTTAAATTTTATTTTTTTCTGAAATTAACAGAAATTGTAAATTTGTTCAAGCTTTGAACACAATTAATTTTAGCATTAATTAGGCATAATTTGTTCCTTATCTTTCCCAACCTCCGCTTTGTCTAAGATAAATATTAGCTATAAAATGTATATACGTATGTATATAAAAAAATTAAATTGAATATATGTATATTCTTGCTAAAAATAGTCCACTTCCATTTTCATAGAAACTCACAAACTTACAGACCTTAAACCAGGAATATTAAACAATTTGCTTATTTCTTGTGATGATTTGAAAAGAATAAAAGAAATACAATACCCACAATACTCATAAAGTAATCAAATTATGGTTAAGAAAATTGTACAAAAATAATAATAATAATAATAATAATATAATTATATTGTGTTGTGCAGAGTGACAATGTTAAAATGAAAAGGATAAAGAAATTAAGGATGTCCGGACTTAACACTCGTCGTTGTTTAGTTATAGACAGGGTATCTTAAGAATATCACACCTTTGCACGCACACACAACAGCAACAAAGAGAGCTCGAACAAACAATAGGCACACAAGAAGAAAAAAAAAAACTACAACAAGTCTTAGAATTTATTAGAAGGACTACCAGCTAGGCAAGATGAACACTAAGTACCTGCTTAAACGCACAACACAGCTTTAAGGATATAAAAACAAACCTTTGGAATGTTAATGACACGTTAAGGAAAGTGTAAGGGAAAAAAGGTGCAAGAACTCTCTCTAACACACTTCTCAATTATAAATATAAAGGTGAGAAAATGTAGGCGTTTGTCTATTTACCGCAAGTAAACATTTTCAATACAACATACTGAATATAGTGAGTGGTCTCTTGCTTGAGGTTGAAAAAAAAGGTTGCAAGACCAAAAAATATAAAAAAAATTTAAGAAGATACTTGAGTGCAGTTGTGCTAAGAAAACATGACCAGGAAAGTTTGACGCAAAATAAAACTACTGTTTGTTGTAGAAAAGGAAAACCCTCTTAATATTTGAAAATATTTCTTTTTTTTCTACGAATTATCTGGGATTTTAGGTTTTTATTTTGCCTTTAAGTATGTATCTTTTTCAGTGTGGTTATTTTATTTAGAAGTGGCAAATGCTAACAGAAAAATGTCAAGGAGCATTAAATACAATAAGGTTAAAGCACTGAGAGAAAAATTTTCACTATCCTACACAATTGCACAAACTACGAAAAAATACAACTCTGATCTGATGAATTGTCATTGTCTTTTAAAAATTTTCATAGACTCCATCATACCAGGGTTGTATTTTCTCAAAAATCGGACGATTGTGTGGGATAGTGCATCCAGGCCTTAAGAAAATATAATGCAGAAGGTCTAAGAATACTTATGCAAGTTCATATTGATAGATAATTTTATTAAATACATTTCCTGATTAAAATTCCGGAATCAAGCTTAAAACTTTTGAATGATATTAAGGTCTCAGGTCCTCTCTCTTGTCTCTGACAAGCTCTCGTGGGAACATTGTACATAAGGCTGGAGTGTCAACAGGTTTTATTTTGGAAATAATGGGTAATAAGCGTGAAATATGAAATATAGAGGCCTGTCTCTTTGTCGCTTATAAATCGCACATCGTATAGAGGACCCCGGACATACATTTCGAGGTCACTGCTATAATGAGTTTGAGTACACGCAATCAAGCTTAGGCAAAATGCTAGACATGACTCGCTTTGATATTAATAACCAACATATGCCTACCAGGATCCTGTAGTAAAGTAGTGCTAAGTTTTTAATAATAAAAACCGGCCCCAGATCGATTTAGGCTCCAAGAATCTGAGCTGAGTAAGGACATGACTAAGAGAAAGCACAATTTTCATAAATGTGGCAAACTGGCCTTGAGGATATAAATACACTATGTGACTTCGGTCACTGTGAACTATGACAAAGCTTCGACAGCCGTGTTGCCAAATTGGAATTTTTTTGGAGTATAAATAAGTAAGGACATGACTAAGAGAAAGCCCAATTTTCATAAATGTGACAGACTGGACTTGAGGCAGACTATGTGACCGCGGTCACTGTGAACTTTGACAAATCTTTGCCAGCCGTGTTGCCGAATTGGATTTTTTTTTGGAGTATACTGTAAAATTTTCTGATTTTTGTCTCTGCTAGCTAAATTTAAATTTATCTTCACACACATTAGTATGTGTATGTTATAAAAATTTTATTTTCCTCTATCGTCTATAATTGTGTCTAGTTTTGTTGATCAATGGATCACGAGCTGCAGCATAATTTCCAAATACATGACAAATCTTATAATAAACTTATGTTATTAAATGATACATATTTGATCCGAAAATAATGTGGCTATATAATCTACAGATCTTAACTTATACAATAATGAAAACAGATTATAATTATCGCTATCCAGTTGAAAAAATGCAATTCCAAAAAAAACTTAGTTTCATCCTATTTAAGGAGCACGATAGGCCATAGTTAGAGCAAAATTATGCACTAGAAAAATGTTGTGCTATTTATTATAAAGAAAAATGGTTTTATACACTTTTTCCGAAAAATTCCGCTTTTGAAAGTTATGGTGTGCCAAAAGTGTTGATTAGCCCTTTTTTTTTGGGGGGGGGGGGGTGAAAAGTGCAATGCGCATAGCCTGTTTGCACGCTATCAGTGCAATTTTTACACACATGTGATTTTTTTTATGGCCAACTGACGGTGAAGCGAATAAAATAAAAATGTTAGGCATCTCATACAATTTATGGGTTTTATAATATGCATACATGCATACATACATGCCTACATATTTAAATATGGGCATTTCTCCGAGAAATTACAATTTCTTGTCGCGTGCGACAGCAAGCAATTAACCTTGTATTTCTGAACAACGTGAATTTTCTTAAAATTTTACCTAACGTAGAGCTGCTGACGGCCTACACAAATATATAAAGAAGTAAAAAAATAATAGTTTCGTTTTCTTTCAAAAAACAAGCATATTTGCTTGGTGTCGCACGCTACAAAAAGTTGAGATTCCTGTGGAAATACCCATTTGCATATTGAAATACTCTTTCATGGTTAAAATTTTTTATTTATATTAATTGCAAGGCAATGTAAAATATTCACTACAGCATTATAACAAACTTTATAATAAAAAAAAAATAAACCTAATTTGATGTACTACAATAATACACAGAATTTTTCTCAGTGCATTTAATTCAGTTGTTAGTTTAGTTTATGTTTCTACATCGAGGAAAAAAAAGTAAGTCAATATTATTGCTATAATGTGCATACTTATGTATCCTTATAGCCTTACATATGTTCCTTTTTAAGGATCTTCATGCATATTTTTTTTTTCTTTTCTTAATAGTAAATTCATAGTAAGTAAATGATGTTACACATTTTTATAGATATTCACTGTAAATACTCGTAGTATATGTAGCACGTAGTATACATTTTTTTCACGTTTCAACAAATAATACTTTGTTGACTCTTAACTATAATTTGGTTGGTAGTTTAGCACACACTTGGGTTAATGTACACAATTTTCTGAGGGATGTAAATAAACAACAAATTGACCAATTGACTTGAAAGGCTGGAAAAAAAGGAATGTCATTGATAGTTTAAGAGG
This sequence comes from Tachina lurida, assembly GCA_944452675.1. Lineage (NCBI taxonomy): Eukaryota > Metazoa > Arthropoda > Insecta > Diptera > Tachinidae > Tachina > Tachina lurida. The sequence continues at coordinate 15,387,531 of OX101755.1, forward strand.
GAAATATAAAAGCGTTATTTATTGAATTTGGGGGCAAAATGAAAAAGTTTTTTATTTTATTTTATTTTTTTTGAAGAGAAGTAACACTCAGGCAATGAATGCCTACTACTAACACTAGGTGTTACCTTGTTTAAGAAAGGGATAGTGCTAGAGAAGACAGGTGGTGAAGGAAGAGATAGAGGAAAGCTTCATTATTTTACAATCCTGCTTTTTGCACGTTTTTAATAATGCAGTGTTTGCAGCGCCTCTGGTGTCAATGAGGCGTACTAAATTTTTTAAGTTGTGTTTCGTAGCCATTTTATTGGTTATTTTACTTCGCCGATTATTCTGCTACACAATACCGACGAAGGAGGCGCTCTGATGTTACATTAGGATTAGTATCTGCTAAAGTAGGTATAGTTTAGTGACCAGTGACTATGCCTTCATCACATGAACTTTCCTACAACAACTTGCCCAATGAGAAAAATTAAACGGTGTACAAGTACAAAATGTGGAAATCAAATGAAATGAAAGCATTATATATTTGCCAAAAAGCTAAAGCTGATAATTTCAATTAGTTTATGAAGTTATTCAAATGATGGATTCCTGGCAAATTTAATTTATTAATACCTGGTTTACACGCATGCAATTTTCTTATTTTATACTGAGAAAGAGAGATATGCAAATGTTACATATTTCTTTCTCATTTCATTATTTTATTTTAAAAATTGAAACCCCCCAATCGCTTTGCCAAGGCAAACGCCTATGAGTTGGTTCGCCGTAACTGTCAAAAAAAAAGGCTGATCAGCTGTTTTTATTGCACATGACATAAAGTTAAATTCTTATATCCGTCGTAGAAAAAATTATATGGGACATTTTTATTTCAAGTTAAAATTTTTAATAAAATAAAAAAATCAATTCAGAATAAAGTTCTTACAAAAATAATTAAACAAAAGCTTTGTACAGACAATTGTCAGATCTTACAATATTGTCAGATCTGTCAAAAATTGCCAGCACAAGGTAGATTGTCAGTTCATACGGTTTGTATGAAATTTGTCGGAAAATCTTACAATTTATTGCCAGACGGTTGTAAGACAAGAAATTCATCTGACAAAATTGTCAGTCAAAAAATTGTCAGTTCACACGATTGTCACAGGCAAAATTTGTCCGAGCTGTTGTAATGAGTTGCCAGACTCAAAGCAATAATACAAATTATTATGGACCATAAAGAAGCAATTGTAATGATTTTGTCTGCATATATTTTATTATAGAATTCTCTTACAATGACGCCATTGTCAGATGCATAAACTTTGCACACCTGACAATATTAAAATATATGACAACTATCTCACAATAATTTTACAATGTGGTTTACACGATTGTAAGATATCTGACAATATGTTGGCAGCTGCTAGTCTTGCAATGAACTGACAATTTGGTAACGATGTCAACCAAAAATTGCCAGTTCACACGGTTGTAAGAAATTTGGTAGCACATTTTGCTAACAATATTATAAGATCTGACAAACGACTGTACGTATAGCCTTTTAATTTTTTGTTTAAGAATTGCAGAGAATCTAAAAAATTTTTAATAGTAAAATTAAAAATTTTATAAAATTTTTAAAAAAATTTAAATAAATGCTCTAATAATGTAAAACATTTGCAGCCTTATTTTGAATAACAAGGCTTTTCAGTTTCCTTTTAAACCACTTGAAGCAGTATTAAGAAGTATGCATAATGCAAACAGCATAAGGAAAAGCGAGGTAAATGCAAGTCCCTCTTGTTTTTACTACAAAATTATTTAATACTTTGATCTCTGTGGAAACGAAGACAAACTCAAGTAGTCTGTCATCATGAAATTATCTCTACGAAATAATAATTTATTTAGAATAGCCAGATAGATAGAAAGTTACAACAACAACAAAAAAGAACTAAAATTTCTACACAACTGTCATCACGATCAACAACAATTCCAAACACTTATAAGTGCCTACACAACCTGTTTAAATAATCGCATTTAAAATGAAATGATGTGTTATTTTTTTTTTTTTTTAGAAAACCAATTTTCAAATTATCTCTAATTTGAAATGTTTATTTTTATTGTAAAGATAATAAGTGTGTAGGTTTTCTAATTAAAAAAATATAATGACTTGAGAATTTTTTAATTTTTTTAACAAAAAAAAAAAAAAAAAGAAGTAAATAGTTATAGTTATTTAAAGAAGAGAGAAGCTAAAGAAAATATGTGTAACAAGCTGTTCTTTATTATTTGTAAAAAAAAAGTAAAATTTCGAGAAAAAAGAGCAATTGAAATTTAATTTCGTGTTCAATTTTCTTAAGATAAACATCAAATAGAAAACTAATTGCCTTTAAAGGACTTTTTGCACAAAATATCACATTTCCTTTTTTTTATTTCAGGAAGGATATTCATTGAAAATTGTGTTATTAAAACCCTGAAATTATTTTATATATATTTTTTTTTTTTAATTTTTTTGGCAAAAAATCTACCCTTATTTGTGAAACTTGCTTCGTTGTTAATGATTTAATTTTTTTCAATTAGAAAATTTCTGAACTGGCAATAACACAGTAATTTCATTTTATTTTAAGCAAATCGAACTACTAATTTTCATCATTTATTAATAAAAAATGCCCTTAAAAATATACAAAAATTATCAAGAAAGCTAAAAAGCATCAAGAGTTTCTACGTGGTTGGTTCGCAATGATTTTTAGGAATTAAAAAAAATAATAACTTTTTAACTTGACAATGAAGCAGAATAGTTGGCAAGACTTATGTTATTTTTAAAGTTTTTAGACACATTAAAAAAAATTTCTTAACTTAAAATAAGATTTTTAAAAATGTGACTTTTGTTACTTTTATTATATTACTGAGGAGACTTTTGACTATAATATTTACATATTTTCTGATTTGCTTCATAACAATGTTATATACATTCTAGACAGTAAATATTTTGTGTTTAATAGTTCACTGGAAACAAAATAAATTTTAACTTATTTTCATGCAGTAATATAAAATATAAAAAATTTTAATAAAAAACATTTCTTGCTCAACTTAAGATTTTTGAAAAAAAAAATGGCAACACTGACTACTGCCCCTATGGCTGAGTGGTAGCGATGCTAGCCTCTCAGTCCAGAGGTCGTGGGTTCGATTGCCGCCATAGACCCTAAGTGTTGTCTGCAGGCAAGGTAGCGGGTTGTATTTGCTAAAAAAAAAAAAAAAAAAAAAAAAACTGTTATGGCACAGAGAGAGTGAGAAGAGGACTATACTCTCAGCCAGGATTGTCAGATATGGCGATTTTTCAATTTGTTTCAATAAAATAACAAAAAAAAGATTTTTAATAAGAAAAAAAATTTTTTTTGCTCAGCTTGAAGATTTTTGAAAAATAAATCCGGCAGCACTGACTAACACAAAACTGTTATGGCACAGAGAAAGAGAGTGAGAAGAGGACTACACTCTCAAGCAGGGTTGCCAGATATGGCGATTTTTCAATTTGTTCCAATAAAATAACAAAAAAACAAGATTTTTAATATAAAAAAATATTTTTTTTGCTCGACTTGAGGATTTTTGCAAAATAAATATGGCAACACTGACTAGAACAAAACTGTTATGGCACAGAGAGAGTGAGAAGAGGACTATACACTCAACCAGGGTTGTCAGATATGGCGATTTTTCGAATTGTTTGGCGTCTAAATTTTTGATTTGGCGACAAGGCGATTTTTCGGGCTATAAATAAATTTGTTGACGATTTTTATGGCTATTCAGAAAAATGAGTTTGTGAAGGAGTTACTTCAAAAATAAATCCTACCAAAACTCTTTTGCAAGAAATTAAAAATTATATTAATTATAGCGATTAATGCGTTTTGAAATTGGATGAGAAACATTTTTTGGCGATTTTATTTCTACTTTTTGGCGATTTTCTGCTAAAATTTTATACATACGACTATTTTTATAAAATATATCTTAAAAAAAGTCTTATATAATAATTCTGCAAAAAAACCGACTTCAGTGCAAAGATCTGATAGAAAATTTTCGAAAAAAAAAATTAATATTTATATATATAAAAAAGTTTCGAAAATCTGTTGCTCAAGAAGTACGTGATATACAAAATTAAATTTTATTGGGCTTAACTCCGCCCATTTGCTTAAATGCAAGATTGTGTGTTTCTCAGAGCTTAAGGTGTGTGTTAAGTTTGATAAAAATCGGTAAAGCAGTGTCATATAAAATAAAATAGCAAAATTTAATGGGCGTGACTTCGCCCATTTTGTTTTATTAAAGATTGTGTCCATTTTAGAACTCAAGGTGTGTGATAAGTTTCGTAAAAATTGGTTAAGTAGAACCACGTGAAATATAATAATAAATTTTAATGGGGGTAGCCCCGCCCATTTTTTTAATTGCAGATTGTGTCTATTTTAGAGCTCAAGGCGTGTGATAAGTTTCGTAAGAATTGATTAAGTAGAACCACGTGAAATATAACAATAAATTTTAATGGACGTAGCCCCGCCCATTTTTTTATTGAAGATTGTGTCTATTTTAAAGCTCAAGGTGTGTGATAAGTTTCGTAAGTATCGGTAAAGCAGAACCACATAAAATAAAATAGATATTAAATTTTAAGGGGCGTGGCTCCGCCCATTTGTTTAAATTGAAGATTGTGTCTATTTCAGAGTTCAAGGTGTGTGTTAAGTTTGATAAAAATCGGTAAAGCAGAACCACTTAAAATAAAATATTCAATTTTAATGGGCGCAACCCCGCCCATTTTTTCAACTTTAGAATTTGTGTAATTACAAGAACCAAAGGTGTTTGGTAGGTTTCACAGCAATCAAATAAGTAGAATTTTATGGAATCATATTACAAATATTGTGGGCGTGTCCCCGCCCCTTGCCACCAAATATGTACATATATATGTATATATTAAGAAAAACTACTATAATAATTTTTTTTTTTTTTGAGAAGTAACACTCAAGCAATGAAAGAAAAGGGATAGTGCTAGAGCATACAAGTGGTAAAGGAAGAGATCGAGGAAAGCTTCATTCTTTTACAACTCTACGTTTCGCACGTCCTTATAATAATGCAGAGTTGCAGCGCCTCTGGTGTCAATGAGGCGTATTAAATTTTTGAAGCTGTGCTTAGTAGCTATTAAAGAGGTTATTTTACTTCACCGATGATTCTGCTATATAATACCGAAGAAGGAGGGCGCCTGATGTTTCATTAGGAATAATCTGCCTTATCGTGGTTGGCGTATTTCAAATACGACTACGACTGTTTGGTCATAGATTAAAGAAAAACTGTTCAAGTCTTCTTTAATATATTACCAAACAGTCGTAGTCGTATTTGAAATACGCCAACCACGATATGGCAGAGTATCTGGAGACTTTTGGCGATTTTTAAAATCATTTGTCGAAATAGGTCGGGAAAAATCTGACAACCCGGCTCTAAACAACGAATATAATATCTAACATTTTTTACAAAAAGTATCTCTTAGTCAGCCTCTAGTATATGCCAACGACCAGCCCCCAAACTATAAATTTCAAGCGCCAGCCCATTCATGAGTGGTGTATTACATTTTCTGTCCGATAAAGGCATTGGCGTAGCTAGAAATTTTTTCTAGGGGGGGGGGCGATATTATGACTGGCAATTTGCATGAGAAATGTTAAAGTAAATAATTACATGAATTTTTTATTAATTCAAGGCGCAAACAGCAATCCTTTTAAGGGCGGAAGGGGGGGGGCAATGAACCATCAAAAAAGCTTTACTAGCCAATGGGTATGAATAATATAAGCAGTTATGGGGTTAAGATGGAGTGAATAATATTCTACAACTTTGCACAATATACTGTTAAATACTACATAATCTTTCCAAATGGCCCTCGCATAATATTCTCGAAGTCATCATTATCCCCCCCAGAAATTCCAACAACAGCAAATTGCACCCTCATACGGTTATAAGAGCTTATAAATCTATAAGAATTTTAATTTAACAGTGTGTGTTTTTTTTTCAAAAAAGTCAATTTAATAAACGAAAGCAACTGTAAAAGTATTATTATTATATTGCAGCGAAAAGGGGTAGAGAAATGTTAAGAAATTATAGCCAAAAACTTTAAAGCCAACCACCCGGTTTAACACTCTATACGTACCACAGCTCCATACTCCTTGTATAAGAGTTTCATATATGGAGTGAGCAAAAAAGTTATATGAGGCCATAAAACTGAGGGTTGCGAAATAACGCAAGCCAAAAAAAAAACATATGGCATGTGTGTATGTAACATGTTTAAATATTTATTAACCCATTATGTACGTGTTCTTTGTTTTGGGTTTCTTTACAATAATGATATTTGTAAAAAAAAAGTACATGCAAACATACACAGAAGGCGGAACGAATTTAATGTAATTGAATAATGAAGTTTTGTTTTTGTAGCATGTTTTAATATTTAAGTCTCTTTTTTTCTTTTTATTTCAGTTTACTTGTAAAAATTATAAAAAAAAAATATTTAGGTTGCTCAACACTTAGGAGTGGTAGCTTACCCAAATCCTAATGTGAGTTAAGTAGCTTGTAGGATTTTGTTTAATTTGCTTATAACTTGTATACGGGGCGAGAGTTGGTAGAAAGTTTTAAAACACACAGAAATAATTGCGTCTTCCCATTAATTATACTCGCATTCAACTGCATGCTTTAAACAGTATTATACTGCTGGAAGAACACGGCTAAGTCAAATAACTAGCGTGCTCTAAATTAACTGGCCTCGGCTTAGTTTACTTCGCCGATGGTTCTACTGCATAATACTGATGAAGGAGGGCGCTCTGATGTGCTTACAACTGATTTCATCATTAGAACTTTCCTACAATAAGTGATACAAATTGACACTAATGCACATCACAAAAATAAGTGGTACTATTTAATGACAGTCGGAGACCGGGCTTGAACCCAGGATCTTCGGTTTTGTGGTCAATGTGCTAACTACTTCAGCCAACGGGACCCTACAGCATTATGAAGGGACGCCAACCATTTGGTTCGTGCTACGAATATGCATTCGAGCTCCATATGTGGCTAGTTCATCTGCAACAATATTAACAGGCACATTGGTACGCCCTAGAACCCAGAGTAGCTTCAAGTTGGAAGGTCTTCCTAACTCGTTTAGAGACATCTGACTCTGACATTCATACAATAATTTTTTTTAAGAGAAGTAACACTCACGCAATGAATGCCTACGACTATTACTAGCACTTACCTTCTTTAGGAAAGGGATAGTGATAAAGAAGACAATTGGTGAAAGAAGATATGGAGGAAAACTTCATTCTTTTTACCATTCTGCGTTTTGCACGTTTTTAATAATGCAGTGTTGCAGCGCCTCTGGTGTCAATGAGGCGAATTAAATTTTTTAAGTTGTGTTTAGTAGCCATTTTATTCGTTATTTTACTTCGCCGATGATTCTGCTAAGCAACACCGACGAAGGAGGACGCTCTGATATTAGATACAATAGGGGGAAGATCTGCTCCAAAGACCGGCACTGCGACACCTGATGGATCTTTTGTACCATAGATCTCTAAATTAAATTAAATCAATCTCTGTATGACTCTCCTTCTGAAAGTCAATACAGATATTGAAGAAGCCCGCCTAATAGCATCTGAACACAGAAACTCAGAATGAAAAACACGCCTTTTACTGTCACATAAGACGATACACTCACAAGAAATGTGTACGGTTGTGTCGTCATCTTCCAAGCATAAACTACACAGGAATGAACGAACTTGGTTACTTTTCCACAGAGGATAGTTCAGTCCAAAGTGACCAGAAAGAAAACCAGTAACAAGCCGTAAATTATTTATGTTGAGATTCAGGATGCCATTATATGTAAGTGGTTGCATCAAAGCTTTGACCTGCCTTAAACCAGAAGAAGACATCCACATTTCCTTAGCGGTCGAAGCGTTATCTTCTTTGATCAGAGATGTTACAGTCGATCGACTTACGTCACAAAACGGCTCTGGGCCCATAAAAGGAGCAGCAGAGGCCCTCTTGGCCAGTTCATCTGATTCATCATTCCCTGCATGACCGCTGTGGACAGGTATACAATAAATGGAAACCTTGTTCCGTATGGATTGCTTTTGATGTTACATTGGTATTAAAATCTGCTGACTCTGACATTCATTCAATTAATTGGAGACATTTGACTCTGACATTTATACCATTAATTGGATGTTGTATAAACATCCGGCTGAAAACGGGAAAAAAAGAAAACTCCACCCATACCAAAACCTGAGTTGGATCCGTCCTTATAGATTTCTAGCATGCTCTCATGATGATAGAAGGGAGTTCCCGAAAGCGTCCTAGTAAATCATTTATCAAGCAGAGGTGTGGGTGTGTAGTAGTCAATATTTTCTGGCAGACCAGTTACAATTTAAAAAATTCTGGCTTGAGTCCTGGTAACCTTATTCTAGGCACCTGCAGCCTCCAGCCAGATCACAGTGTAATTCAAAACCAAAGAAAATGCTTTCGAATTTCAATGTAATTAAAATTCAAATTCGAAAGTAATTTCTTTCGTTTCGAATTACAGAGCAGACCCGCTGGCATGTCTTCTTATAGTCTTCTCACACGCACCTGCCGTCTCCAGTCAGATCACAGAGAGTGCATGGCTCGTTCTTTAACCGAGACATCAGCTAGCAGCCAGCTCATCATGCAGCTCATAAGGACTACTCTTGATGGGGTGGTGCTCACAGCACTTTGATCTTGGTTGTCACTGAATTTTGTCAATTCAAACTTGTTGATGCATTTTCGATGCTGCAATACTCTAGTATTCCGTGCTAGAGTCACCGTGCAACCATTTTTATAAAACTCTCGTACGCACAATATGTGGTGCAATCCCGAGAAACGAAACTGGATTGTTAAGAGTCGTGCTAGCGATTGATATCTCTCCAGTTCATAACTATGAGATAAGCTGTTATCCAGATCATCATTGCATAGAGTTATTTTGATGGGTAGTGCTCGCTGTACTTTGATCTTGGTTGGTCTCGGATTTAGGTCTCTTCAAACTCTTTGATCCATTTTCGAATGAGAGGTACGCTTAGCGCACCATTTAGTGCTGCAATACTCTAGTATTTAAGAATCTTCTACGTGCTAGAGTCACCGTTCCACCATTTAAAAAAAACTCTCGCACGCCCAATGTGTGCTCCAATCTCGAGAAACGGAACTGGATTCTCAAGAGTCAGGCTACCGATTGACATGCCTCGCAAGACCCTCCATTTCTTTAACTATGAGATCAACTATCATCCAGCTCATCATTGCAGAGAGTTCTGTTGATGTGTAGTGCTCGCTGTACTTTGATCTTGGTTGCCCCGGATATTGGTCTCTTTAAATTTGCTGATCCATTTTCGAATGAAAGTATGCTTAGCGCAACATTCAAGTGCAGCAAGAATCTAACTACCATTTTATAAAATTCTCGCATGCAGAATGTGGGGTCCGATCCCGAGAAGCAGGGCTGGATTGCCAAGAGTTACCGATTGACATGCCTCACAAGTCCCTCCAGTTCTTTAACTATGAGATTAGCTGTCATCCAGATCATCATTGAAGAGAGTTCTTTTGATGTCTGCATGACTCTAATATTCCAGAATCTTCTATACGCTGGAGTCACGGTTCTGAGTTCCCAAGAGTCACGCTACCGATTGGCATGCCTCGCCAACCTCTCAGATTCGTTGTTAATAAACAAATATAAAATTTCTTTTGAGGCAGCTTGTAGGAAGATAAAAATATTTTTAACTCTATATATTTTTTTAATTTCTTTCATTTCTATTTTATGGCTTTACATTTATTTATTTTTTTCCTTTATTATTTTCCATTAGTTTGCCAATTTTATGAAAGCTACTGATTGCTAACTAGCATGACTGCTTTTTAGCTATTCATCATTTGATACCCGAGTGGTAGATATTTCTTCAGCTCCTAACCATTTCATTCATTGTGACATTATTATTTTTATTTTTATTTTATTTTTTTTTTTTTGCCAGAAATAACTACAATAAATACAGACTGACATACATACATACATTTATATTTTGCATATACACTTCAGCAAGGAGGAAGGCAGTAGTAAAATGCTAGAGAAGAAGTTAGTAAATATGTAGATATAAAGAGTGCTCTAATAGGGACTTTTCCGGCTTTGACGATTAATAGCGGCCATATTGTTGAAGCTTAGATCTGTTAGACAGTTTTGGCAAACAAGCATGGCCTGATATAGTGTTCCAAACCACTACGCCCAAATGATAAAATCGTTTTATATACATAAATAAGGGTTCTGTTCCGATAACGTTGCGAGCGGGGTAGAACGGCCAGAATTGAATGATATAGACACCAACAACATGTGCTTTCTAGAGCACGCCACTAGGTGTCGCACAGCTTATGCCACATTGATCACTTTGTACGAGCGATTTGAGGGCGTGGTCATCTCACCTGCAGGTACTGTGAACTGAACATTTAGGATTCCACACCACCCAGAGCAGCCACGATAGTCTTTTCAAACTCATAAAAAATGTCGATGTTAGGTATCTCACTCAAACTTTCTTTTATTTAAATTTAAACATAGGAAGTGCTTAATGAAATATCCTTTAGTTTAACAACAACAACAAAAATCATTGTTGGTTTTGTGTTACGCTTATTTTCCAATTTTCTCTTGGCTTTGTTTTGGCTTTTTCCCTTGAGTTTCCTTTTACTTCATTTCGTTTTTACTTCAGTTAAAGAAAGATTTATTTATGTACGTATGTACGAGAGTATTTTCCTTTTACTCGTTTGCATTTTAATGATTGTTATGTATTGTATTCTCAAACAGCAATTGTACAGGCTATGAAGTTTGCTTCTTTCTGTTTTCTTTCTTTCTTGCTTTCATTCTTATTTATTTATAGCGTCACTGAAGCTTAAATTAAATAATTGGATAATTTGCTGAGAGGTTTAGGTTTAGCTGATGTTAGTAACAGGAGTGAAAAAGAGAACATACATACTCGTACTTTAAAAAAAAAACAAGAAGCAAGAAGTGCTTACATAATATGCAAATAAACGGAGAAAAGCGTAAAAGGAAATCAATTATTTACATCTACCTGAAGAAATTTAAGGTTTTCCTTAATATTTTTATTTAAAATAGAACATTATAACTGGTTAAAGTTAAGCCAATCAATAGTCCAGTTATTAAAGGAATAGTAAGAGGGTGTGGCAATTTTAATGAATCTCGGCATATGTCTTTTTAAAGTTCCGTATACCAAAGCTGAAAAGCAATTACATATATTCATCCGTATTGCGTATGTCGAGTCGAATATTCGTCAACGAGAATTTTGTCATAGAATAAAGAAAACTTGCATAAAGTTTGTTTACTCAAATACAAAATTCTCGTAGACGAATATTCGACTCGACATACGCAATACGGATGATTGTTTTCGATGTCCTTCTGTTCCTTTGTCTGTCTGTCACAGGCTGTTCTCTAGAGAACAGCAAGAGCTAAGGACCTTACATTTTCACAGTATATGTAAAACTTTGGCAGCTACAACAAAAAAAATTATATATATGACAGTTAAAAATTAAAGGGTGTTCTAAAGCGATCAAGGAAAAATATTGAAATCCTGATGTAATATACAGAAAATTATATTCTATATATTTTAATTTTCAAAGTTGGTGTATTTTTAAGCCCGACAAAAAAAAAGAGTGTTATAAGATTATAGTGTGTGTCTGTGTATCTGTGTATCTGTGTGTCTGTCCGAGTCCACGTACAGACCAAACGGCTGAACCGATTTTGATTTAGTTTGTTCTGTTTGAAAGGTCACTTGAAGATGTCACATCCCAGTAAAAAAAATTGGAAGTCATTCTAAAGGAACTACATTTTCATTGCTTCCAAAAAATCGATATTTTTAATTTGCCGACAGTTAGTAGAAAACCAAGTAGAAATTTATTTTAGTCATACAAAACCTTGCAATTTCTCCATAGTTTTAGAAAATACTCACCAGAATTAAAAAAAAAATCGAATTTTTAAAGAAATTTATGAACTAGTTTTAGTCTAAAATTTAAAAGTTATTTACTTAAATTTAAATGAAAACACTGTTTCGGGCTTAAATTCGTATAAAAAGAAACGAATTGTTAAAACAGGTACCTATTTACCATTTTTCCTAGATCAAAATATTATCATAGAACACAAAAAAAGGAAATTTTTCTTAAAATCATTTCCAATTCAGTGACCAGGCATCGAAAAATTGAACTTCTTGCAATGACAATCCTATGTAAAAATCATTAGAACGGATCGAAATTCGAACTACTTCCAGATCGCAAACTCTACATTTTCATGGCTTTTTTGGAGCGAATTTTTTTACTGGGATCTTTCCTGGATATATTAAGGGGTTTTTTAAATTTTTATTTTTTTTTATATTATTAATGCAGACTACACCAATTAATACTGATATTTAATGAAAATCAAAATTAAAGGGTATTTTATCAGTTCATTTAATAATGCTCGGAAACCCTAAGAGACAAGCTCTTGAAATTCTCAAAAACGCTAAAACAAAAAGAAACACTCAAAAATAAAAAAATGCCGAAACGAAAAAACGCAAAAATGAAAAAAGCGCTCAAATGAAAAATCGCCAAGCACCGAAAAAAATCGCTATAACTTAAAATATGTATTGCAAAGAAAATCGCCAAAATCCAAAAATAATCGTCAAAGCAAAAAAAGCACTAAAACAAAAAAGAAAAAAAACCGCCAAAAACCAACCAAAATCGCCAAAACAAAACAGCATCGAAACTAAAAAAAAACGCTAAAACTAAAAATATTTAATGTAAAACAACAAGAAAAATCGCTGAAACGAAAAAAAAACGCTAAGACTAAAAAGCCGCCATTACTAAAAAATTGCATCAACCCGAAAAAATCGCCAATAAGGATTCCGCCACGTGTGCGAGTCAAAGTCGCACTTTATTGAATTTATTTTAAATATTTTAACCCGTTTTAAGATGCAAAAACAGGAGCAGCATTGGCTGAAGTAGTTAGCACGTTGACTACAAAACCGAAGGTCCTGGGTTCGAGCCCGGTCTCCGACAGTCAACACCACGAATTTTTCTGATCTACATTAGTATCCCTTTGTATCAGTTGTTGTAGGTCAAGTGATGAAGGCATAGACACTGGTAACTGAACTCTAGCGACTTCAGCAAATACTCATCTATATGTAACATCAGGGCGCCCTCCTTTGTCGGTATTGTGCAACACAATCATCGGCGAAGTAAAATAAGCAATAAAGTGGCTACTATAGACAGCTTTGAAAATTTAATACGCCTCATTGACACCAGAGGCGCCTACAACCATGTATTTAAAAAAAACGTGAAAAAAGCAGAGTTGTAAATGAATGAGACTTTGCTCTATCTCTTCCTTCACCTAATGTCTTCTCTATCACTATCCCTTTCCTAAAGAAGGTAACACCTAGTAATAGTAGTAGGTATTCACTGTCTAAGTGTTACTTCCTTTTTCAAAAAAAAAAAATGCTCGGCAGATATGCTGGTTATATCCAAAATTATGCAATATTATTGAGTACTTTATTGCTATTATTATTCTCGTTTTTCTCCACACTATTTAATAAATTGCACAATATTAAAAATATATATAGAGACATTTTTCTTACAATTACATGTAAAAGTAAGCAAATGGTGCATACCTACATACTAGATACATACAAAACTCTAGACATATTCGGCCATGCCACAGAGTTCAATTCCGTTCGGAAGCGGAATTCAAACCACCTCAAGATGTCACGCCCTAGCCGGAGAATACCCCAGCATACCAGCGCCCCCACCAGTCTGGACCCAGCTGACAATTTTCCGTATTTAAGTTTTCTTTTTCAGACACCATCTGCTACAGAAATGGGGTGGATTGAATTCCGTTTCCGAACGGAATTGAACTGTGTGACATGGCCGATTAAATAATTTTTAATTAATTAATTAGAAAAATAATCCTCTTTATTGTGAATGGCGTCGTCGACTTCACATCAAGACGATAGTAAATAGGCAACAATTGGCTCTTATTGACAATCTCTTACTAATCTTTAAGGCTTTGTTAATTAGTTTATCATGTTAATAGTAGTCAATTATTGTCGACAAATAGTAGACAAGTGACAATTTTCACTGTCATCTTAATGTGACGTCAGCGCTGCCATTCACAATAAGGGTGAATGTTCAGTAATGAACTTGGCAATGATGTCAGTACATTACAAAATATTTCTTGTTGCTCAAGCGAATTTAAATGTTAACCAATATATTGTGCCACATACCAATATAATATACCCACAGGCAATTTTATTGTACAATATCAATTATTGCTCAATAATATTGAAAAGGGTTGAGGGATATATTTCAGCTCCCCTTTTATTTCAGGCTTAAGGCTTAACTTTTAAAACACCCTTAGACATACATACATACGTTTATATATTTTTTGTCTCCTCAGCTTGAATCAGTTAGAATCTTTTGACTTTGGAAATAGTTTGATTTTGTTGTACCGTGTTATTTTTTCTTTTTATTTCAATTTAGCTTAACATTTGTTCGATAATTTCATAATTTTTTTTTTCTTTTTGTTTCAATTTACTGTACTTCGGAAGGCAAATCATTTGATATTCTATATATATAGTAAAGATAAATGTCTCCGTTACAAATAATTGCTGGTACCAAGTCATCATATTATATTGGCTTGTCAAAAAGTAAACGAAAAACATTAAAAGATGTCTGCTTTAGCTTGTTGATCGGCTGCTATGCTCTCCTGCATTTATAACGTATTTTTCTGCTTCCCTTAAGCTTGTAAATTATTTGCCTCCATCTTAAATGTACTCGTAGTTTTTTTTTGTTTCTTTTTCATTTTTACTCACAAAAGTCTTAACGTTGTTATTATTTTTTTACTTTTACTTCTTTGCTACGGGTATAAAATTATTTGTTTAGTGGGTATGTTTGCTCCCATTTTTTTTTTTTTTTTTTTTTTGTAACATCTAGTATTTTTACCATTTAATAAGAGAAGCAAAATAAGTAGCAGTACAACCTAATGGTAGTCATAGCAGAAGTAGTAAATACGCTTGAGTATTATTAACGTAAATGCTAAATTGCCAATTTCGAGTGTATTTCCTGTCAACAAAAATTTCCGTTCACGTTTCTTTTTTTTTTCCTCATTTTGCCTTCTACTCTGCCACTTATCACTCTAAAGAATTGTATGTTGCTCTGGCAGTATATGTACTATGTATATATAGGGTGTTTTTTTAGAGGTATAGAACTTCGAATTGAAATAAAACACAAGAAAATCATTTTAATGTCCATCAATTTGGCTTTATTGGAAGGATAATTTTATGCCATTAATGTTTAAATATGATTTCGGGCATGTGGCCGCCGCGGCTGGCTCGAATAAAGCCAATTCTACAGGTCCAATTTTCAACCACTTTTTCGAGCATATGGGGCCGTATGTTGGCAATAACG
This sequence comes from Tachina lurida, assembly GCA_944452675.1. NCBI lineage: Eukaryota > Metazoa > Arthropoda > Insecta > Diptera > Tachinidae > Tachina > Tachina lurida. Next base: position 15,402,975 of record OX101755.1, read on the forward strand.
CCACGAATGTTGGCTTCCAAGTCCCCTAACGTTTCTGGTTTGTTGGCGTAGACGAGCGACTTCACATATCCCTAAAGAAAATAATCCAATGGTGTCAAATCACACGATCTTGGTGGCCAATTGACAGGTCCATTCCGCGAAATTATGCGCTCATCGAATGTTTCCTTCAATAAATCGATTGTGACGTGCGCTGTGTGGCATGTAGCGCCGTCTTGTTGGAACCACAACTCATCCACATTCAAAATCTTCAAAATCTTCCATAAAGTTGATGGACAAAGCTCCAATTGCTGTGCACGTTGGCGAATCGATTCATTCGGGCCCTCTTCAACACTTTGCTCTACAGCGGCAATTGTTTCTTCGGTGCGCACTGTTCGACGTCTCTGCGGATGCGTATTATCACATAGAGTAAACGTAGTGCGAAAACGATCCATGGTTAACCGAATTAATTGCTCTGATGGACGATTATGTCGACCATAAAATGGACGGAGCTTGCGGTAAACTTCGCGAACTGAACCATTATTTTCGAAATAAATTTGCACGATTTGCAAGCGTTGTTCTTTTGTCAACCTGTTCATGATGAAATGGCAAACCAAACTAAATATTAATCACTTAACAGCTGACAAAATGGCCGCCAGTTAAAAAAGTGATGCCAACTTAAAGTTCTATACCTCAATAAAAAACACCCTTTATTAAGGCAAAGGAAGGTTAAGGAATAAATATAACACAAAATGGTGGAAAATTACTAAGTAAATACTCGTACTAGAGCTTAGGCAAAATACCTTTTAGCTACTTTTCTTCTTATTTATACCACTTATTTGGTAAAAAAAATCATTATAATTGAAATGTCTCGTTAATTTGAAACACACACACACGCCCACACTCACGCACATCTAATGAGAAAAAAAAAATCAATATTTTAAAATTAGTAATAAGAATTTTGTTTATCAAAAATAAAACCAATTTAAGCCTACGCCACAGTTCTCGCTTGAGGTCGTGTTAATTTGTGTTTACACGTTAAGTTCAGTGTTCTAGTTAACAAACTGGAACAGTTGTAAAATTTGGTACTTACAACACACACAAATTGCTGGTAAAAAAAAAACTTAAATGTTCATTGATTAAGCACTTTCTTTGATAATTATGTTTAACGCTGCTTATAATTGCTAATAATCCCAAAACTAATTAAACAATTTACCTATAAACGTTAACAACAATATGAAAAAGAAATTTATCAAACATTTCACTGGCCACTGGCCATAATAAGAAAATTATATACACATCAATTAACAATTATATTTTGTTTCTAAACATGAAATCATCCCTCCTTCTTTGTAACTAATTCATAATGAAATTGCCCACAATGAAAGAAAGGAATAATGGAACACTAACTGACTAGCTGACTGACCCCTCTTGCAGCAGCAGCATTAGCTATAGAATTTTCTCTTAACTTTGTTATAATACTCATATTAATTTCAATTTTCACATGTTTTACTAATATCCTTTTCCTTTTTCTAGGACTTGGAACATTTTCTTGCATTTTTTTTTTTTTTTTTTTTTTTTTTGTTAGTTTGGTCATGCGATACTTTAGCAACTTTTCTTTTTTATTTTCAAATTTACTTTTCCTTTCAAAAGCAATTGCTTTAATAAAATATAATGATGATGCTGAGGATGATGATGAATTTCTTAGATTTGTTTTGTTTAAATTGGCAAATTAATTGTTCAATTAGGCATAAGGAGAAAGATGTGCTATTGTTGTTCTATTAACCACTCAAAATAGTTTCAATAGAATTTTCATATTGTATCATATTACCATGTTAAAGGAAAATAGGGAAATAATATGCTTATGGCTTGTATTAAGCAGTGCGTGCAATAAAAGAAAGTAAAAAAAATGATAATGGGAATAAGAACAGAAAACTAAAGTTGACAGAGCAAATACGAAGAAAACTTATCAGCATTAAAACAAAAGCAACTCAAGAAGTTAGTTTAATAAAGTCTTTACAGTATGATGTATAGTGCAGCTGCAGTGCAGTTCGAAGGACCATAAATGCAAAAATTCTTATGGTCTCTATTTTAACAACCTTAACAACAATAATTAGACGCGATGCGAGGGCTACAAAAGCATTTTCCGTTTCGCTACATTCTTTGCCAACATGCTTGCTATGAAAGAAGAACAAATCGCTCATTTACTAGAACAACGTCACAACTCGCAAACAAATTACAGAAAACGAGTTTAAAGTTTTTTCTTGGTTTTTGTTAAGCCATATCTATATGCATTTCATTCCTGCTTGAAGTCCATTTCATCACTGGACTTCAACCCACAAGATTTTAGCTTATTTCAAAAACTTTTAGGTTGAACTCTATTGATATATTTTCTGATATATTTCCTTTGTTTATAAAATTTACAGAATTGTATTTGCAAATTAGATAAAACTTTGCGAGGAATAGAGTTCATCAACAAATTCTCTTTACTTTTCTTGATCATTAGCTGGGATCTTTGTTTGGTTCCAAGTCGAATTACGAGATTTACATAAATTTTTCATCATTATTATCCATGTGTTGCGGGACCCTCCAGAATTTCTATGGCACATTGGATACTAATCCAGTGCATGCCTGCTAATTTATTCAGGTGACCTTGCTAGGACGTGTCCTATATCCAAGTCCATTTGCGCCTTCAGATTTCAGACTCAATTTAAATTTAAAGAGGCAACCCCTAAATTGGGCACAAAAAAACCTAAACATTTTTTTAAAATAGTTCTGCTGGAATTATCGAAATACTGCCTTAGCAAAAGTTTAATGATTTTACGCGAGCTTTAATCTACTGAAATTAGGGTGGTAGGAACTGAGGTCTGGTGGGTAAATACTAGAACGGGATATTTCAGGTCAGTGACATTTGTCTCCTCGAAACAGATGTGTTTCAGATTAACGTGAGCACCTGCCTTTACGGCCTTATCTCGCGGTGGTCTAAGCACCGGGTGTAGGTAAGACGCCAACCATCGCCCCCATGCACCCTTTAGAATGAACCATGTTCCCACTCCACAAGGCACATAGGTTGCAATCTTTGAACATAGTTATCCCTGTACTATGTTCAAGTACCTTGCTGAGGTACCTTGAGCTATCTAAACTCTGCTGCTATGTCCGTGCCCATAGCAGCTTCTGTTGTATAGCAACAGCACCTAGAATAGTGTCTGGCTAGCCGCGTCACGCCAATCACTAGCATTGATTTAACACTAGGAAGCGAACACTATTCTCCCAGCGTTTTTGGTAGCAACCACAGCCAAAACGTAGGATTTTCTATGTTCTCACGTCACAGGTGTAATTGCTTACACCCACAGCGAGGTCTCCAAGAGAATTCCTCACCACTTATCAAAGATGGACGCATGCCTGTGTTGCCAGCAATCCAGTGCCTACTCCACACAGCTCAAAATCATTCATCCTTTTAGCCCCGAGGGATAGGACGAACTCGACCTTTTCACAAAGGATCCTGACGACCACTACATACACCCAAAGTCTTAGAGCAGCTCGTCTGTCTGGCAAACGCCACCCGCGGAACCATAAGTAGCCTCTGGTGAGACCTCGAAGTTCCACCAAAAGGGCTTCACTTCTTTAATTTTTTGAACTCAGGGGCAGTTCCAGGTGACGCTGCACCTGGTTGACATAAACAGACCTGCCACCCTTACGTTCGCCAAAAAAATAAAAATACATTTTTTTCGAAACTTCCTTGCAACAATACTTTATATTCGGTGGTTTACCGCGAATATATATTGCCTGTTAGGCGATACGGTCTAATCTACATGCAGCAAGGAATTCAAAGAGTACTCGGGTTCATCATTGAGCTTTGAGCACTGGAATATGATTACCCATGCCATCAGATGAAAAGGCTATAGCAATCAAATCGTGCGCTATCTAATGTGCAGAGGAGTACCTGTTAGGGATAAATTTAAACACTCTCAAATTGTCTGCACTTCTTTAAGAATCTGAATAGTTCAATGTGGTGGATGTGTCCTCCCGCGGTGATTTTAATACAGAATGAACTTAAGCATAGACCGCGGACAAACGAAGAACCATGCGACTTGCAAAATACATATAGGTTAGGTTGGGGTAGGTTAAAAAAATAGAGGAGCACTAGATATTGATCCAATCCATATAAAGAACCATAAAAAACTATCAATTTAAGTCAGGTTTAAGATACATAGTATATTTCAGCCTATATATATCTTATACCTGACCTTGAACGTAGTTCTTTCTGTCTATTAGTAAGCATCTTACTAGTGAAAGGTAGCCACCGATTTTGAGCTATTAGGCTCGGATTACCATCACCATTACCATCAGCCATTACGTGTGCTCTTCTGAGATTATACACATAGCAACCGGCAAGGAACCCATCAATCACCGCACATAGCATTAGTTAATTAGTTATAGGAAGGGTTGAAACAAAGTGGACAGGTAGAGACTTACTGTGCACTTACTTCCCAATGGCAAGCATCATCTATTTTATGCCGTAGGATCAAAACGAAGTCCGCCATCGGCTTTTAGTTACAGTAAATAAAAGTCTGGGTATTAACATCATCATCTGTCTAAACCACTCACAAGTAAATCATTTGTTGGGCTACCAGTAGCTCTTGTCGGAAAAGAAACCACCAATCAACGGACTTAGCATTAGCATTAGTAAATTAGTTAAACCAGGGGTTGGAATGAAGTACATATTTCGACACTTAATGTGCACTTGCTTTCCAATGGCAAGCATCATCTATTAAATCCCCTGGGGTCAGAATGAAGTTAAACCATTTAGAAGCAAATCATTTGTTGGGCTACCAGTAGCCGTACTATCACCGGTTACACCCCGAAACTCAAACCAAAAAAGATTCACTTCTATTGCCCTTTGTACCCAAAGCAATTCAGGGTGACGCTGATCTTTTACCCAGCATGCAGGCAAAACACTCCGTTTAATAAACATATGCACGTCCCTCACCCTGTTACTTCATAGATTGGTTGCTAATATATCAATTTTATGGGTAACCGGCTAGAGGTAAGGCATGGAATAGGTGAATTACCCAGACTCGGTCAGTGAGGTTATCGCACCTGTTTGTCAATGAGAGTATTCTCATGAGTACTAAAGGCATGTAAACCTGCGGCGGGTTTCAAGAGCTATGGAGTATCCCTAATAGATTATTTTAATCTAACCTGAACTAACCTAACCTAATCCGAACTGACCTGACCTAACAAAACCTAAGCTAACCTAACCTAATTTAACCTAAAGTAACTTAAACCAACCCAACCTAACCTAACCTTTTTTTTAAGAGACGTAAAACTCAGGCAATGAATGTCTAGCAATATTACTAGGTGTTACCTTCTTTAGGAAAGGCATAGTGATAGAGAAGACAGCTGGTGAAGAAAGAGATAGAAGAAAGCTTAATTCTTTTACAACTCTGCCTTTTTAAACGTTTTTTTTTTGTTTCTTACGCAGTGTTGCAGCGCCTCTGGTGTCAATGAGGCACATTAAATTTTCAAAGCTATGTTTATTAGCCATTTTATTGATTATTTTACTTCGCCGATGATTCTGCTACACAGTACCGACAAAGGAGGGCGCTCTGATGTTACATTAGGATTAGTATCCGCTCAAGCCGGTGTAGTTAAGCGACCAGTGTCTATGCCTTCTTCGCTTAAACTTTCCAACTGATACAAAGAGACACTAAGGCACATCAGAAAAATGCGTGGTGTTGTTGTTATTTTATTGACTGTCGGATGCCGGGCTCGAACCAAGTACCATCGGTTTTGTAGTCAACGTGCTAACTAATGGGTGTTTTTTATTGAGGTATAGAACTTTAAGTTGGCATCACTTTTTTAACTGGCGGCCATTTTGTCAGCTGTCAAGTGATTAATATTTAGTTTGGTTTGCCATTTCATCATGAACAGGTTGACAAAAGAACAACGCTTGCAAATCGTGCAAATTTATTTCGAAAATAATGGTTCAGTTCGCGAAGTTTACCGCAAGCTCCGTCCATTTTATGGTCGACATAATCGTCCATCAGAGCAATTAATTCGGTTAACCATGGATCGTTTTCGCACTACGTTTACTCTATGTGATAATACGCATCCGCAGAGACGTCGAACAGTGCGCACCGAAGAAACAATTGCCGCTGTAGAGCAAAGTGTTGAAGAGGACCCGAATGAATCGATTCGCCACCGTGCACAGCAATTGGAGCTTTGTCCATCAACTTTATGGAAGATTTTGCGCAAAGATCTTGGCTTGCGACCTTACAAGATCCAGCTTGTGCAAGAATTAAAGCCGCGAGACCATGCAATGCGTCGTGATTTTGGTGTATGGGCCGAGACGCCACAAAAACTGACTGTTTGGTGTGCTCTATGGGCTGGTGGAGTCATTGGGCCATACTTCTTCCGAAATAATGCTGGAGAGTCAGTTACCGTTAATGGAGACCGGTATAGAGCCATGATAACCGACTATTTTGTTCCCGAATTGGATGGCATGAATGTGGATGAGTTGTGGTTCCAACAAGACGCCGCTACATGCCACACAGCGCACGTCACAATCGATTTATTGAAGGAAACATTCGATGAGCGCATAATTTCGCGGAATGGACCTGTCAATTGGCCACCAAGATCGTGTGATTTGACACCATTGGATTATTTTCTTTGGGGATATGTGAAGTCGCTCGTCTACGCCAACAAACCAGAAACGTTAGGGGACTTGGAAGCCAACATTCGTGGCGTTATTGCCAACATACGGCCCCATATGCTCGAAAAAGTGGTTGAAAATTGGACCTGTAGAATTGGCTTTATTCGAGCCAGCCGCGGCGGCCACATGCCCGAAATCATATTTAAACATTAATGGCATAAAATTATCCTTCCAATAAAGCCAAATTGATGGACATTAAAACGATTTTCTTGTGTTTTATTTCAATTCGAAGTTCTATACCTCTAAAAAAACACCCTTTACTTCAGGCAAAGTTACTCTAAGACTTCAATATTAACGCCTTTAGTTCTTTCAACTGATTGTAGGCAGATATTTGATCAGTAGCCTATTGAGCTAATTTGTGTATTCATTTCTTACACATACTATTGCCACAGGTGTTTCGCGTAACCGGGCAAATTAAAACTGAAAGGATGAGTAAAATTTGCAAAACGTTTAACCCAACTAGGCTTATAGAATTTCCCGAAATCTTTTGTTTTTAATGCTTTCTACATTATTTTTTCCTAATAATGAAAATAGTAAATTCATTTAGTGGAAAATAAGATTTATTATAATTTTCTAATTATTTAAAATTAATCCGCTTCCAAAGCAATATTAACGCTTTCCTTATAAGCAATTCCGCACAAAATCCCGGTTTAAATATCACAACAATACACCCATTAAGATAACGCCTTTATAATTTTAAGGTCCTTTGTATTTATAATTGCCCTAACAATGGCTTAATTCTTAAAGATGTTTAAAAAATATGCCAACAATTTACTTATTTATAAATACATTTCCTGATAGGATTCATTTACATTGATCATATGTACGAGTATGTATTTATACACATTGCAGGGCTTGAAAGGAAAAAATAAAATAAAAAAAATGTTCACCTTTCGTTTGGCAGTTGAAACTGTCACAATATACCGCACCCATAACAATAAAACTGAAATTGTATGAAAATCCTGGCACGTTTCACACAAAACACATGCATGTTATTTTACAAGCAAAAAATTAAAAAAAATAAAAATAAAATTGCAAAAAGCAACAAAACAAAAAGAGCAGACTTAAACCTATTTCCTTGTAACCAAAATCCCTGTAAATAATAAATACTTACAGATATTTTGCTATAGATAAAAAAATATTTTTTTTTTGGAGTTCTCATTGTGTTAAATGTGTGAGCAAATAACGAACAGATTTGACAAATGTTTCCAGAATATTGAACAAGAGATTGACAAGTTAAGATTATTTAAATGTCAAGAGGACGATCTTTTATTGTAGGCAAACATACAATAGGAAAATATATGTATAAAAAGGGTTAAATGAAATTTAAAATGTTAAAAATTATAGATAAATTAAAAATTAATAGAATTTTTAAATAATTTATTTTTTTGATTTTTTTTAGACCAAACCGCACGCGGCAATAGCGAATATGCTGCAACGCAAAATAACAATAACAATGTAGATGAAAATTCGCCCAGCAAATCCAGCTCAACTTCAACCAGCAGCCAAAATAATTCTACAAACTCGAATGCAAACACACCAAACTCAAATAATGTTGCGAATCATCATCAACCCACCACCCCTACCAGTCGGCCGACACTATCACCAGCTGAGCATGCTGCAGCCGCTTTAGCTCATCATGCCGCAGCAGCGGCGGCAGCACATCATGCTCATGCCCACAGCCATCCTCATGCACATCCCATGGCTGCCCATCATGCTGCAGCCGCAGCTGCGGCTCATCATCATGTCGCCCACCAGCATCCCTCTGCTCATCATGACTTTCTAAATGGTTCAGCCAGTGCAGCAGCAAACGGTCTGCTTGGCCATCATCCTGGCGCGGGTCCTGATGGTGTGCTGCTGGGTCCGGCAGGCGGTAGCAAAAAGAAAAATAAACGTCGTCATGGCCGTACGATATTTACGAGCAATCAATTGGAGGAATTGGAAAAAGCATTTAAGGATGCCCACTATCCGGATGTCAGTGCTAGAGAATTGCTGTCCATGAAAACTGGTTTAGCTGAAGACCGCATACAGGTTGGTAATAAATTTCAGCATTTCAAATTTATAGTGTTTTGCTTAACAAAAAACAAAAAAAAACACTTTAGTGTAAAAGTTTTATAGCAAGTGTTAGCCAGACGATTTATTACAAATTTCTTCTTATCTATTTGGTTTTTTTTAAAGCATAAAGTGACATTCATTTGTTATTCTATTAAACTGTATTCGAGAGTTTCTTTAAAATAGTCTTAGTAGCAATAAACAGAGAATAAGTTTAGAAGTAGTTTAGAGATTGCAGTGACTATAAAATGGACGCAATATAAAAGTATAGATTTAGAGAATGAAGATTTAAATAATCAAGCAAGGAAGCTATAAAAACACAACTGCTTAGAGGGAGTTTTATTTGATGGCATGTTTTACCCAGAATTTTGAACATACATTTTTGGGTTGTCGGCCAGCAACTGTGAAACTGGTTGGCACAATTTCAGAGCTGTTGTAACAAGTCGCTTAAAAACAACTGAGAATATTGCTATAGCAGCCCTTAATGCTGAGGAAACTCCAGGGGTCTAATCGTCGCTTTAGATAACGAGCTGATTCGATCACATTTCTTCAGTTTTAGATTATGGCATTCGATATCGAACCATATTATTACATTGTTCGATAGCTAATACCATAATCTCAAACTGAAAAACGTGATCGAATCAGCTCGTTATCGAAAGCGACGATTAGACCACAGGTTTGTGAATTTCTCGTTGAACATGGGAATTGGGTTCATGCCGAACGAAGGACCATCGAAAACGTCGCTCGGTGATTGGGTAACAGTGGCTTCAAATAAAAAAATCATTGCTGATTGGGTCCTCGAAATGACCTCGAGGCTGGCGTTCGCTGAAGTTGTTAACTACAAAACCGAAGATTCTGGGTTCGAGAACGGTCTGCAACAAAGTCATTAAATAACAACACCACGCATTTTTTATGAGCATTAGTGTCTCTTTGTGTCAGTTGTTGCAGCTAAGGTCAAGTGATGTGGCTTCACCACAGACACTGGTCACCGAACTAGACCGTCTACAGCAGTTATTAATCCTAATGTAACATTCTTCGCCGGTATTGTGTAGCAGACTCATCGGCGAAGTAAAATAACTAATTAAATACCTACTAAGCACAGCTACAAAAACTTAATACGCCTCATTGACACCAGAGGCGCTGCAACAATGCCTTATTAAAAAAAACCTGCAAAAAGCAGAGTTGTAAAAGAATGAAGCTTTCCTCTTGCTATATCTTTCTTCACCACCAAGCCTTTTCTATCACTATTCTTTTCCTGAAGGAGGTAACACCTAGTAATAGTAGTAGGCAGTAATTGCTTAAGTGTTACTTCTCTTTAAAAAAATGGGCATTCCAGAAACGACGTTTCACTTTTTTAAAACCTTTAAAGTTCAGTTAACAAAAGATTTCACTCCGAAGGACCATCAACAATGTCGTTTCATTGGAATTTCATCGAAAAATCATCTTGATTAGTCAGACCAATTTTAACATCGAAGCCCAGAATTGTTGCATTTAGGGCTCGCAAAACCCAAGAGTTATTGTTGAAAGCACTCTCCATCTTAAACGTGTGAGCGTTTGGTGCGGCTTTGGTCTGACGGAGACATGATGCTGAAGCAACTGTTACTTTATCAAAGTCAAACCTCTTATTGGAAGATTGTTGATTAAACAGTTTAATACGCCTTATTGACACCAGAGGCGCTGCAACACAACATTATTAAAAACGTGCGAAAAAGCAGAGTTGTAAAAGCATGAAGTTTTGCTCTATCTTTTCCTTCACCACCAGTCTTGTATATCACTATCCCTTTCCTAAAGAAGGTAACACCTAGTAATAGTAGTAGGCATGAATTGCCAGAATGTTACTTCTCTGTAAAAAAAAAAATAACTATTTTATGGTATAAAAAGATTTTGTTTTTTGGATTGAAACAATATAAAGATTTTCTTTCCATACTAAGGGTATTCCGTAAAGTGAGTAGGAACATTTTCCATTTTTGAGCACGATAGTGCATGCACTTATTTGGATCTTCCTCGAAACTATGCACTAAAGTTTCGCCAGCACTGTGGGAAGTCTTTAAGAATGTTTGTAGTATCCGTAGAGTAAAAATGATGCAAAAGCGATTCCTGGTTGCTTGATTATAACCATCGTGAAATTACCGAAGAGCACAATCAATTTCTCGAACCTAAGCCAGTTTTTTTCTATATAAAAAGTTCGCACAATTGGCAGGCATTTTCAATATGTCGGTCTGTTCATATTGAAATGTCAATCCAAATTGGACATCAAAAAGGTTATAGCTGTGTCAAAAAGCAGCTAACACATGAACCCAAGAAAAAAAGAGCTTCCAAGGAAGTCAATAAAATGCTGAACTTGTAATACGGAAGTAGGGCTTATTTGGATAATTTCTAATGATTTTTACATATGGGTTGTCACTGCAAGAAGTTCTCTTTTTTTGTTACATATTCAGTGATTCCGAAGTCATGTTCATGATGTTAAGTAAATCTGATTTTTCGTATGTTCTTTTGTTCCTTTCCTAAATACCTTTTAAATAAATATATATATATATATATATATATATATGTATATATATATTTTTTTTTATGTTAAACTTAAACTTAATCACCCTTATTCCAGTTGTCAACATCGACGACACGTCAATACAATACCAAAAAAATTGGAGCTGGTTTAATCGCTCTCGGGAACAATTTCGTGATATTGACAGTCTATTTCTGTAGGCACGAGCCTTCTTATTGTTTTAGACAACAGGTTGACAAGCCACAATTTTTTGATATTATATTGAAGTGACGTCGTTTTATAAAAATTAAAATCGAATACTTCATGACATGGATTTCATATTCCTAAAAAAAAAGCCAGACATATCGCAAGTATGTATTTGCGAAAAATATTTACAAATTATCTCCAATTTGGCATAAGTGAAATAGCTTCTTAATTAAATATCTGGATGTTGTTAATAATCGATTCCTGAAAAGTCAGAAATACACACTTATTGATACTTTTGAAGTAGAGAAAAAGCAGTACGTGAATAATAAAAAAAAAATTTACGTATTTATGTATGTATTTAAATTTTAAATTCATTAATTCAATGAGCAAGTTTTACGAAAATAATAAAAGTTGTCTCTTAACTTGAACTTGCTTGCACAGGCGCTTTTTTGTCTTTCCTTTGTTTTACTATTGTAAAAGCATGGTAAATGTTGTTGTTGTTGTTGTTGCTGTTGTTATTATTACTGCGAACACACGCAAACACACACGCACGCACTTTCTTACATGCATGTGCAAGTGTTCGGTTGTGTTTGCTGGTTTGTTTTGTTTCCTAAAAGACAGCCATGTTTGTTTTTTTTTGTTGCTGTTGTTGTTGTTGTTGTTTTCTGACTTTCAATTACCATAAAAAAAGCTCTTTTGCTATACTTATTTATCCTTGAATTTTGTACTTAAATATCAAAAAAAAAAAGAGTAAAAAATAAATAAAAAGGGAAGTAAACTTGCTAAAAATCAAACATTCAAACCTTTTTTTTAACTACAAATTAATGGCTGAAAATGTATGTATGTATGTATTAATACATACTTACATATGTCTGTATGTGCATACATATGTATGTACATACAAACATATTTAATTTTTTGAGTGCATTTTACAAACTGCTGACACATGAAAGATCATACAAATGAATGTGTGTGTGTGTGTTTTCTACTTTTTGTTCATAGGAGGAGGGGGGCAAATACAAAAAGTTTTCGTACCTACTTCAAGCAATTCAAAAATTTATTTGCTTTTATTAACTTAACATGCAGTAGATGTGTGTGTGTGTGTATGTGTGTGTTTGCATGTAAAATTGTGTTTGAAGGGTTTTTTCTTGTCAACACGATGTTTTAGTTGTTGTTATTGTTGCTGCTGCCGCTGCTGCTGGTGCTGCTGGTGCTGCTGGTGCTGCTGCATGACATGCCATGTTATCCTTTTAATATTACGTTTTGCAATATAGAATTTTAATTGAAGTGTTTGATTTATGTATAAGCGTATGCAGATGTGCTCTATGTATGTAGATGTGTGTGTGTGTGTGTTTTGTTGTTATCGTTGTTATTGCTCTATATTGGCAATTGTTGGCAGTTAATTGAATTTTAATTTTATTCTTTTTTTTTATTCTGAACGACGGCAAACAAAAAATCTCATGGGGTTCATTTACACACACTGTGTAGTATACATGAAGGCGTTGCTAATTTTTAAAGTACTTGTGTTGCAACTTGTTATGCAACCGCCATAATGTGTTGCACACAGAACAAAAAAAAACAAGACTAAAAGAAAAACAAAAAAATGCAATTGTCAAATGTGTAAGGCATTGCATTAATTGGGGTATGATGTCAAAAGTACTCGTAATACAAAAATTGCCATAATGGCTGTTGCAATTGCCGTCTCTGTAAGAAACGAGTTATTGAGCTGCAAGAGTTTAATCAAAAGATTTTATAACACCACAAACTTAATTATTGAATTTCAAGTTAAAAAACGTGTAAATTTTAATTAGAATAAAAAAAAATTATTTCATTATTTTATGAGAGTTCAAAGATTTCTTTTATTTCCAAGTAGCTGCCGGCTACTTTAAAAAAAAGACAAAACCGAAAATTTTACTTAAAAACGCGATTAGCACGTGTTTTTTAATACTTTAAACAATTGTTGCTTATTTATACCAAAAAAAAAAAAAAGAAACGCGGGTTTTCAAGAGCCTCAATTCAAATTTATTAACAGACTTTCCACAAGGGAACAAAAGAATTTGGTGTTAATTGGTACAAAAAGTCATTTTCAAACTTGTTATAATAAATCGCGTGTTTTCCTTCTCCTTGTCAACATGGTGAAACTCTTAAATTCTCTTTTGATATTGCACTATAGTGAGCATATAATGAAGTATTTGTGTTGCAATTAAGTATATTTATACCTTTTTTTGTCATGTACATATCCTTCCCCTTGCATCAGCAAATTCTTTATAAAATTGCATAGTGTGTGAGTGACGACTTAGAAGTATAGAGCTTGGTAATATGCACTTTTTTTATTTAAAATTTTTTTTTTAAGTTTATCATTAACGTGAATCGTAATAAAAAAATTTAAAATCGACTTTTTATAAATTCCGATGTATTTGACCAACAAAACAAAATCAGACTTTCCCCAACAAAAATAAAGATTTTATTAAGAAAATCAAAAAGGGAAAAAGAATTGACCAATTACATAATTTAGTGCGTTTTTTGTGCGATTCTCCTCTGAAATTATAAAAATCTTCGTTTGGGTGTTTTACGTTTCAGCTGACGATATATGTATATGTATGTGTATTACCTTCTTCAGGGAAGATATAATAAATAGAGGACAATATTTGATTATCAAGCTTAACTATCTTTACAACTCTGCTGTTGTGCGTTATGTTAATTTTACGGCATCACTCCAGCGCCTCTGGTGTTAAATAGGTGAACTACTGTAAGCTTTGTAGCCATTTTCTTTTCATCATCAGGAGATACAAAGTGGAAAGCTTTGTACTGCCCAGTATGGGAGGGGTGGAGCTGAGAGTAGCAGAGGAAGCTTAATACCTGGGTGATTTCCTAGATAGCAAGCTTTCTTTGAAAAGAAACACGTCAGAAAGGCTAAAGAAAGGGTTCAATGCCTACTACGCAAGAAGGAACTCCATAAGAAGAAACTGGGGTCTGCAACGGAAGATAGTAAACTGGATTTACACATCGGTTATCAGGCCGGTTATTTCCTATGGTTATGTAGTATAGTGGGAAGCATTGAGGAAGGAAAGTCACAGGAGATTACTAGCTAAGGTTCAGAGATGTGCCTCGATGGGCATCACAAGTGCTCAGAGAAGCACACCTCAGGCTGCTTTGGACGTCATTCATCATCTACTTCCTATAGAGGACTTTGAATGTAGCTGATGGTAAGAAGGTAACCTTCTACATCGACTGCCAGGCAGCGCTAAAAGCTTTGCAGGGACACAATGTCAAATCGAAACTTTAAGAGAGCAGTTTGGCATATACATATGCAAGTGTTTTTCATGATATATGATTGATATATGATGATTATATCAAAATTACACTTTTTGCACTGCACTGAGCACGTTGCTTGCAAATGTCTACTTCGTCTGCTTCGAATTTCGGACACACATTGGGATTTCGTAATGACATAATCTTGAAGTTGAAAAAAGGGCGGAGCCACGCCCATTAAAAATTTAATTTTATATTTTACGTGCTTCTACTTAATCGAATTTTACGAAATTTGGTACACACTTTGAGCTCTAAGAAAGACATAATCTTGCATTTTAAAAAAGTGGGCGGGGTCACGCCCATTAAAAATTTAATATTATACTTTACGAGCTTCTGCTTAATCGATTTTCACGAAATTTGGCACACATTTTGGGCCTTAAGAAAGACATAATCTTGCATTTAAAAAAGTGGGCAAGGGTCAAGGGCCCATTAAAATTTAATATTATATTTTAAGTGCTTCTACTTAACCGATTTTTACGAAGCTTGGCACACACCCTGAGCTCTAAGAAAGACACAATCTTTCTGGAAAAAACGTGGGTGGGTGCCACGCCCATTAAAATTTAACATTATATTTTACGTGTTTCTACTTAACCGATTTTTACGAAAAGTGGCACTTACCCTGAGGTCTGAAAAATACTGAATATTGCATTTAAAAAAGTGGGCGGGGCCACACCCATGAAAAGTTAATATTAACTTAGAAGTACTTTAACTTATGCGATTCCCGTGAAACTTGGCGCGCATTTTTGGCTCTTAGAATGACATAATTTTGTTTCAAAAAAAGTGGGCGGGGCCATTAAAGCTTAACATAATAATTCATGTGCTTCTACTCGAGGGATTTTTGCAAAACTTGGCACACACCTTGAGCACTGAAAGTGACGCAATGTTTAGTTTATAAAAGTGGGCAGACACTAATATTTGCAAAATTGGGCATGACTACGCCTCTGAAAATATGAAATTGACCTTAAAAGTTTTAAAATAAAATTTTTTTGTAAATAAAATTTTACAGACTTCAAACATAAGCACTAAAAAGTTAAAAATAATTTAGATTCAGTTAAATAAAATATTTTCATATATCGTCGGCTTAGAGTGTAAACCTGCTAACTCACTTGAAGCAAATTTTACAGGAGAGACAAAATACTGTTAACATTTTCTATAAATAGCTTAAGCAATTTAGCCTCATAAATTAAAAATTGTTCACATTAAAAAAAATATATTTTAGCCAGTCGATTGGGCATCTTATTTGCTTTTGAACAGCATTAAAATGTCATGTGCTATGAAAAGTGGATTTAGCAGGTTTACACTCTAAGCCGACGATATGTGTTACCTTTAAGGCTATTAAAAGTCGGTGACAAGAACAATGATAACTAAAGCCTTAAATAAGTAAATACAGAATTTGCTAAGCTGAGTGGCACCGACTTTGAATAGCATTACGAGTAACACATATAAAAATTTTTTATTTAAGTGAATCTAGATTAATTTTTACTTTTTAGGGTTCCGTACACCAAAGGTGAAAAGGACCCCTATTGTTTTCGCTACGCTGCCCGACTGTCACAGGCTATTTTCTCGAGAACCGTAAGAGCTACGGACTTGAAATTTGGACAGACTGTGTAGAACTTTAGTCGCTACAATAACAAATACATTAGAGTTAAAACTTAAAGGGTGTTCCAAAACGAGCACCGAAAAATTTTAAAATCCCATGTAATATACATACATACAATTGTATGCATGTATATACATATACTTGAAATTTCTAAAGTTAGTGTATTTTAATACAGACTACAACAATTAACACTAGAATTAAAAAAAAAATTCTAAATTAAAGGGTGTTCTATCAGTTAATGTAATTTTGACTATGTAATTTTGTTTTGACGACTTGCTGTATCTTGAAAACCGTAAGAGCCAAAGTCTTGAAATTTTCAAAAACGGTAAAACTAAAAAATCCAAAAATTATAAAATCGCCAAACCGAAAAAAAATCGCCCAAAACTAAAAAAATCGTCTAAACGAACAAAACGCCAAATTAAAAAAAAAATGCTAAGACTTAAATAAATCGCAAAAAACCGTAAAAATCGCCAAAATTAAAAAAATCGCCAAAATGAAAAAAAATCGCCAAAATGGAAAAAAATCGCCAAAATGAAAAAAAAAATCGCCAAAATGAAAAAAAATCGCCAAAATTAAAAAAATCGCCAAAACAAAAGAAGCGCCAAATTAAAAAAAAATTCTAAAACGAAAACCCGGAAAAATCGCCAAAATGAAAAAAATTGCCAAAAAGAAAAAACCCCAAAAACAGAAAAAATTGCCAAAATGAAAAAAATTGCCAAAATGAAAAAAAAGCCCCAAAAACAGAAAGAATTGCCAAAACGAGAAAAAAAAGCGACAAAACTACAAAAAATCATTTAAACTGAAAAAAAACGCCACATTAAAAAAATGCTCAAAACCGAATGTACGGAACCCTTTGTGCGCGAGTCAGAGTCGCACTTTACTGAATAATATTTTCGAGGAATATTTCAACTTGAAGTATATATTCTTTGTAAATAAAATCAAATTTTAAAACTCAATTATTTCAATGCTTATTCAGGATGCCTTGTCAGGCAAAAGAAGGTTGCCGGTTCAATATTTGTCTCCTCTCAAGGAATTAATATGTATGTCAATTAATTAAGAATATAATATGAAGATATAATAAACAACATATCATTGTGGTATAGAATTTAAGTAAAAATAAAAAAAGTACCTGAACTAAAGACAAAAAAATTGGAAAATTTACTAAATTTGAGATCAAAGATGAAGAACATTTTTTTGCAAAGCTCCGAATTTTATGGGAAAATTTTACTTAATTTAATGAACTACAAATTTAGTAAATATTTTACTGGTTTGAAGTAAAACAACAGCTTTGGCGCCATACGACAACTTTTTTTATACAAATTTAGAAAATTTTCCAAAGTTTTAGTTAATTTTTTTTTTTTGAGTGTAGTTGGTTGTTCTAAGAAAAACTTTGGGTGATCTGCATTAGCAATGCTCATATCATCCATAAGATCCAGCTAACTCCTCCATAATCAATTTAAAAATATTTAAAAAAAAATATTTTACTGAATAAGTAAAACAACAATTTGTTAAACTTAATGGTAAAAATTCTCAAAAAAAAAAAAAAAACATTAATTTTAATTAATTAAAATTTTTAAAATATTTTAAATGAAATAAAGCTTAAAGGTGCTAAAAAAAATAAAAATACTAAATAGAAAAATTGCAGCTAAGCAAAATTAAACAAATTCTCAATTTAGCTGCAAACATGCTAAAATGGTCACATTGCTAATAAAGCTTGCATTGAATAGCTTAGGAAACTGGCAATCTGTTGCAAATGAAATGCTTATGTTCTCCAGAGATCTAGATTGATTTGCGGCAGCAATTAAATGGCTTTTAGGTAAGGAACAACAACAAAACCAAAAAAAAAACTTCTGTAAGGAAGCGACAGAATTTTTGTTAATATTTTAAACTTTCTATATTTGATGTACTCGTAGTTGGCGTGCTTTGTGATTTATTTGGCAGTTTGTTTTGAAAAATATTTAGGGTGTTTTATTTATCGAAAAAAAAACCATAAATTTGAAGTATTTCAATAATACTTAAACAACTGTTAGCAAAAAAAAAATAATACCAAAATCATACAAAGCTAAATTAAAGCATAAAAGGCAAAGGCTTGTTTGGCTGCAAAAAACCACTAGGAAATGCAATTTTTGCTTTGAACAAAAAAAAATCCTTGAAACATATTTCCTTTTGGCTGAAAGAATTTCATAACATTTCCTTAATCAATCATTAGTATTTTTTTTTCAAATGAGCAATTGCAGTTTAAAAGTTTTGAAAAAAAATTTTCAAGATTTCCTTGGCATATTTTTAAAAAATTTTTAAAAACCTTTTAATATTTCTTTTTTAAGTGCTAATGCGCTAAAAGAATTTAAAAAATCTGTCATTTACATAATAGAATTGGAATGGAACTGGTGGAAAACGTAACAGGATAATAGCATAATTGTAATTATAATTGTTGCTTTGCTGGTTATATTTTTTTTCTCGCAATGTGCTACCATTAATTATTTACTCTGGTATTTGCATTAATTTGTATAATGAGCTGTTAATTCTTTGTTTTTTTTTTTTTTTAACGGTTTAACAAAACAAAAAATAAACATTAAAATTGCATAATTATGTAATTAACATTTAAAACAAAACGTTGGCGAAAAAGGAAAACGGCAAAAAAATATATATACATATGTATATAGTAAAACAATAAAACCCAGTTAAGCTTAAAGGTTATAATAAAATTATCCAGTCAAGTATAAACAATTTTATTAAATAGAGAGAAAAAAAATTAACATTTTTAAACACTTGTTAAATATTATAAAGCAACATTTTAAAAAGACATTTATCATAAAATATGTATTTGCCTAGTGAAAAGCGTATAAACAAGGGGATGCTGGCTGCTGGCTGCTGAGAAATGCAACTCTGTTTTGATAACTGTAAATATTTTAAAATTATTTGTTTGCCTGTGCCAGCCAGCAGCAGCAGAGGGTGTGTTAAATGTTGCCAACTCTAGTGGAAATAATTTATTAAGTTTTCTTCACTCACAAAAAAAAAACCATAAATGCAAATAATGTTTTTGAAGTTTTTCCCTTTTAGAAGATTAAGTTGTCCTCTGGGATTTTGTTATTAATATTGTAGTTATAGTTTTAAATAGGTATTGTACACAAAAAAAAAAACTGCAACAAATTGAAAATTGACCGTTTAATGTCATGTACAAGTTAAGTTTAATGTAATTAGTTTTGGGAATTGCCCGCCAACAAAAAGAAATGGATTAAAAGTTTGAGTAAAAGGCAATTGTTTTGAACTATGTGTATGTGTGTGTAATTATTTTAAAGAAAATTAAGACATTGTAGTTGGCTGAAGTAGTAAGCACGTTGACTATAAAACCGAAGGTAGCTGGGTGCGAGACCGGTCACCGACAAGCTCATCAAATAATAACACCACGTATTTTTACATCGTGATTTAAATATGCTACTAGTGACTGAAGAAATTGCAAAACATGCAGGCAAATATTTAACATCCTAATCCGCTTGCTCGTAATATCTTGAACTTTATTGGACACATCCGCTTAACAAAGAGGAACACAACACCTCAGATGAAAACTCTTGAAAATATTTGTGTGCTTAGTACGACATTTATGTATTATTGATTATTCTCTAATAATCAATCCCCCTTATTACGAATGGCGTGGTCGACGTCACATCAAGACGGCAGTAAATATTTTCACTTCTCTACTTTTTATCGGCAACAATTGGATCTTGCTGACAATCTCTCACTAATCTCTAAGGCTTTGTAAATTAATGGAGCATATTAATAATAGTCAATTGTTGGCGACAAAGAGTAGACAAGTGCCAATTTTTACTGTCGTCTTGATGTGACGTCGACGACGCCATTCGCAATAAGGGGAATATGCTATGTATATATCGATAATAATCAATAATACTATGTATTATGGTAGGACTTAAAATGATATCTAGACTTAAGATTTGAATACTTATTGTTAGTTTACTTTTGAAGATACACTAAGTAAATATGTATATGTACTTGTATTTAAAAAAAAACGTATTTTTCTAATTTACATTAACATCCCTTTGTGTCAGTTGTAGTACGAAAGTTCAAGTGATGAAGGCATAGATACTATGGTCACTTAACTACACCGGCTTCAGCGAATATTAATCCTACTGTAACATTAGAGCGCCCTTTTTCGTCAGTATTGTGTAGCAAAAAACATATGCGAAATCAAATAACCAATAAAATAACTACCAATAACTAAGCTACATTTTAGAACATTTAATACGCCTCATTGACACCAGAGGCGCTGCAACTCTGCCTTATTAAGATAAATTTATTATTTCTCTATCTCTTATTTTTACCACCTGCCTTCTCTATCACTATCCCTTACCTAAAGAAGCTAACACAGAATAATAGGAGTTGCCTAAAAGTTACTTCTCTTAAAAAAAAAAAAAAATTTTTTTTTTGCTTGGTGATTTTTTCATATAATTTTATGAAATGCTCCTTTAAAAAATGCCTTCCAAATATACCTGGACGCATCTAAATCATTTGATAGGGCTGGGCATGGCTTATATCAGTTCATCAGTTAAACTTAAAACTGTCCTAAAAAAAATACCGAAGAAAGCTATTCGAGCAGCAAGTTCAGTATGGTTCGATATCCAGTATCCACATTTTGAATGAGAGATTAGGTTCCTAAAATATGAACACCACATCAAAAATTGCGCAAGAATACTAGGAGTCATTTTTCGATTGCCCTTACATGAGTTATTGGATATGCGAACATTAATGGCAATAGCAGGGCAGATGCCCTTGCAAAAATCACCAGCACTAAAGAAACAATCAGGACATTGATACCAGAAAGACACTCCAGGTCAATCGAAACCTAGAACAAAGACCTGTGGGAGTTTTCTGCTACACGTATGGCTCAAAGCTAGGGGAAATAACGGGCTTAGGTTTCTTCATAGAAGAACCGGACACCAAAAACTTACTTCCGCTTACCTTACTATAATACAGTCTTCCAGGCGCCAGTTCGTACGATCAGGAAGATTTTCAAATGGATCAGTGGGAATGTTATGGCCACAATAACAACAACAACCGCAAGAGTAAACTCTAGGACCGTTTTAGATTGCAAGAATATGATTAACGATGTACTGCGTCATGGCAACATTCGTCTTGTATGGGTGCCGGCTCAATACAACGTAATCGCAAATTAACGTGCAAATGGACTGGCGAAAGAGGCTAGAACCGTTACAGACAGTAATTTTAATGCAAACCCTTTCAAGGCAGCGAAGATTGAGTTACTAAATTGGGCGAAGAATGTCCACAGGACACGATGGAATAGTGATACTGTGGGTAATCTAACCAAGGTTCTATGGGGACGAAGACAAAAGAAGGGGATGTTGAAACTAAACCAGCCCAAACTAAGAAAGTTGACCAGTATCTTAATGGGATTGAAGCCACGGATGACAATGAATGTAGGGCATTTATAGAGGACATCGAGACAATGGACCACTTCTTTTATCATTGTCCAGCTTTCCCCCAGCCGAGATACCGTTATTTTGGGGATGACACCTTACCGCACATTACCAACCTTAGAGGTATAGACTGGAAAAGTTTGAGGCACTACGTAAATGATACTGAGTTCCTGGGGTTTGTTTTTTAATGCATATGAGAGCGCACAACAGCTCTCTTATGTGTGCTTATGTGTATGTCTCCGGACATGAGCGTAATGGCTGCTCTTTTCAATCTAACCTAACCTAACCTAAAGAAACAATTTAGACGAATTGGGATATTGAATGAAGATGATTTCACACAAACATGAAAAAATCTTTGTCGACAGCAAGATAGCTCCTCAGTTTCCTAAAAGCATATAAAACTTGCTCTATTCTAGTTGGACAGTGCAAGAATGTGCTAGTTATCTAGATTTGGTGATCAGGGTGACCTTATTCTCATATGGGTTCTAGCACACAGCAACTTCCGAAGTAACTAACGGGAGGAAGAGCTGGCTAGCGCTAGCCTTGCTATAAACGCCTCCAGTGCATCTTCAAGCATTATCTCCATAAGGCTGAATACAGATGGCATAATTAATATTATGATCTCCTCTTGTTAAAGGTTACTCATAGAATGACTTTTATTTAGTTCTTTTCTTATTTCTTAACCTAGACAATTTAAGCTTGCTAAGAAATGTGGCCTCGCTACAATGGTAGTAGCAAGTACAAGCTAGTATAGAAAGTAAAAAAACCGTAGGGACATCTCGAAGCTCGTCGCAGTTTTCAGACATTCTAGCAGGATAGGCCTCTCGCATAATTAGTTCTGCCTTAGCTGTCGTGAAGAAAGCACAGAAGGGATACTGTGTATCTCTTGAGGTACAAGCTTTTAGGCAGCTATGTACTAGACGACCTTTCAGAGTTATCAGAGATTGCTTTGAGCGGCGTTATCAGTTATCTCAATGCGAGGGCTGGGATATAATATCAATCATTGAATTCGAGTACTTGGATACGGTTCCATATAGTTGGACACCGAAGAGTGGAGTGGTTTGGCAAAAAGGAATCATCCACGTAAACCAACCAACCAACCAATTAACCAAGAAAAATTTGGGATATTGGAAGGTCTGAGATGTTGGATCGGGCAGCTACAGAAGCAAACCAATTAACCAACACAAAATTGAAACAATCAGGGGTATTGGCAGATCTGGGCTATTAGAAGATCTCACAAAAACTTCAACAAATTGCGAATAAAGGATAAGAGAAAAAGTCCACACGAAAGAAAGAAATCAATAGAGAAGGCGGTTTGCGATAATCCTTTCTAAATTTTAATTACGAAACCTCATAGCGGTCACTATCGGTCACTGGTCATTTGGACATTAGAATACGTTACAACGACTTTTGCAGAAGTTGTCAGGTTGAAGAAGAGGAAGAAATCACCAAAAATTTTCTCTGTCACTGCACCTGGTTCGGAGATCTGTAAAATGTTTTGAGACAGATGAGGCCGGTCTCAGTCATATTGATTTACACAGGATTTGATAATTTTGTTAAACAAACTGGATGGTTAGAAGGCCTGTCCTTACACGAAATATTTAGGAAAAATTTGCTAATTTAAGTACTGATGAACCCAATTTAGCTAACCCTAAGGCAGCATGAACAACTCCCCATTACCCAGATTGACCTAGTAGCTCTTTGTACTGCAGCTTCAATAAGACGGTTCTAAGGCAACTTTTTATCAAGAATAACACCTCACTATTTTACCTCATTTAATGTATCTCCTAAGAGATAGTTACTGATTAACTGGGATCGTAAACAGCTGATATTAAAGTAGAACTTTTCATCGCCAGCCTAAAATGGAGGTAGTGGCGACGTTGTTTGTTCGTGTAGTCGTGGTTGTTAGAGGGGTCAAAACAACAGTCTTCATATAAATGTGTGTATTTTAGTTTTAACGAATTTTGATCGGTAGTCTGCTGCTGTCTGTCTATATGCTTGTTTTATCTGCTTATTCTCCTGCCAGAATTACAATTCTTTATAACTCATGTGTGACAGATGGGTTATATTACCAAAGGGTGAATACTACAGGGAACTCAGTAACTGACTGCGAGGTGAGGAGGACCAACCGTTCATAGAGAAGTAGGGAGAATGGCAGAATTTCGAGAGCTATGTGGCCAAAACTATCCTAACTGCTACTGGATATGAATAGGAAGGTGAGCGATTCTTGATGAAGAGGAACCAGAAACCATTGAACATAATCGTTATTGGTGTATTTTACACGACGCTTTTGTAATAGATTAAAGAACCCTGCAATATTTGTTATTTAATCTAGGACGAAATTGTCGTAGTTGAAGTCGAAATACGCCAACCACGATAAGTAAAATTATCTGTCGTTGCTTAGATGTCTGAGCAGACGGTTCCATGAGATCGCAAAGCGTAAATTGGAGGATATCAGGGGCTTCATCATGGGAGTCCCGTGGCTTAATGACGGATAATAGGGACTTTTCTTGATATATTGGGGCTTAAATTGTTATTCACGGGTACTAATAGAAGGGAATCACAATGGACTCAAGTGGGTCTCCGATTCGAAGTGCAACATCACCCTACCTGAACTAATCTAACCTAAGCTATAACTCACTAGGTTAGGTTAGGTTAGGAAGGGTGGTGCTATGCCGCACCTCCACTCGGAGACCCAATTGGATCCATTGTGATTCCTTTCTATTGCCCATTTAAAAAAAGGAATATTTACCCCCCCCCCCCTCCTTTTTTGTAGAAAGAAGTGACTCGATTATCCATCATTGTGCCACAGAATTCCCATGATGGGGCCCCGATATCAGTAATGCTTTCGAGCTGTGACAGATAATATGTTCTACGGTTTCTGGTTCCTCTTCATCCCTGCAGATACTAAAAAAATCTGGAGTACCTGGTTCTTGCTCTGACCGAGTAATGACCTGTCAAAGCGTATAACTCACTAAATGTCTCTGCAATATGAATTTTTATGGAAAACTACGTTATATCCGGGTGGTGCTACCTCACCGTGTACCTTAACGCTACTTAGCATCTTCACACATATGACTGGCAAATCAAACAGACTTGTTTAAAATTTATATACACTTTGTATCCTATTTGGTTGAACTCAAGGTTTAATCTTTTTTCCCAACAAAATTTATATTTAATTAGTAAGAAATATAAACCAAATAATTACATTTCCCTGACTACCGTATGATGAGATAGATGTGTGCAAGCAACGCGTTTGGACACGTTTTTTAACTACGGGTGGCAATTGTTAGTGTTGCAAATCAAAATTTAACTGAAAACTCAAAAGCAACCACTAACTTTAAGCTAAAACAAACCACAAAATTCATTTATGTACGTTCGATAAGGCAAATTTTACAGAACATCACACACATGCATACATATCGCTCATTTTCTAAAATAACGTGATAACTCAAAAAATATATAGTTTGCCAGAAAACGAGTTTTAAAAGTTTTCAATTTATACACGACTTAGTGGAAATAGGAAAGAGCTGAGTACACAAGATATTTGTATGAAGTATAAGGATTAATTCTGCGTCATTAACCCAAAAATCTTATTTTCTTAGTTATGGCACTATTTTAGTAAATGAGCGTACACGCTCGTTATTAACAAGCAACACATAAAGGATTTTTTTTTTCAAGCAAAAAAATGTAATTTGATCTATAATTAAATGAAAAAAAAAATACTTTATCTTATTTAAAACAACCGAATTTATTTTATATGTGGATACACACACTCGTACATACTTTTAGATTTATTTATTTGTTTTTAAAAATTTTTGTTTTGGCACAAAAAGGTCATTTTATATGTTTTTATAAATATATCCTGCATTTGGCGGTTAAATATCCTGTTTAATTCTTCTCTTGCTATTTTTATTTTTTTTTTTCTTCCTTTTTAAAGGTTTTGTATTGGTCATTGGTTTTATTTGTATACATATGGTTGGTGTTGCTTTATTGCGGCTTAAAATTTTAATTAAATTATAAAACGCTCATGTTTCAGGGCATGCGAATACCATGCACACACATATAATATATAATAAATCTGCAGTTAAAACAACAAAAATATGTAAAAATATTTTGGGTATTATGTGAGTTTATTATGAAATTTTTAGTGCAAATATTGAGCAAATATTTATGGATGTGTTTTTGTTGTACTTTTTTTTAAACATACAAACATATTCTTTTACTGCTTGTATTTTAAAGTTGTTGTTTGGGGTTTGTTGGGGGGAGATACAATTCAATAAAACATATACATAAAATTATTTGGTTTTTAATACGTCAGTTTAGGGTTTAATAAAACTAAACTATTGTTTTTACTAAACCATATGGTCATAGGTGAGGTAAGTTAATTATTTACAATTTTTTTTTTTTGAAAAAAGAGAAGTAACACTCAGGCATTAAATACTTCAAATAAGTTTCCCTTATACATTCAAAACAACTCTCGTGTTTTATGAAAAATTACCAAGACTCCAAGACTGTTTCAGGCTGAGCAACGCCAAAATTTATAATGCGGTTCGAAGGACCATAAAGAAGCTGCTTCTGTTAACGCATAAAGAAAAAAGGCTAAGATTAGGTTAGGCTAGTAAAGGTGGTGCTAAAACCCACCTACACTCGTAGACCCAGTTGGGTCCATTGTGATTCCCTTTTATTGCCCATTAAAATTAATATTTATCCCCCCTCCCCCTCAGAAGTGACCCTATTATCCGTCAGTAAGCCATTGAATTCCCATGATTAAGCCCCTGATGTGCTCTAGTTTATATTTCCCGATATCAGTAATGCCCTCATGGAAACGCCTACTCAGCCATCTAACCTATGACGTTGCAGCTTCGGGCAGTGACAGATAATAAGTTCAATGGTTTCTGGTTGCTCTTCATCGCCGCACATCTTACAGAAATCAGGAGTGCCAGTTTCCCAAATGCTGGTTCTTGTTCTCACCGAGCAGTGACCACTCAACGCACCTATCATTATTCGCATCGCCTTCGTATCCATGTCCAGTAGAAGTTTGGCTCTTCCTGAGTCAAGTTTTGGCCACATAGCCTTTTAGACTCTACAATCCTCCCTACTTCGCCATGACCTGTTGGTTTTGCTCTCTACCCAATTACTGAGTTCCCTGTAGTAATAATCTATCGGTAGTTTCACGGATAAAGTTCGTGATAATGCTTGAGAAACAGATAACACCAAAGACAATTGTCTAACAAATACATGTTGTTTTCCAAGCCCGCTACACTAGCAGTGCACTTGTGTCTAAAATCCGAAATTGTGGCAAAAATTATTTCCAAATGAGCAAGCGTAATAAGACTTGGTGTTGCATGAGCATTTTAAAACAATTGTTAATAACCCGCACCCCTCTTGGTAACACTTCTCACAACTTCACCCCCTCCCCCCCCCTTCCATCCTCCTTCAACCAAAATTTTCCAAAAGGAATTAAATTAATTAAGACTGATTCAGACTAAACAATGTCGTCATTAGGAATATGGTTCGAAGGACCATAAAAAATTCAGCTTCTATTTGATCATAAAGAAAAAAGGCTAAATTTCGTGATAATTTTTTAGAAACAGATAACACCAAAGACAATTGTCTAACAAACACATGTTGTTTTTCAAGCCCACTACATCATCAGTGTTCACGTGTTTGGTGCAAAACCCGAAATTGCGGTAAAAATTATTTCTAAGTAAGCTAGAATCACAAAACTTAGTGTGTAAATAACACACCCCCCCCCCCCCAACAAAAACTGCATCCGCCCTCATCATTCGCACAAACTTTTTCAAAAATTATTAAATTTTTATTCTCTTGGCACTTTCCACAAATAGGATTTCTGCAAAGGATGGATATATCCTCTCACGCGTGACAATTTTGACTAATATTAATAATACACTCACCTACGACATTATTTTAATTTTTTTTTAATTTTCAAAAACTATAAATTTTTATTATGAAAACCAATCAATAGTAATTTGAAATTACACAACACTTGATAAAGTGATAGTAAATCAAAATTAACGAAAAATTTAAACTTCTTTATTATTCTTTTTATATAAAATCAAAAAAAAAAATTTCCACTCACGCTCACGCCTAGTCACGCGCGACAATTATTGAACACTCCTTTTTTAGACCATTTAAAGTGGTTTAACCATGCATTTAAAATTAAAAAAAGAGCTTAATTTCCTTTTTATTATCACTTGATAAAGTGATAGTAAACCAAAATTAACGAAGAATTTTAAAAAGACCTTAACTTCTTTATTATTCTTTTTATATAAAAGCAAAAAAAATATTTTTTCACTCACACTCACGCATTCTCACGCGTGGCAATTATTAAACATTTAAACATTATTAAACATAATTGTTGGATAATTTTAAAAAGTGTTGTTTTCTTTGTCATTATTTTTATATTATAGTAAAAGAAAAAATTACATTGTCACTCACGCGCAAGCATGCTCACGCGTTAAAATTTTTAAACACCCCAGTGTGTGCTGTCATTTAAGCAAGGTGCTCACTACCCAAAATATTGCAACTAACCTGATCTCATGAAGTCTATGAAAATTTAGCAAATACAATACGTGAATTGTTTTAATTCGTTGTATCATAATTTGTTGAACGACTTTATGCAATGAAAACTCAATTTCACCATTCACTAATTTACAACAGTGTTTCCTTTCTTAGTTGCTCTTTGCTTAAGAGAAAATTTTTTTAGTTTCTTACTTTAGCACAATAAATTTGTTTAAAATAAAGTATTATTATCATATCTTGTATTTCTTTCTTTTTATTTTTACCAGGTCTGGTTTCAAAATCGTCGAGCTAAATGGCGCAAAACTGAAAAATGCTGGGGCCACAGCACTAAAATGGCTGAATATGGTTTGTACGGTGCCATGGTCAGGCACTCGCTGCCTCTGCCCGAGACTATAATTAAATCGGCCAAAGAAGATGAGTCGGTGGCACCTTGGCTGCTGGGCATGCACAAAAAGTCCTTAGAAGCTGCCGATGTGCTGAAATCTGATGACAGTGATCGTGAAACGCCCACCTCAGATGATACAAACACTTCGTATTCAGCCGGTAGTACACACAATTCCCCGATCTCATCATTCTCCATTTCGCGGCTGCTGTTTGACAACAGCAGCCATCATCAGAGCAAGCATAAAGGGCATGCACACAATAGCGCTGTTGGTGGTGTGAATACAATGAATCACGATCTCATGGCAAACTCACATCATTCGGGTATGCAGCATCATCCTTACAATCAACAGCAGCACTTGCATCATCTACAGCAGCTGCATCAACAGCATCAGCAGCAACAACAACAGCAGCAGCAACATCAGCACCAATTGATGATGGCTGAGGCAGCAGAGTTGCATAGAAGGAGACAGGAGGAATATCAAAGAGAACAACAGCAAAGAGAATTAAATAGTCAGCAACAACATCAGCATCAACAACAGCAGCAGCAGCACCAACAACATCAGCAGCTGCAGCAGCAGCAGCAGCTACAGCAACATCAACAAACTCAACAGCTGTCCCGCTTTAATGAAGACCATGATGATGATCTCATGGCTGATCATGAGGACAACGACGACGATGATTGTGATAAAGAAGAAATCGATATTTGTGATGACACCGATGAGGATCCCATTAAAGATATTAAAATGATTAAAAGGGAAAATGTAGAGAATAGATGAAATTTATTTATAGATGTTTTATTGTAAACTTACAAAGCAAGGCATTAAAGTGGACATTTTTTTATCAAAAATAATTTTTGTAGGTGGAAGAA
The DNA here is from genome assembly GCA_944452675.1 of Tachina lurida. NCBI lineage: Eukaryota > Metazoa > Arthropoda > Insecta > Diptera > Tachinidae > Tachina > Tachina lurida. Next base: position 15,432,570 of record OX101755.1, read on the forward strand.
CAAACTCCAAGAAATTATATTGAAACCATGTCTGTGGTAAATTTTAAAGCTTAATATTTGCTAGTTTTCAAATTCTGCTCTGCTGAGTTTTGTTTTAATAAGATTTGATGGGCTTTTGATAAGCAAAGAGCATTCTTAATGTCGGTTTTTTGAGCATTAAACAAGTAGGAAATTAAGGAGGTTTCTGGAACAGCAGGTGCCAATGGACAAGCTGCATGATTAAGCAGCAAACGGTGCTGGCTGGGCTTTATACTACACCCAAGGAGCAGGAGAATTGCAAGCTCTGTGATAGGCTCTAGTTCGTTCTTAAACAAAACCAGCTGAATTTTCGTAAAAGAAAATGCCCGGCACTTGGATGTGACAAATTATGGATGCATTTGTTGTCATCAACCACTGTTGAATTTTCTAAATGCGTCAAACTTGACTGTTTGTCTGGAGAATAAGGCTCCTCCACTTTAACGAAGTCACTTTAGTACTTAGATCAAGGCAACTTTGCGACTTTCCCTAGTTTACAATTAGGGATTCAATCGCTATTGTTGTCGTTGGCGATTTTCGCCTCCTACTTCAATATTTTGTAAAAGATTAAAGTCAAAATGTAAATTTTTTATTCCTTGTAGTACAAAATTTCGAAATTATAGCCAACAAAAGTACGACAGAAATTTCCTCAACAACCCGACTTCAAATGCATGTAAACAAATATCTGGCAGCCTTGAGTTGCTAGCATTAGATTGTGGCAGCGCCAAAGATTACGATAATAGTGATGCCACATCTGTTAGCAAATCATTCTTTCAATTTCTTCAGGGAAAGAATTATCTTAAACACAAGTTTGACAAATTTAATTTAAAATTAAAGAGCACGCTAAGAACTTTTTTAATATTTACACAACTATTGTAATAGTTTACAATTTAACAAATTTTTTAAGCTTTAGGACTTGATATATTTTTATTTTTTTATTTCGATATTTCGTTAACCTTCTGTTAACTTCTTAAGGACATTTCTTATTCATTCTTATTCAAAAAAAAAATATTTGAAATTTCCTGAAGAAGTTGAAATGTTGAAATAAAAAATAAAAATATATAAAGAACTAAAGCTTAAAAAAATTGTTAATTGTTCATATGAAAATGAGGTTGAAAAACTAGATAAAAAAAATTTATTTTAATAGTTTCCTTATATTTTTAATAAAACTCACAAAATATTTTCTACACTTTATAGAAAAAAGCATTACTTGCCCCCCAGAAAGAAAATATGTACCAAGCACAATTTGTAAAAATTAAAATAAAAATTTAAATAACAACGAATTTCTTTTCTAACAACTTTCGAAGATATAATATTAATTTTAATCTTGCAAGATCTTATTTTTATTTAACGAGTGTCAAAATGAATACGTATTCAAAAAGTGTATTTGCTGTAAGAATTTTTGAATTACAAAATTTATAAAATAATTTATATATATATATATATATATATATATAGTTTTTATTTAAAATCTGTGTATATACAAAATTTCAAAATTAACTTCAAGGCTTTCATTTTAAGCAGCTAATTGTGATTTTAGTTTATTTTTATTTATACTTGTATTCTTAAATTTTAAGTGAAAATTATTCAAACAAGTTTTTTTAACCAGTGCATTTAATTTAATATGTATGTGTAATGTAAATATGTAGTATCTAAATAATAAAAAAAAATCACTAAAATATTCTAATACTCCTGATCTTTTTAAATGTTTATAAACTAACCAGTAAGAATTTAAAGATATATGTACATATACAAATATGTATGTATGTATATATAATAAATTAATTAAATTTACTTTTTAGCTTTAATTTGCAATCTCTTTTAGTATTTAAGTGGTTATAATCTAAATTTAAACGAATCTTATAAGAACATCAAAACTAGATATTGTGTTATATACATACATAAATCTCTTAAATATATAGAAGAAAAAATCAAGAAACGAAAAACCTTATAAATGATTAGAAAAAAATATATATATACACACTTATATGGTAAAATCGAAGCAAGTGTTTTATTAAAAAAAAATATTAAAATAATAAGCAAAAGTTGAAACTGGGATGTGATATAGCAAGTGCATATTAAGCAGGGTTTGCCAATTTTAGTGTTAACAGCTGATGATCAGCTGCTGAAAAGAATTTGCCCTGATATACAGATTGTCAAAATTGAGCATTCTTACTTAAATCATTTTCAAAATTTATGTCCTTGACATAAGCGCAATGGCTCCTCTCATCAACCTAACTACATATAAAAAGCCTCATATATGTATGTATATATTGAACTTTTACTCAATAATGTATCGTTGGCTTAATATAGAAAGGCCCTAGTTCATAATTTTTTTTGGAATCGAGTTTTTTGTATATTTCGATAGAAGATCTAATGTATCGAAAAAAAATAATGAATTAGGGCCTTTCTATATGAAAGTAACGCGATATACACCTGTGTCTCTGTATCTGTATGAGTCCACGTTCAGACCAAACGGCTGGACCGCTTTTCATTTCGTTTTTTTCTGTTTAAAAGGTAACTTGATCGAGAGTGTTCTTAGCTATGTTTGAAGAAAGTCGGTCCAGCCGTCCAGAAGATATCACATCTTTTCTAGATGTATTCTGAGACTTGTAAAATTTTTAATTTTTATTATTCTTGGTTTTATTTAATTTGTTCTTTTTTATTTAAGTTTTGTAACAAACAATAGCTCATGTCTTCATTAACAAGCTGTTTCATTTTATTTCTCGATATAAGAAAACTTTCGTTTCATAAGCAACTACATGCAGTTAAAATTTAAAATAAATAAGGAATTATTATTCAGTATGAAACAAAATAAATTTATGGCCCCTATAAATATACGTGCACATATTAAACTTAATACGCTACATTATCTGCTGACAATTTACAACACACTATCTAACAGTCTGGTACCACTCAATACACATATTAACGGTTTCCCTAAGCTATACTACATTATTATGTATGCTGTTATATTAACCACAGTTTGTTTTGCAGATAATGCAGTTACTGCTAACATTTCACCACGTATGGTAGCCAAGTGCTTTGTTTACAGTTTTAATATGTGGCAGCACTAGCATCAGCTGCTAGAGAAGAGGCAGTAATGCCAACTTCTTTGAAAGTAATTTATTTATGCATTGAGAAATAGACGTTACTACAGAAAAACAAACAAGTAAAAATTAGTAGCGTGCGCTGCTAATTGTGTATCTATATGTAGTCGGGTGGTTATTGGTTTTCCGCAGTAGTAATGTATTTTTAATATACTGTGCAGCAAACCATTAACCGACCGACCATGTGTATACGAAAATAAACAATTTTTGATTTTCGTCGGAGGAGATAATTAGTAAATTATTATTATTGTATTGACATATCAATTTATATTAAGTCGTTTTTCATTAGAAAAGTTTTATGAAAAAACTTTTGAACATGAATTTGATATTTAAATAGAATTGGTGAAATATATCCCTACCCAATAAGCAATTTTGCTTGAAATCAAGTGTTATTCAAGTCAAACAATCAATTGTCAAGTGTTGAATTAATTATGCTTGATTTACACTTTAATTCAATAGCATTCTCCAGTGAAATGGGAACTTGAATTCAATTCGAACAATTCAATTGTATTACAGTTGAATTCAAGCCTTGAATTATACTGTAATTCAACCTTGAATTCAAGTGTATTTCAAGCTTCAAAAAAATGATTTTCAAATATAAAGGAAAATGCAATCGACAAGTTTTCTAACAATAATTTTCTGCATATCTACCTTCACTATTGTTTTCCCGTTTTTCATCACCTTTTGTTTTATAAGAATTCACTTTTTTATTTATCTTTGATGTTTTTCAGCACAATTTTAATTTTATTAATAAATAGATTATTTATTTGACAAGGTTTGAACATATATGTATGTTGTTTGATTTTTTATTTCAAAATATTTTCAAACTTGAATATTACTTGAAAAAATGATTGAATTCAACTTTGTTTCCAGTTAAAATTCAAGTGCTTGAATTTTAATTTTTGAGTGCTTAGTAGTAATGTCGAAGATTTTGAGTAATTATATCGAACACCTTTTCTCTTTTCAAAAAGAAATCCAAATATATTTATCACACAGTTTCTTATTTCTGAAAAAGGGCAATGCTGATGTATTATCGAACGAGACATAGTGCAGAAATAAGAAAACATCTACAGTTTCTAAGTACATATACCATCTGATTTTGATACAACATCACATCGCATTTAAGAAAATTCAGTTGAGCTGAATGTGATTCCATTTTGATATAAATATTTGTTAATTTTAAATTTTTCTGCTGTCAAAAAATTTACAAACGTTTTGCTTTATTTGACACCAGAGAAATTTAGCAGCTGTTCATTATCTGTTGAAATCAGATCACTTGATATTAAATCGCTTTGTAAAAGGTTATGTTTGAAATCTGTCCTTTTTTCTGTTTATCAACGCATAGATTAAAAATAGATATACATACATGCAAATATAAAAAATTGTAAGAGCGTAGTCAGATAATATTTTTAATTAAATTTTCAAGCAATTGAAGAATAATAGCCTTATTCAAAAATAATAATTTGAGCTTGAAGTGTACGTTAAAACATAATTTCCATACAAATTTTAACAAAAGAACACTTGAATTTCAAAGTAATTTTTATTTTGGATACGTCCGTATATCTTCAGCTATAAAATTTTCATATATTTGATGAAATTTTTTTTATTACGGCTTAAGCTATCTTCACAAATAAAAGCAAGTAAGTTTAATTATATATTTTTATGTATTCGCATCGACACGTTAATTTTATTTTCTAATCCTTAGAGTACAGAAATATACTGTTAATAATGTTCTTGAGAGCGAGTAGGCAAGCCCCTATGTTTTACTATTGTATTGACGAGACGTCGATGTTGACAATTGGAATAAGGGTGGTTAATTGATATACTTTTATATATTAATAAATTGAGTTGAAATAATTTCCAAGTGTGCCCGTACCTTAAAGTGTTTTATGATAAAATTTAAAATTTTTCTGAAAAAAAAGTTTTTGAAAAGTGGATTTATTTTTGCTGTTGGAAAAACATTAGTAAGTCGAAAATTAAGTATACTATCAGCTAAGCTATAATATGTAGACCATACCTTTAGCTGTCTTCTTTAGGAACAAAAATTCCAGGTTTAAGTTTAAGATCAATAAAACTTTGACTTAAGTGCAGGATGTGAGAGAAAATTTAAAAATAAGATATAATAATATATATGTGACCTTCTCCGAGAAAAGGGACCTAGTGTGTCAAAAAACGGGTGTGTGTCAAAATCGATTAAAATGATAAAAACATTAAAATTTTATTTTTTAAACGATTTTTTCTCAAAACTTCATTTACACACACTAGTTCCCTTTTCTCGGAGAAGGTCTCATATATATATATAATAATATTTTCCGAACTTTCCATAGAAAACTGCAAAAAATGTCAACCAAAATTTTTTAATAGCTTATCTGATAGGAAATTAAAAAAAAATCAAGTAAATAAATTGGTTGCAACCCTTATTTCTCGAGTATTTGACGTTTTCATAGAATATTGTGATTTCGCTTAGCATTTGTGAATGTGACGGATCAATATACATATGAATCAACTAAGAGCTGTTTAGAGAATGTTTAGAAAGCAGCGCCGGGTCGGAAACACCATGGTGGAGAAAATTGTTAACCCCGGCCGAAGGCCGTCAGTACAGGAAAACGTTGAAAGGCAAAAAATCTTTATTAGGCTGCATAGCGTCGGAAGACACCTAGTGGAGAAAATCCTTAAACCCGGTCGAAAAGGAATCTGTTCAGAGAATCTTTAGTAAGCAGCGTCTTTTTGTTTTCAATTTTCTATGAAAACTTTAGAGGCCAATAACTCGTGAAATAAGGTTAGCAGACATTTTTTTTTACTTAATTTATTTTTCTAATTTTTTCAATTTTCTATCAGATAAATTGTTTAAATTTTTCTTCCGATTCTTCAGTTTCCAATGACTCGGAAAATATGCATCACCGCCAACTTTTTAGTTTAATATTTTTTTCTTATTTTTCAATTTTCTATCACATAGGTCACTTCTTATTTTGTTTTGACCTGTTTCACTAAACTGCATTTGTTCTAAAACTTTTTTTCAAAGTCCTGTGAAATTTTATCCCCAACGGCTCGCTACAAACTGTAAATTGATTTCCAATACGTTCTCAATCGAAATATAGCCCTTTCAATATGAAAGAAAATACTTTTTCCATCACACAGCAATAAATAGTTAAATTTAACAAATAAAAATCGCCACATTAACAGCACAGTTCGAGACTTTTACATAACAAAACCTAACCTCAAAGTTTTGACATTTGTTCTAATCAAAAACAGCAGAAATTTGTTTTTCACGCACTATAAGCAGAAGTAAGAATTTTCTTTTAAAAGTTTTAATTAAATAAAATATTAAAAGGCATATTAATTTTTAAAACTTTTAAAGAAAATTGCCCAAAATGGCTGGTGAAGCTGAGAAATTTACTGGGTTGTCCAAATACTTCAATGGTACAACAACTGCTGGACGTGCTAATGTAAGTTAATTGTTGGACAAAGTGTTACTCAATCATTTGACTGGATTTTTATGAAAATTTATATTCTTCCATTTTGTAGGTCGGCAAGGCCACTTATGCCGTTATAGGCTTGATCGTTGCCTACAACATGCTTAAGCCCAAAAAGAAGTAAATGTAAACGGGAGTGGAACGTTCTTAAGGCTTGCTCAAAACATGCAATTGGACAAAAGGAGTATTTATATCTTAATGGTCGCTAGCCGGTCTTGGGCATTAATTATTACAATTTGCAAGCTTTGAAAGTTGCCTCGTTTCATTAAGTTTTCAATAGATGCTTTTTTTTACAAACTAGTTGTGTGATCTACTAATTTTTCTCTATATTGTAAGAACAACTTTATGATGGGAGTGATGAAAGAAAATAAAGTAGTTTGAAACAATATTAACATGGAGTAATTTCTGTTTGTGTTAATGAATGGAACCAAGGCATGTGCCTTGAATGGAACTGTGTGATTGTGGAAAATAAAGATTTGTTGTATGAACCAATTTTTCATTGTACATACATACAAAATGATGTTGGATTTGATTGGTACTTTGGAGGAAATTGTTAGATGAAGTAGGGAGTTACTTAAGCGACTACTAATAGTAGTAACCACCAACGTCCACTTACATGCTCCGATAAACCACGCTTTCTTTAGGTGACTGCCTGTTCAACCTAACCTAACAATAACTTTAGATACAATAATTTTTATTTTATGCCCCATTAAACATGCTTTAACTCAGAATTATAGTCAATGCACAGCACAATCTCCTGACACGTTTGGAAAGATTGTAGAAGTTTCTATTTAGGAAAACAATTTAGTTTTTAGATTTTTTCCAATTGGTTTATCAAAAATTGGCATGATTTCATAGAATATCTGAATAGTTATAAATTTAAGGATGCAGTGATTTAAGGCTTAGCAGGAGTTTGTCTTCAGCATAGTGTTAATAAATCAAATAAGACAAAGCATCCTTGGGGGAAAATACAACACCCTTTGATATCCAACGAAATTTTAAAATATTCCATTTAAACTGTATTGAAAGGTTTTCTTATTTACCCCAATCTTTTATTTTGCAAATTTATATACTGCTAACATGGAAGCTAGAGCTTCCCTACAACATTGCTGAATTAATGGATAAATTGTTAACGTCTAGTACTTACAACATGGCTCCATGGCATTTTCACACATCTTGCTCTCCTTACGATCATTATCAAGGCGTGTCAACAAGCAGACATGTACTGAAAATCACTTTATAGTCAAATAATTTCAAAACACTATAAATATGTTCTGGGCACACAAATATTTTAAATCTCGTGTTTTAAAACCGGTCAGCCAACAGGACCACTTGACGTTCTGTGCTTGACGTGATTTCAAACATTTTGTTTTGTATTCGGTATTAAAAGAATTACATGCATATAAAACGATTTAATTTTGTAATGAAATTAATTATTTCACACACAAGCTCTTTAATATTCACATATTTAGAAAAACGTTGAGCATTTTTGCCCACTTTTTAAAAGAAACTTTGAAAAATTTTAAATTTTAGTAACACAATACCTCTTTTGTGAACAAATTTTAATTTTCTTCTTCTTCTTTTCAGTAGTCAGCTGATATTGTTGATCAAGAGCACATTTGAGGTTGCCAGAGCAACAAAATTTTAAATTCGCCTAGCATTTAAATTAACCGTTAGTGCTGCCGTTAATAATGAAATGTTATCTTATAGAGAAACTAAATATATTTAATAATTATGAGCTTCGATTTATTAATATTTGATATGCAAAGGTAAGCAATAAGTACTTAGTTACTGCGGAAGCAACATAAAATTGTAAACTGGGGCTTTAGAACAGTGAACTACTAAGAATTATAATAATTATTAATATTAAATATTTTCAGAAGACTTTTACCCTCTTATGCAAATACGATTGTTAAGCTTAAAGTTGATTTAACAAACGAATTTTGTATTGCAAAACCGGTTTTACGGCATGCTTTAACTTTAACAATCGTTTTTGCATAAGGGCATACATAATACTTTAATTCAGTAATTTAGGAAAATATTTATAATTTATAATTTATTTTAAAATAAATTTGAGTGTTTGCTTATGCAGTCATTAAATAGTTGTAATCAAAAAAATGGTTGTTGTCTTTGATAATACTAATACTACCATGTCTTACAACCCAGAAATTTAATGAAAGTACATATCAGGGACGGCATTGAGAATTTTAAAATTGTACCAACAACTTTAAAAAATTTTATATATGTACTTTGTTGACCTTAATTATACCAAAAGATTTTTTTAGTTCAAATTACATATTTTTATTGGATTTTATTAAAATAATAATGATTTAGAAATGGATGAGTTCACATTTTTTGGTTTTCTCGCTGCGTTTGGCTTTCACAGTACTGTTTTCAAGTGATAAGAATATGAGTTGCATTGCTCAAAAGTGAAAATTGGCATATGCAATAGTCTGAAAAGAAATGCGGAGTGGAATGCGGGGTGATTCCTTAAATGTACTAAATTAGTCATTGATGTAATTTTGTACCTTTCGGGTTTGAATAGTACCAAAAAAAAAGTACAATTGTACCAATTTTGCCGTCCTAGCCTCACGCAAACTCATTCATGTTATCTGAGACACATAATGGAAACGTACTATAAGATACAAAATTCAATTGCTTAAGCTCTTTTTGTTTAAACTTTATAGACTTGGGTTGAACTGATTCAGTCTATGTAGACTTGTTTTTTTTTTATTTTTTTTTTAAACACACAACACAACCCGCGAAGCGATTAGCTTGTCTGCGGAAAACACCCAGGGTCTATGGTGGGAATCGAACCCACGACCTCTGGACTGAGAAGCTAGCATAGCTACCACTCAGCCACAGGGGCACCCTGGATCGTATCGTATCGTAGCCAGTTAGTAGCTGTGCATAAGCACATTTTCCATACAAATTGACACAAAAAAGCCGCCCCAGAAAGTAGTCGAGAGCAGTGTTGCCATATTTATTTTTCAAAAATCTTCAAGTCATGCAAAAAAATCTTTTTTTTTTTAATTAAAAATCTTTTTTGCAATTTATATTGAACGAAAATAAGTTAAAATTTAATTTGTTTCCAGGGAACTATTAAGCTTAAAGCTAAATAACACAAAATATTTACTGTATAGAACATGTGTAAGATTATTATTAAGCTAATCAGAAAATATGTAAGTAGTTTAGTCAAAAGACTCCTCAATAATATATTAAAAGTACCAAAAGTCACATTTTTAAAAACCTTATTTTTATCTAAGAAATCTTTTTGGTGGTATTTTCGTGTCTAAAAACTTCAAAAATAAGATAAATCTTTACATATGATAACACTGGTCGAGAGTGATTATCTATTTTATTTTGAAAGCTTGTGCTCTCACATATAGATAAATAAATATTCTCTCTTTGTATTCAAAACCAGCGTGACCGTTTGACCGACTAAAGTGGCAAATTGCCACTTTTTCGACTGCCTTGCCCCTTTTTTGTCTGCCTTGCCACTTTTTTCACCCTTTTTTTTAGAGTGAATTATATAAAAATACATTAAAAATAAAAAGTTTAATGTAGTTTTCTCGTTTTTTTTTAATTTTGCCCCTTTTTTTTGATAAATCCCCTTTTGGTGCCACATTTTGAAAAATGTCATCGGTCACCCTGTTCAAAACTACAAAAGAAAATAGAACAAAAATTAGAGAGCATTTGAAGTTATTGCCGTAGATTTTATTATGGGCTTTGTTAATTTGACAGCGATTTTTCCTGAAGTTACGGACTTATTCTGTTTGATAATGAAGGTTTCAAAAATGCTTTCAAGTTTCCCTAGCGATATTAATTTCCTACTCAAATAGTTTTGCCCACAATCTTTTAGCTTGTTTGGTTCTACACTTAGATAAATTACTTAGCTAAGACCAAGGCCAAGACATTAATTAAATAACTCCTCAAAATTAGGCAGCGAATAATATTTTAATTTAGAGTTCCTCCTATTTCAAAACAGTGATTTTATTAACTAGGTGCTTTTTCTGCCGGAAACTGGACACGGCTTGGAGTTAGTTGAATTTTCATATATGAAAAAAATAAAAGCTTATGCTTATTGTATATATGGAAAGAAGTACATGGAAACAAATTGTTTTTGGTGTGGGGATGAACAAGTTTTTGCCGAGTGTCACAAGAAAATGAACGGAAGTAGAAGAAAAGAAATTTCCTTACATGTAAGAATCGAATTATGTACGAGTATGTATGTACATATGTATATTTTTTAAGATTTTTTTTAGCGAAACGACCGAACCGATTAAATAAATAAAATGTATACATACATACATACATATATAGTAGATATGTGTGTGTACATAATTTAAATTTTCCCTGCAGGAGATCGAACTAGTGTCCAACTGGTATTTTACTAGTACAGAAGCCACCACCACTAGTTCCCAACCGTAAACTTTCCTCTAACATGTTAATGCTCAAATTAGCATTGAGTGTGTTTAGAAAATTACTAGTGCCATTGGTACTAGTTTAGGACTAGTTAATTACCAGTTCTTTTGCAAAGAAAAATTATATAAAATTGGTGGTTTTATTCCTGTATTACCCAGTGACAACTGCTAGTTAAAATTCGCAATTATTTATCAAAATTCAAAAATACAAAAGGTTAATTGTAATTATTTGATTATAATTATTTATAGGTGAACCTAAAACTTTAATAATTGTAATGGGTGTTTTTTATTGAGGTATAGAACTTTAAGTTGGCATCACTTTTTTAACTGGCGGCTATTTTGTCAGCTGTCAAGTGATTAATATTTAGTTTGGTTTGCCATTTCATCATGAACAGGTTGACAAAAGAACAACGCTTGCAAATCGTGCAAATTTATTTCGAAAATAATGGTTCAGTTCGCGAAGTTTACCGCAAGCTCCGTCCATTTTATGGTCGACATAATCGTCCATCAGAGCAATTAATTCGGTTAACCATGGATCGTTTTCGCACTACGTTTACTCTATGTGATAATACGCATCCGCAGAGACGTCGAACAGTGCGCACCGAAGAAACAATTGCCGCTGTAGAGCAAAGTGTTGAAGAGGACCCGAATGAATCGATTCGCCACCGTGCACAGCAATTGGAGCTGATAACCGACTATTTTGTTCCCGAATTGGATGGCATGAATGTGGATGAGTTGTGGTTCCAACAAGACGGCGCTACATGCCATGTACGTACGTACGTCACAATCGATTTATTGAAGGAAACATTCGATGAGCGCATAATTTCGCGGAATGGACCTGTCAATTGGCCACCAAGATCGTGTGATTTGACACCATTGGATTATTTTCTTTGGGGATATGTGAAGTCGCTCGTCTACGCCAACAAACCAGAAACGTTAGGGGACTTGGAAGCCAACATTCGTGGCGTTATTGCCAACATACGGCCCCATACCTATGCTCGAAAAAGTGGTTGAAAATTGGACCTGTAGAATTGGCTTTATTCGAGCCAGCCGTGGCGGCCACATGCCCGAAATCATATTTAAACATTAATGGCATAAAATTATCCTTCCAATAAAGCCAAATTGATGGACATTAAAACGATTTTCTTGTGTTTTATTTCAATTCGAAGTTCTATACCTCTAAAAAAAACACCCTGTATAATACCAATTTTCGTACAGTGCAAGTGCTCTGTTAGACAGTCAAAATTTATTTTGCAATGTGGTGCCTTCATATACTAGTACTCATCAGAACTAGTAATTTTATACAACAACTTTAACCCTTTTCGCACTAGTTCTTGCTGTTCTAGTAATTATACTAGTAGCGTTTAGACAATTGACACCTATTCTCCTGCAGGGTTCTTTCAGGATATACACATTTGAATCACACTTTAATTTTCTATTAGTGGCCATTCGCCCCTTTATTTAAGTTACTCTTTATTCTTTAAATTAAAAATTTACTTTTTATTAAGCTCTTAATAAATACATTTCACTTTTTAAATACTACATACCTTCTATACATATTTATGCCATGGTATTTTCTATGGTATAAATATATAAAGTACTTCCCATTCTCTTTTTGTTTTGAAAAATAAGCATTTTTGAAGTTTGTTTTTTTGAGAGAAATAAAGAAAAATGTTTTTATATACGTAGTAAAAAATTTAAGTCTTCCTTTAGATATTTTCTTTTACAAAAATGTGTAATCTTGACAAAAATTTGCGAATAAATAAAGTGATATACATACATAACTATATCTGTGGCGAAAAGGAAAAAGTGCTTAAGTCGAGATAAGCTAATTTTGATTTAATGGTAGATTCGTAATCTGCATATTTGAAAGTATCCCTGGTCAAAATCTGAATTAATGTGTGTGATTTTTCAAGCAGTTATAGCAAAATGAATTGCGGCTTATCTTTTTAAGACTTCAAACCTCATTTGGAATAACAGCTTAATTTAGCTTATACTTTGGTATATTTCAAGTTAAATGTATTATTTACAGTGTGTAGAACGATGTTTGTATAAAAAAAAATTAAGATTAACAGAGAATTTTCCAATTTACATGTAAAAGAGATAAATTTCTGAAAATCGACTTGAACGCTTAAAAGTGCTCTCCTGCAAAACAGTCAAATATGACTTAAGCACTTTTTCCTTATTGCCACAGATATATCTGTGAAGTCTTACAAGTGGTTATGTAATAACTTATCTCATATTTTGAAGTTTTCTGCCTAATGCAAATCTTTTAACTATGTATATTTGCATTTAAATTTGGCATTGAGAAACCAAATTGATTGATAATTTTGATTAGTTGACAAGGAATTTTTATTAAGTTTAATAAGTATTGATTGATATTGCATTTTGTTTAATCTACATACATAATTCGTTTCTTGTTGATTGTGTAACATCCTTATCTAAACAAAATTGGTTTAATAACCGATCAGATGTTTTGGCAAGTCTATCTCACAGATCTTATAGGCTCGCTGTTGACGAACACCAAGAAATGAAGGGAATTTAAAAATTGCTGCACTCATATTTTTGATTACTTGTTTAGTTTATACTATATATGTATTAGGGATGGGCAAAAAATATCGATATATCGAAATATCGATATTTGAGAAAATAAATATCGATATATGTATATCGTCGATATTTCAAAAACCTATATATCGATACATCGATTCTTATTTGCGAGTATCGGGTTTCGATACTTTTAAGAGCTATAGCCGTTTTTTAACTGTGACCCAACTAAGGCAGGTGACTTTTTGGATTGTGTGAGTATAAACCTAAAGGCAGAATTTGTTTTTACTTTCAGTTCTGTTACGAATCAGCTGACTCTTTTTGGTTTATAAAAATCATATACATATAAGCCATTAGTTTTTCTCTCCTTAATTGTGTTATGTTGCGTATACATTCCTCGATGCATGTCGGTATTCACTTTATGAATGCGATGGTAGAACTATAGCTAAAACTTTACAACAATTACGCCCGGGAACTGAAATTGTATTATTTTTTTGACATGTGTTTATAAAGGCCGTTTCACACTATAATACAAGTATTAATACTTTTGACAAAAATGCATCCCTAACCTACTTTCTGTTTCAAAAATTTCAAAAGACAATAACAACTCAACATGTCAGAGTTGCATTTTCCACAAAAGTATTAATACTTGTATTATAGTGTGAAACGGCCTTAAACGTTAAAAACCGAAAAGTTGTTCCCACTTTCCCAAGAAATGAAAAAGTCCGGGAAAAGAAAAAATCTAATAACAATGGACGATGCAAAACTCATCACTTTAGTGGAAAACTGAGACCATTCTGGTCCGAAACAGCTGATAATTTATTACAGAAAGAGTAACTATTAAAATTTAGAAACAGAATAGCACAGCACAGAGCAGCAACAGAAGGTAAAGACTAATGAAGTCTTAAGGAGCTACAGTAGGTTACGTATAACTTAACATAAATAGTTCTTTTGTATTAAATTTCTTAAAGTAAGTAATTGTACATTCGAAATTAATGCAGCAAAAAATATCGATATATCGAAATATCGATGTTTTCAAAAAATATATATCGATACTGTTCAAAAACATCGATACGATATATATCGATACATTTTCTTCATTTGCCCATCCCTAATATGTATATACATTCTGTAGTTTATAAAAAACCATTTTGAAATAATTCTTTAATAAAATTTTCCAAGCAAACAGGAAAGAGAGGGGCAATATTAAATTAATGCGGCAGCACGATTTTACCGGAAACTTCACAATCTTTATGATAGTTAGATGGTGAATGTCAAGAAAAATGGGAAAAGGAAAATACCTTATACATACATACATACATATGTACATGCATACATACATATGTATGTATATTTATATCATGGTATGTATTTTCTAAGTTCTTGAAGAGTCAATACTTTTTGGAAATTTGGAATTTCAAATCGCAATTCTGAGCAAATTCGATAGAATGAACAGCACTGTAGTACTAAAAACTGTTTTAAAGGCAAAATTTACATAAAAAATAACAGACTTATTAATAAAAATTATTAAGGCTTTATACAGGTTTTTTTTTAAAAAAATTTGTATGAAATTTTTTTTAAAAAAGCCTTTATACACTCTTAATAAGTTTTATTAATAAGGCTGTAAATAAATAGTAATATGTATGTATTGGTTTTGCTCACCTCAACTCACTTCCTTATCCGCTTTAATTTTATTTTTATTTATTTTATTTTATTATACATTTACATTTCACACACATACATACATACATATTTTTTTAACGAAACACTTATCACATTCTCTTACTTTTTTGAGAATGCAACTTATTGACATTACGCCTATTTTTTTTAATTTTGACTTGGCTTTTCAACACATATTTCTTTAGACAAGAAACTTATTTCTTATTTGAGCTTTTAACCTTACAGCGCATTTTTCTACATCTCAATTTTATTTTATTTTAATTTTATTTTTATTTATTTTATTTTATGATACATTTACATTTCACACACATGCATGCATATTTTTTTTAACGAAACACTACATTCTCTTATTCTTCGAGAATTAAACTTATTGCTATTACGCCTATTTTTTTTTTTTTATTTTGACTTGGCTTTTCAACACATATTTCTTTAGACCAGAAACTTATTTCTTATTTGAGCTTTTAACTTTACACCACATTTTTATACTGCTCAAGACTTGAACCTAATTTCAATTCAAGCACTTCCTAACCTCACACCAACTCTTTGACGATATCTAAGACATAAACCTTTTTTTTTACTTAAGCTCTTTTAATTTCAACTTTAGCACTTCACAATAAAAAAAATTTCATACTCGTACAAACGCAACGAACAACGAACGCGAACGAACCGTATACCAAAAGAAGATGCAACCGGCGCATGCAACAAAAAAAGAATTTTTCACAACTTTGCACATAATTTTCATTAACTTTCCGCTAAGTTCTTGAAAACATTTTTAGGCACCGACATTAAGGAACACTTCGTTAATATATTTGTGCAAAAATATATGAACAATGTGTAGTATTTCCATACAAATATATTATTTTTCTTAAGCACTTCTACTAGACGTCCGAACCGGAAGAAAATTGCGCGTAAACTGAATTCAGTACTAAAAAGTTCTTAGGCCAAAGCGAATTCAGTACCAGGTGGCCCTATCAGCGCAGTTAACCATCAGCTGACTTTAGCCCAACCGTCAAACTACATTGTCAAAAAGCGTACATATTCATAATTGCTCTGATAATAACTTTTGAATTAACTAATAATAATCCATTTTTACGGAAAATGTAAATTTTAGAGAGCTGCACAAGCATTAAAAAGTGGCTTACAAGCAATCTCACTAAGTTTAAGATAAGAATACTGAAGTACAGAATAAAACTGCAATAGACCAATCGTCGGTTGGTTTCTGGTTTACCGCAGACATAATGTATTTTGAATAGACTGTGCCGCAAACCAGAAACCAACCGACGCAATGTTAAAATAAAACAAAGCCTTTCAATGAATGAGAAGTGTGAAATAGAATACAAGACTTTTAAAACATATTGCACAGAGCTTTAGTAAATATATAAAAGATATGATCAGGAAGTAGAGTAAATATTAAATTTATTATATGTATATATAACGGGTTTCAACTTTTAAAATATTTTGGTTGGGATCGATAAATTTGCATTGACATTCTCAACCAAATTGACAGTTGACTTTTTAGTTGTGTTTTGCTATTGTCATTTACAACTCTGGGTAAATTTGGCTGAGAAAAATGTTGAGTATAAACAAGTGTTTTTTAGTAATTGGGTTTTTCTGGCAACACGTTGGTGTGATATAAAAAGCATTATTGCCTTCTGTCAAACTTAATATTTTAAGTTGGTAATGCGATGATAATTGCAACTTGAAAATAGTTGTGGCTCATAATACTAAAACACAATTTGGTCGTGTGCGAATTCGGCCCACTATTAGATAACCACACTGAATTTAGTTGAGAGCCATGGGGCCTTAAACCATGAGTGAACATCATGTAGCAAATTTTTGCAAATTGAATTCACACGTATTCTTATTCTCTTTCATTTAGTCTTATCTAAGATACATTTTTGCTTATCTTTTTACTCATTTTTCTTAAACGCACTGCGAAAAATTTATTATGAATGCTGTTTATGTTAAAAAATACTTTTGCCTACATACAATTAAATATAATTTTCTCTTACAAATTGGTTTTTAGTAATTTTAAGCTCAGAAGTAAAATGAATAATAATGTTTATTTATTACTTTTTGTTGAAACGGGTTTCTAGAAAAAAATTCATTCATAAAAAAATTTATATAAGAATTACTTTTATTAATTGTTTCTGCCTGTGTGTTTATCTTTTTCGCTCACTTACACAACCTTAAATTTATCTTGGTCACCCATGCCTTAAACTATGTACACCTAACCCTGGCAAGCATGTTTGATATGCTCTGCATGTTTCTAAGCGAATAGTGTAAATTGGAAAATTTTATTTTCCATGAAAAAAACGTGCATAAATATACTTTTAATGCACGTACTGCTTTAACAAAAGACTTACATGAATCGACCGAATTTTAAAAAGGAATCAATTTAAAATAGAAAAAAGTTGTGTTGAGCCGTTCTATAAAAATGCACAGCCATATTTTATTTTTGGTTTCAATAATTTTTGCTAAATTTATATTCAAAACGGCTTCAAATTTTTAAATTTTAAATTCTGTTGTACTTTTCCAAAGTAAATTAATTAATTAAGCTTGATTCAAAATTGATTCTAAGAATCGCTCGAAATTCGTGACACCTGTTTCGATTAACAGAATATTTGTGAAAGACGATAATGATGGAATCTTGTCGTTTTTGTAATAGATAAAATGAAACTTTTAACAGTTTTATTTAATTTATTACAAAAACGCACAAGATTTCTAACGTCATCGTCTTACACAAACAAGCCTTAAAATCTTTCTACTCAATAATTCCGTCAAAAGTAGAAGTGGAAAGGCATACCATGTGAAATGACTGCCGAAAATGCTTAAAATATTCAAGCTGAAATATTTTTTGCTTCGATATTCGAAAATCGAGCTATTTTTGACTATTTTTCAATAGTATACATATGTATGGATGCGTGTATGTATACGTGTAAATATACGTGTCTATGACATTTTAAGAACATTTACCTCACTTAAAACTCGTTAAATTTTCGAAGAACAAAGTTTTCAAAGAAAAATTTTTTAAAATCAATTTTAAGCTACTACGCCGATCGAATTCTGTCGGCTATTAAGCTCAAAAAAGCGTCAACTGACACAAATTTTTATAAAATCAATTTATCCATCATAAAAAATCGAAAATGCGCTTTAGCTTAATAACTTTAAGAGTCCCAGTCTAATAGACTGTGCGCCAGAAATCGTTGTCGAATAATAAAAAAAATATATAACCTTAGTAATTGTTAGGAGAAGGGTTACAAACGTCAACAGTTTTCCACATTTTTGGATTATGAACTCACATTTTTATTACTTTTTAATAATTTTTTTTTTTTCATTGCAATACAATTCTTATAGAACTATGGTTTCCTTGTAAAGTTCACTAGTGTTTTCTTGCAAAGCAAAATGTGAAACATTCAGTAAATATTTATTTTTCACTTTAAACTTAGGGCCTGTCCCATGCCGTTGACAATGTTCGACTTAAAGCACACTTAAGGCCGGGGCACAATGAATCCGTCATGCGTTAAACTTCGGCTTTTTCAACTGACAGCTAAGTTGAAATACATGGTTTCTTATGAACTCGGTTACATTCAGTACATGTCCGTCAACGCAAAGTACAAAATTTGGTCAACTTTTAACTTTTTGCGTACGTTGAGTAGTTTGGCAGATATTGGTTGGTTTTTTGGTATGTTCTGATCTAGATTTTTGTGTTTTGTGGCAGCAAAAATAAAATTAAACAAAAGAAATAAACGAAATAAATATAAAAAAAGTTGAATTTATTAAACAAAATGGAGAATCGACCTATAGAAGCTGGTAAAATGCTTCCGTCAATAAAGTACTCATTGTGCCAACCTTCTCCGTCGTTGCGTTAATGTCAGTTGAAAAATGCGAAGTTTAACGTATGACGGATTCATTGTGCCCGGCCTTTAGGACCAATTTCACGATGTCGACAACGTTCGACTAGTCGCACACTTGCATTCAAAATAAAAACAAATTTTCATATTTTATTGTTGTTTCAAATGTAAGTGTGCAACGTGTCGAACGTTGTTGACATCGTGGAATTGGCCCTTACATTTGAAACGACAACAAAATCTTAAAATTTGTTTTTGTTTTGAATACAAGTGTGCGACAAGTCGAACGTTCTCGACATCGTGGGATAGGCCCTTAATGTGTATGGATAAAAGCCGAAAGATATGCTCTGGATAGTGATTGAAACTTCTCTCAAGGATCACATGATTTAAAAATGTTGGCCAGCACTGCCAAGTGTCATAGTAATTCATAATCATAAAGTACATGCTGCTCAAGGCGAATTCAGTATCAGGTGAACTCTTCCCTACAACAATTTTACAACACAAAAAACAACACGTAGTTTGCTGTGCTACAAAAGCAATCTGTTAGAAGATTTCTAAGCAAATTTTGACGTTTTGGTTCAAAATGCTCAATTTGGTAGCAACAGCTGATAATCAGCCGGGCTGATAAGGTCACCTGATACTGAATTCGCCTTGATGATGCTTTGGTTATTATAATATTTCTAGTCTAATTTATTTATGCCAGGTGATCTCAATACAGCAGCTGATGATGATTTCAAATCAAAGCAAAACGTTCGGACATTTTCTGACAGCAGGAAATTTTACACTAACAAAAGAAATATACAATGCGAATATGCAGAGTTGCAAATCGAAGACCATCTGGTATCAATTCGCCTTGATAATATTTGCTGTGGAACTAGGTTACCCCATTGATGTGCCTTCGCTAAGCGAATTCGCCATATTTCATTTATCTTATCTGTACTAAACTGTGTTGCCGCTTATAAAATTCAACCAAATATTTCTTGAGGACAAAAAAAATACCCAAATAATTAAAATTCCGAAAAATATATTTTACTTATTACATTTGGCTGAAACATAAGCATATGCATGTACATATATAGAATATACTTTTGAATAAAGCTTTTATATAGGTATTCCGAAAAACGACTTGGAACTTAGTATTTATTGGATATTTGCAATCACTACATACATTTTGGAACCATGTGATGCTTCATACCTTGCCTTATTTCTTCATAAAAATGGTAATATATTACAAATTTTAAACCATCTTTCCCATCTGGTATTAACGAAGAATTATGTGACTTTCGATGCCTTTGAAATTTCTTCTCGTGGAAAATGAAGCCATCAGGCTACATCCATGTAGCGTATAAAGCTTCCTTGAGTCGACCGACTCAAGCACTTACTTTTAAGCACGTTCAGTGATAAGCAAAACTTGCTTTAATTAAAAAAGATAGTAGAAAATAAAATAAACAGCCCATGCTGAATAGTCCCCCCTGATTATGTAAGGCTTTCATGTTAATGTCTAAGTCATTTTTTTGTAATAGATTAAAGAAACCTAATTACAAGTGTGGTATTTCGACTACGTCGGTTTCGAAATAGACTAAAGAATATTTAAAAAAATTTTCTTTAATCTAGTACAAAATCGTCGTTGTCGAAGTCGAAATACGGCACTCGTAATAGGGTCCGAGAATACAGACTGTGTGTTACTATAATCTAGTATAAAAACCACCCTATGGCTTAAGACAACGCCTTACACAATCAAGTTCAATATTTAATATTTTTTTAAAAGTTTCTTTGCCTACTTTGTTTGTAGTTTTGTAATTTTTAATTTTTTAAATCAATTATGAATTGTGTTTAAAATCAACAACAAACAAACTCTTTTACTTAAATTTAATTTTAACGAAACAGTAAATTTAAGCAAATCTCAATATTTGGATCATAAGGACTTAACTGATTTATTATTTATTAACCTTTACCTATTATTCCATCCGCGTTGATCTGGATAAAAAACACATAACAACCGGTTTTAAAACTGGTTTAACAATGAAACCCGAAAATAAAATTACCCTAATCAGCCCAAAAATGTGTTTTTCGAGAAAAAAAAATCCGTAGCAAATATAAAAATAACAAAAATTAAAAATTTTAAAAACCCCCGATATATCTAGAAAAGATGTGATATCTTCTAAACGGCTGGACCGATCTTCTTCCAACATGGTTAAGAACTATCTCGATCAAGTCACCTTTCAAACAGAGAAAACTAAATCAAAATCGGTTCAGCTATTTGGGCTGTACGTGGACACGGACAGACACACAGATTCACAGACACACACTACAAACTTATAACACCCCTTTTTTGGTCGGGGGTTAAAAATTAGTTCCGAACAGGATAAAAAATATCCTATATTTGACGCTGGCAATGCAGGTTTCCATTGGAATTGGAAAGAGTTTTCATCATTAAATCGGATTAGCGGTTTTGCCGTGAGAGCGTAGCAAACAAGCAAACTTACTTTCATATTTATAATATTAAGTAAGGATATAAAGAACGGCGTAGGCAAGCACTACTCATTCATAAAACATTCCCCCTTATCGTGATTTTTAATAGACTAATGAATAAAGCAACAAATTTTCTTTAAGCACCAAAAGCAAATGCTGGTAGGACGTTGACGGTGGAAATCTTGTTGTTTTGCTCAAACAGGCTGGAAGTCAAAATACGCCAATCACGATAAGGCCCACTAGCTTCAGTACCGAATTACAAGTTTATGAGTATTTAGCTTTTTTTTGTATTAACTAATTTGTTAACCTGCTGCTTTGTTATTTCGCCTGAAGTATAATAATGGGCTTAATTACGAGTGTCGCATTTCGATTTCGACTATGACGATTTTGTACTGACTAAAGAACACTTTAATATTTGTTTTAATCTAGTACAAAATCGTTGTAGTCGTAGTCGAAATACGACACTTGTAATCAGACTGAATATTCAACTGTTTTCAAAAAAAAATCATAAGCGTTTAAAAACGTTACTGGCAACTCTGAGGCATGTATGCTACCAGCGTTACCGTTGGTGCTACTGAAGTAGCAATTTCCCACTTTTTCGTCTGCTTGGATACTATTGTGCTACTTTTACAAAATGCACCCAAATGTGATACTTTCTACTAAATGAAGATATATCTTATATTTTTTATAATAAAAAATTTGAAAAAATTAAAATTTTTTTTTAAATGAGTTATTTTTAATTTTTTGATATAACTCTTATATTTTTCTCAATTATTCAAGAACTATTGCGAGTGCAAAATTTAAACTTGGCCACAGTAAAGATAAGAAGTTATTAATGAACATATATATTTTTTTTTTAAATTTTGAAAACTAAATTTTTCGAGAAAATTGCCCGGGAAGATCGCAACCCCAACTCAGAATACATATCATTTGAAAGCCCATTTTCTGCTATTTACCGTGACACCTCAATGGAACATCTAAGTTAAGTAGTTATAAGCGTGTACATAATTTTGAAGTCGCTATATTTCTCAAGCCAGAGCGCATAATGATTGAAGATTTCGCACTAACGGTAGTTATGCTAAAAGCATAATTCGCACAAAATTTCATAAAAATTGGAAGCGAAAATTTTCAATGTGTTACTTTTTTTATTTTGCTATAAATGTTTTTACCCAGCGAAAAGCTTGAATTTTGATGCCTCTCAGTGGGAGCTAGACCCCTGGTTTCTTAGGGTAATATTACTAGAATTTTGTGTAGATTTAGTGAAGTGAAATTTTGTTAAGAATTAATGGAAGCGATAAGATTCTGAGTGTATTAAAGTATTTAGATTCTTTATTTATTAAATTAATTGAGGACATTAACTACTTCGAAATTGCTTCCGTTTTTAGTAATATAATGGGCATAACTGCGAGTATTGTATTATGACTATCAAAAAAGGTGTATAAACTAAATTAAGAGATAAAAAGTTCGACATGCTCTGAAGCAAATTATCTCAACCTGAAATTTTGATAAACGAAATAAGCAATTAAAAGTTGTATCCAAACTTGTATAAATTTGCTTCATATATGTGCGAGTATATATATTTATATTTCATGTATAGTAGTGCTTTCCCTGAGCGCTCTTTTTTCTTGTCATTCCATGCTATCTGCTTTAAGTTTGTACCAAAGTGATTTGGAAGACTGTATTCTAAATGATGAACCTATTCAAAAGTACAGATATACAGTTTAAAAAAAATTTAATAGCTATTGGGCCTTATCACTTGTACTAGATTAAAGAAAAACTGTTGCGATGATCTTTAGTCTAGTACAAAATCGTCGTAGTCGAAGTCGTAATACGGCACTCGTAATTACTACTAAAATTATATTTTTCTATTATTTGAAAAATTTAATTTGTATAAAAAAAAATTTACACAATTGTCTTGTACTTATGTACATATATTTTCTCTAAAGTAAATAAGCTGATTTATGCATTTTGTTGTTTGTAAATAAGGGGCCATCCACATATTACGTAACGCCATTTTTTCCGATTCTTGAAGTAACAGATCGTAACAATTCTTAGACCCCCCTCCCCCTCACAATAACGTAACAAGAACTTTAAAAAAATTTAAATTGTTTTAAGTTTTTATTAAAAAAAAATTAAATTTAATTCACACACATACATATGTACATAGTATGTATGTATTTTTAAATAACTTTAAAATAGGGAACTGCCCTATAGGAACTCAAACACATTTCTAAGTAACTTCAAACTGGTTTTTTAATAACCACAACTGGTTGATTAAGTGACTTTTTTCCTTGTCGCCGACTCACTATTTTAACATAGGCATGTCATAGGCGGTAGTCAATTGGCCATCTCTGCATGACTTTTAAATTGACTACCAACTACTTATTATTCAACCAATTTGTAGTTAATTAATATTATAGCAAAAAAAAAAAGATATATGTATATTTATATTATATATATTATATATACACATGTATATATATCTATGTAAATATATAAATACATATACATATGTCTATATAAATATCTATTATTATTATATTCACTAAAAATAAAAAATTCGTACATACATATATGTATGTATATGTTCAAAAATATATCCATACATACGAACCGCTCATAGAAAATATTATTGAAATTATTTTGTTTTTTTTTCCAACACAAACATTTGGCATTTGATTTCATGGCATGCTTCTTTTGATTTTTTTATTTTCTTTTCATTTACTTATTTTGCTTTTATTTATTTCTTACGCTACAGTTACACGACCAAGATTTGCATTTAAGTTTTTCACACATACTGGTTGTCAAAAGTAATTTAAATTGAAAGCTGTGACGTAGGCTGCACGCAATTTTCAAGCAAATTTATTTTCAATATGCCGTTGATAAGAAAACATCTTAAACACACATTTTCATGGCTTCTATTTAGGTCTATAAACCGCAACACATCATTACATTTTTTACATATTTTTGTTCCTAATAATATTTATTTAAAGTTAATTAAAGTTTTTAGGAGGAACATAACATTATGTGTAATAAAAGAACATAAAAATACTATGCCGGCAGAATATTTGAAAAAAAAAAAACGAAAAGTGTGCTCATTGAAATTGGTGTCAGTTGTTTTTTGCCTATAAATTTGAATACACAATTGGAAAGAAAATTTGAAGTCAAAGTCCCATCAAATTCTAAAAGTGTGGATGTATTAGTGAAAAAGTGTGAATGTATTGAAATTTGAAAGGCAAAAGTTGATCGTGTAACCCTCAAGTTACTTGGGGGCTACATGTTCAATTTTTGCTTTCAATTCCATTCAATTTGCAATACACTCACACTTTTTTAACTAACACAATCAAACTTTACAAATTAAAAACTAAATTGCTTTCAAATTCACCTATGCATTTATATGGCAATTTAATTTTCAATTTGAACAGCTGGTCACAGCACACATTGATTGAAGCTATAAATTTGAGTTGTTTCGTCGTCGGTGGCATTTAAAAAATGAAATTGACTATCAATTTGTGTCACAGCTACCAATTTTAAGGAATTTTGACACACAGTATGTGTGGTGAAATTGAACGTGTGGCTGCAGCGTTAAGGCAAAACTGTACACGATAGCCCAATTCACAATTTTATGCAAATGATCTTGCATTTTTGCATGTGCAAAATGGTATGTTGTATGGATACTCACCACTAAGAATTGTTAAGTGGTGAGTATCAATATACTATACCAATTTGCACATGCTACGATGCAAGACCATTTGCACAGGATTGTGAATTGGGCTGATATCTAAGAAGCCACATGATTTCACGAAAATTTGCAACATATTGACTGCATTTTTTAAATATGCGGGTAGTAAGTACATGTCGTAAAATTTTGATAATATTTTTGCCCCAAAATATAAATGTGACACATGCCGAGACGGAAACATGTGCTTTTTTGAAAAAGCGTTATTCTTCATCACAGCAAATTAACTTTACGAGGCAGTCTTAACGCCTAAGCACATAGAATCTGCTGTGGAAACTATTACATTTTCTACAACTTGTACACAAAGCTGAACGATACGGCAAGCTGTAAAGTAGAAGGGTACGATTTTACTAATTCTAACTTAAATGTGCGTGACTTTTTGCAGGGGCGCTTAAAAGAAAGTTGTCAGAATAAGAAAGTCTAAAAAGGCATAGTGTGAAATGGCACTAAGAGGAACCTTGTACTCAGAATTCTTGGATGTTATGCAAGTATTGTAAGCTTTGCATCTGCAAAAGTTAGTGAAAG
Source organism: Tachina lurida (assembly GCA_944452675.1). Classification (NCBI taxonomy): domain Eukaryota; kingdom Metazoa; phylum Arthropoda; class Insecta; order Diptera; family Tachinidae; genus Tachina; species Tachina lurida. The sequence continues at coordinate 15,458,406 of OX101755.1, forward strand.
TTTAAAAGAGAATGTAAATGATTTCAACTTTGCGTGTGAAAAAGGGCTCAAAGTTTACTTTGACCAATAATGAAGGAAGCTAAAAATTATACATACATACAAACATATGTAAGTATCTAGGTATAGGTTTGTGAAGAATGTTGTGTTTTATGCCTTATGCTGTTTTACAAGAAGAAAATTTTATTACGTGAACACCCTTATTGTGTTGTGTTGCTAAGGGCCTGTTCCACGATGACGAGTTGTCGCACATTTACACTCAAGCCAAAAACAAGTTTTAATTAATATTATTCATGTAAAATAGATCTAGAGGACACGTTTAACGATTTTTAAAAATAAATAAAAAATCTCCATTACAATCTATTGGAATCTTTAGATACGGTTAGGAGGGAGATTTTCTGAAACAAAATTTGTGTTATGGTAAATATTTTAATTAAACAATTTGTTGCATAAGTACAAAAATTATTCGAATTATACCGGCCTGTCTCACGAGGTCGACATAAAACGTTCGATCGATTACTTGCATTGAAAACAAAAACAAATTTTCTTATTTTATTGTTGTTTTCAATACAACTTGTTGATCGAACGTTTTCTGTCGATATCGTGGTACAGCCCGTTAGAAGCCACACTTGACAACTGAAAAATTACCTTATTGGATATCGATCGAATCTTTTAGTTTCTATTGAAATATGTCCATTAAACAGTGATTAAAATTTGTAGGTAGGTAGGTAGCTACCTAAGTATATCCTCAATATATTGACTAGAATATAAATCCTTTTCCAAAATAAAACAAAACATCAAAGATCTGCTAGATTATACCTCCATACATACATACATACCTTTTATGTATTTTATGAAACATGCCTCTTTTTTTATGGATATTTATCAATTTTTATAAATTTTTATTAAACGAATTTTTTAATTGATATTTTTTAGATTAATTTTTTTATTATTGAACACACACGCACACATTTGAGGCTTTAATGAAAAGCCTTTCTTTTATTTCTCTTGACCACTTTTACACTTTTAACAATTGACATAACAAGGCCAATATTGGGATAGGCCTTTATGCTTTTATATACTCTGCTTTGAAATGAGGCTTTAATGAAAAGCCTTTCTTTTATTTCCCTTGACTACTTTTACACTTTTAACAATTGACATAACAAGGCCAATATTGGAATAGGCCTTTTTGCTTTTATATACTCTGCTTTGAAATGAGGCTTTAATGAAAAGCATTTCTTTTATTTCCCTTGACCACTTTTACACTTTTAACAATTGACATAACAAGGCCAATATTGGGATAGACCCTTATGCTTTTATATACTCTGCTTTGAAATGAGGCTTTATTGAAAAGCCTTTCTTTTATTTCACTTGACCACTTTTATACTTTTAACAATTGACATAACAAGGCCAATATTGGGATAGGCCTTTATGCTTTTATATACTCTGCTTTGAAATGAGGCTCTAATGAAAAGCCTTTCTTTTATTTCACTTAACCACTTTCACACACAGCACACACATTAATTTCGAACCGACGCGACGATTGCAATTAACATCGAGTAACACATTAAGCGAACCGGCGGAACAAACACAACGAAAGCGCTATTTTTCCAAGATTTTATTTTTGATAAAAATTAATTTGCAAAATTCTTTTCCGCGATTACAATTTCATTAAGTTGAATAAAGTTTTGTTGATTTGCCAAGTTTTCGCAACAAAATTTAAGTGTAATTATATTTTCAACTATTATTTCAACTGCTCTAAACTATTGCAAAGTAATAAATGATTTTGCTGACGCGATCTGCATTAAACTGAAAAGCAAATGAAAGAAGAAGAGTATAAGTAAGCAAGTAGTGCCATCAATTACAGTTACACAGCGTACACAGAAAAAAATCACTCTTATCCATATTAACGTGCATTCTACAAACAGCGTTACCGTTGGGAAATTTCAAAAAGGGACACAAAAAGTGGATTTTTAAAAAAATAGTGGCACTTACAGGGGATTACCAAGAAAAAAGAAGAATCATCTTAAAAAACATGAAAAATTAAAACAAATCGGTTTATTTGTAAAACATCAACAATAGAAATCAGGGGTTTCAATGACAAATCCACATTTTTTAACTGTGTCCACGCATCTGAATTGAAGAAGTAAACTCGTTGCTTAACAAATGAATAACAAGAATTTGGCTTAAAACGGGTATAGGCCCTCCTCTCAAACTTAATTAGAAATTATACAGTTCGCTAGAAAATTACACAATAAGAAAACATTAAGTAAACAAATTGGCGGCGAGCCTTAGTTTCCGATTTATGGGCCTTGGAAATTTTCTTATAAAATTGTGATTGTGCATCGTATTTCTGAATGTAACCGGTTAATATTGTAATAAAGGTAAATTCACCCACCTTTTCGGAACAAAATATTTATCTGGAGAACAATTTTTTTACTGAGAGTTTTTTGTAAGACGATCCATCCATTTCGATCATTTTGTCTGGAAAATCAAAACTACCATATGAAATACGTGTGTAAACGATGCGTATTAATTTTACAAGCGGCAAATGATTACAATTTGCTGTCTCACACATATCTTTTTAATTGTTTTGTTAAACGCCATAATATTACATATTATGTATATATTTCTTTTTTAAATTTTCCTTTATTTCTATTTAAATAAACACAAGTATACTCTGTGCTTTTATTATTCATATAAAATGATGTGGCAGCTCAGTTAAATTTTGGATGAAAAATTAAAATAGTTGTGCAGCTCAGTTCGATTTTGTTCGGACAAAAATTAAAATTAAGCCCGTTCAAGCAGAAAATGTTCCGAACAAAATTTGTTCTCTTCCTCTCTCTCTCTCTCTCTATCTCTCTCAAAAAGAGAAGCTCAAACTCCACATAAAAAAAATTTTCTCCGGACCAAAACTTTGTTCCGAAACAATGGGTGAATCCACCTTAAGCTAAAGATTTAGTAAGTAGCAGTTTTTGGGAAATACGATGGTGGAGAAAATGCTTGAGTCCAGCCGAAGACCGGCTATACAAAGAATCTTTAGTAATCAGCGCAGTCGGGAAAAAGCATAGTGAAGAAAATCTTTAAGCCTTGCCAAAGGCCGGCTATACACGGTATATTTAGGAAGCAGCACCTTCCTGGGAAATACCATTGTGGAAAAAATGGGTTCATGAATTTTTTAAAATTTCAATAAATTCTTAAAGATCTTCTTAAGAGCTTTTAAATAATACCGCTATTGACTGCATTGGATATAAAAAATTTCTCAAAATCACAATGCCCATAACTTGGAAGCTGGGAGACTCTCCACCAACTTTTTCATTTAATGATTTTTTCTAATTTTTTAATTTTCTATCGGATGGCATAATTTTTATTTATTTTTGAGAGGAGGACTTAAGCCGATTTGTTCCAATATTGCTTGAGAAAAGATTAGATGCGTTCGCGAATAGTACTCAAAAAAATATTAAAATAACACGCAGTTGGTAAAAAAAGTAGTAGTGTTTCGGTGTTTTGACAGCCTATGTTTGAACTTATTATAAAGGTGGATGATATTGACGATATTAAGCACAACGTTGTGGTGAATCTTCATGGCATAGCGCAAATATTAAGGAAGTTTATTGTTGTCAGAACCAAACTTATGGGCAACATTGTACGTATTTGATTATAGGTGACTCGCCATAACGCCATAGCCATTAAAATAGAAACCAATTGAATTTTGGTGTGGTTATGGCTATGGCACGTCTAATTTAAGCTTAAGTGATTTCAGGTCAAATTCAAAATTCATCCCCACAACAAAAACACTCTGTTTCCATGATTTATGTATTTGCAATACAAATTCAACCAACTCGTAAAGTGCAAAATTTCAGGTAGGAAAAGCACTTATGGCGTTTTCGTTTCTGGAAAAAAATGTTACATTTCTTACACTTTTCAATGAAAATTCGCAATAAAATAATTTTCTGAACTACACATTTTATTAGAAATTATTATATCATCCCTTGCGAGCTTAAATTTTTTCTTTAAACGAACGCTAAATTGTATTTTTGTTAATAAAAAGTTATAAAATGTTACACTTTTTCCAGAAACGAAAACGCCATTAGTTAATAAAATTACCTGTTGTGATTTTGAAATAGGAAACAATTAATAAAATACTATTCGTTGCATACTTTTGGAGAGTTCGTTAAATTTTTTAATGAGTAATTTAGCTAAGTGTAGAGCCAAGCAAGCTAAAAGGTTGTGGGAAAAGCTATTTAAGAAGGATATCAATACCATTATGTTGTTTGGTAAAATTTTTTTAAACTTTCTGCTTCCATTCTATCTATTTATGTTAATTAACGGAAGAGTTGCCATTGACAAATTTAGTTTTTATAAAAAGAGAGTGGAAATAAATTGGACCTTAAATCATTTACAGCCTTATATACAACGAAAACTGACATGAAGTTAGCATGAGTGGTAAATTTGTAAATGGTCTTAACGAGTTTTGCCATACAATTTTACATTAAAAATCACGCTGGGCCTTAATAGTGAATTAAAACTACATTATCCATATTATGCATTACTGTAAAATCGTAATGAGGAACTCGTTAAGACCATGTTCAATTTCGTCATTTATGCTAATTTTGTGCAAGTTTTTCATTATACATATATAAGGCTTTTAGTATCTTTTACTTTTAAAGCAAAAAATTTCCTTAATATTTGCGCTATGCCATGTGTATTCACAACAACCTTGTGCTATCAAAACTCCGATTTAAAATTGTGTTTTTTGTTCCACCCAACAGAGTCAGTCAGTCAGTCGTTAGAACTTTGTTACATTCTATACTGAACAATGTAATCGGCTTTCGCATGCGAATGCTCATATGAATCTTAAGAAATGAAATTTAAATTGCGGAATTCATATTATAAAATAAATAATCGTTTAGATCAAATGTCGACTGAACTTTTTCCAGTAGCACTTAAATACTATTCATTAGAAACTCAAAACCCAATTTTCGTATTAATACATAGTATTTTCCGTAAAACATTTGCATACATACATACATACATACATACATACATACATACATACATACATACATATGTATGTACATTAGAGCGACTCACTGAAAAAAGTTTTTTTATCCCTCTCAAATTAAAGTTCGGTGCTTTTAATGAGGATTCCTAAAATATTCGAGGGGTCTAGCGATGACCGTTCGTGAGCTGTACCGCGTCTAAGAAAGGTATATTATTGAAGTTTTTTTTTCCATAATATTTTCTCGCAAGTCAACATACATATGTATGTATTAAAAAAAGTATGTACAACATCTGAAAGATTCTCGCCCCCCATATGAAAAAAAAATAACATGTGCTTGGAGTGTACGTTAAAACAAAATGTCCATACAAAAATCGGTTTTAACGTACACTTGAAGCACACGTTAATTTTTTTGCATATGGGGGCTTAGCTTTGATCCAAAAATCTTCTACTTAAGCTTAGTACTTTTGATAAGTGTTGCCGCCTCTAGCAAGCAGCTTTGTAAACTACTAAAAGCCTTATGGTTGGAAGATAAACTTTTTCTAATTCAACCCTTTTGTAAATATTCTTGAATATTAAATGACAACTTCATTAATATCAATTAGGGTTATATATTTACTTACAACTCCACAAAATATGCAAATATTAGCTTAAGTTTGCAAATTCATTTTGTTTTCCCAGTTCAAATTTTATTTAGGACACGCTTGTGAGCTTCCCTTTGCAAACCTCCTAATCAGGCCACAAGCTTTTCTAGTGAGAAAAAAAAATTGTACTCGAATGATACTTTCTATCTTTATTAGTAAAGTCCCTAACCTCCTTTACTATTCGTTATTAATTAGCGTTATTGCAAGCTTGCAACCAAGTGCACTTAAAGATGTTATTGACACAACCCCATAATTTCTTTTATACTGATTTTGACACTTTGAAACGTCAAATCGCATATCAATGAATAATTAGTTGAGCAAATAAGAATACCTTTTTAATAACGTCATAGCTTTACCTTACGAACGCAACTCCAAAGACACGAACTTGGCAAATAGATACACAATCATGGCGGACATAGAATTTTGCAAATTTTTATTTTCCGATTTAACGCAGAAAAAACGCATTACTTAACAATTGAACACTTTTCTTATATTCACTAAACATTAAATTTTACTTTTCACTTATTTTTGAAACATATAAACTTTATTTAACTAACTTTTTCCCGGAGTAAATATGCCGAATAATTGCAAACGTCCGATCGCGACTATTGATACTTTTACAATGACGTGTTGATGGAGCGAATGGGGCGAATTTGCCTTAAACGTCCAGTGAAATAATGTAGGGTTGCATTTTCTTCACAAATTGATAGAATTTGGGGATTGCAATCATATGTACATATGTACTGCATTTCCGTCGATTTGTATGTATACGAAATTAATAAATAATAATTTTTTTTTTCAGAAATAATTATTATTGGCGAAAGTAAAAAGTAATATGAAAATATAATATGTATACATAAATAAGAACATTACAAAAATTTTATTATTAAATTAATATTTCAACGTACTAGATACAAAGGCTTATTTATTCATTTTATGTGATAAATAAAACTATTCTTCATGCAATTTGAAAACACATAATATGTGAACAAAATAACTTAATCTGAATAATTTCTCTGCATTAATTGGCATTTTAATTCATAAGAAGTTCACATTATATTCCTCCCTCTAGGAGGAATCATGGCATTGATAAAGGCTTATTTCATAAAAATATATATAAAAATTTTTATAAGGACTATTTTAAGAGTTGAAGATAGAATGTAGGTACCTAACAAGAATGTAATGAGTTCGACAGTTGGATCCTTAGTAAAAAAAAATTAATAAAAAAAATTTAATATTTTATGGCAGATATAAGTCTTCAGAAAATATGCTGGGGTGCAAAACCGATGGGGGTCGCTAGCACATTTGACTCCTCCAAAATAAATTTTGTGACAGTGGTTGGGAACAAATCTTATAGAAATAAAATTTTTGTCTGAGTGCCGCCCCAGAGATAACAGATAAGGGAAGATATATTAAAAAAACCTTAGTAGGGAAACCTACTTTGTTACTTTATCACCACCTTTGTCCACAGTACCACCAGTGTGCACACTTATTTTTTTTTTTTAATTCGGTAGAATCGACAAAAAATCGGTAGATTTGAATGAAATTCGGTAGAAAATATGATTTATTCAAAGAAACATAAAAAATAACAATTCAAAGAAACATAAAAAATAACAAAATATATGTACCTATATATAAAGAGTAAGTGCAAGGAGTATCAAACTAAACAGGTTTCAAAAGCGCATTTAAAACTTCACATGTGATTGGAAATTAAACTGCCATAAACAATGAAGCATTTACAAAAAAAAAAAGTGTTATCGCCATTTAGTTGCCCTTAACCTTTATATAGATATGCTATGCATACATAAAATAATATACATAAATAACAGGAATTCAGTTTTTGTACACATATTTTATAAAGCTACTAAAATAACTTTTATTTGACGAACATTTGCTACTATGTACAAAGATCCATGTAAGTAAGATCCATTTATGAATTTAAGCTTTTGTGCAAAAATTATTAAATCATTGGGAGGAATAAATATTTCAACCCCAAGGCACAATTCTATGTTCTGTTTTAATGATTTTCATAACAGAAAATTACTGCTCTGCGGCCGCACTGCTATTTGGCAAAATATCCAATTTACACATATATCGACCTAAATTACTAAATAACAATTCGTTAAACATATTCTCTTCTCCGCGGAAAGCTTTCCACATTCTAGAACATACAGGTGATTAAATTTCCGTATGTGTGATCAACTTGATCTTGTAGCATCATTGTTAATCAAAATGTTCGTTCAATATTCGGTTCATTTCAGGCCTTGTTCGGTAGAATTGGTAGATCGTTAAATTCACAAACATATTCGGTAGAATCTACCGAATCTACCGAATATCGGTAGAAGTGTGTACACTGAGTACCACATACAAACTCTCTCTCTTCTTATATTTGCTGGGCTGAATGTTTCTTAATAGAATAGAAAAATCGCCCACTCTTCAACACCTAATGTAGATATATCAGGGAAAATATTTTTTTTTTAAATCGAATAGAGGGTACAATATTTCCAAAAAGAATTCTAAGAAACGTTGCCCTGAAATGGTGTGTTCACTTCTTGCTTAGAGCAAAAACCAGCAGATTTGTGATTAGATCCCCCAATCTTCATAGGCTAATAGATGCTGAGGGGGAGCCAAAGGCTATAAAGTACGTTATATGTCATTGCTATAGACTAAAATAGCACAGACTAAACGCCTCCACCATGGTTTTTTATTTATTTTTTGTTTATTTTCTCTTCACATAAAACTATCCAAAATTAATTAAGCTTTTCATAGTTTTGTGAACAAGAAGCAGAAGAAGACACAAGTTTTGATATATGTATAACTTAAGAGTTTTAAATTTGTTATATAAAATCGAGTATATATTATTACAATAACATTTTCTATCACCAATTTGCACATTTGCGGCTGTATGTCCTCAATAGCTTCAAAAATTACATATCTGAAGTCTTGAATCAAATGTAGAGCTTTGCCACAGAGATTTTGTTTCCTTTATCAATAAAAATAAAGTTCTAAGGGTGTTAAATCACATGATCTTGGCGACCAATTGCGATCACCTCTTCGAGAAATCACACGGAAAAAAACCTCAATACTCAAGATTATGCATTTCACGGACCTAATCAGCAAACACAAGACGTTGCTGATGGTCGGTAGGCGTGTGTTCTTATGTTAACCGTATATTCTTTATGCAAACTAATTTGTAATTTGATTTACGAGGAATGGACAATCAACTTTAATTGAAAATATTACAAAAAAACAATTAAGCATTTACTTAATTGAGAGAATTAAACTTTGTAATTAATTGGAGGAATGTTTTTTTTTTCTATGTACAACAGCGACATGCAAGTGATTCTTCACGTCACGAATTTATCCTCAAATTTGTCCACCAATTTCCAATTTCCGTCTTATTATGTGCTTCACGACGACTCAAACATGATTTAGTTTTGCAAAATGTCACTGCGAAATTATCACCATTCTAATATCTAATTTTAATAATTTCAATTTGATTTCGAAATGAAACGTCTCATTGGAACAAGTTGCATAGATAAATATTCTCATTTCCTAATTTTACCCTCAGAACTCTTAATTTTGTTGGAGTAATGGCAACTCTATTTCAAGACTTTACCGCGCTAAATTGTCGACTGAAGCGAATTCGCTCAGTTTTTTCAAATGATAGAAACAGTGCTGCATTTTTTGGTCAATAGTGTCCAGGGATGGATATGCTGACATAAGTTCTATATTAGACAAATTTTGAAACAGATTGCAGAAATAAATATTTGTGCATTTACATTACGTCGGTTGGTTTCTGGTTTGCGGCACAGAATATTCAAAATACATTATGTCTGCAGCAAACCAGAAACTAACCGACGATTATACATCGAAACATGAAGATATGTAAAGCTTAAATTAGACGTGACATAGCCGTAACGCCATAGCCATAAGCAAACCAAAATTCAATTGGTTTCTATGGTGAGAGTTATGGCGAGTCTCTCTCACTCTCACTCTCACCATAGAAATCAATTGAATTTTGGTTTGGTTATGGCTATGGCGTTATGGCTATGTCACGTCTAATTTAAGCTTAATGCGTCGAAAATCAAATAAAATTATAGAGTGCGTCTTGCAGTATGCTTTGTGGCACGGTTTTGTACAAAGAAGTTACTATAGGCTCACTTGCAATATTATTTATTTATATGCAATTTATTGTTGCGAAAATAAAAAAATTTAAAATCAATCTAACGAAAAACATATTAAGGGTTTTCATGAGAATGTTCAAAAGTCTCGCAAGCTGTGCAGTTGTGTATTTTTACACTATCGTAAATAAAATGTCATAAATTGTATGGACATTTATTTACACAAAACTGTTAAGTTTTCCCAACTTCTTCATGTTTCGATGTATAATCGTCGGTTAGTTTCTGGTTTGCTGCAGACATAATGTATTTTGAATATTCTGTGCCGCAAACCAGAAACCAACCGACGATTATACATCGAAACATGAAGAAGTTGGGAAAACTTAACAGTTTTGTGTAAATAAATGTCCATACAATTTATGACATTTTATTTACGATAGTGTAAAAATACACAACTGCACAGCTTGCGAGACTTTTGAACATTCTCATGAAACCCCTTAATATGTTTTTCGTTAGATTGATTTTAAATTTTTTTATTTTCGCAACAATAAATTGCATATAAATAAATAATATTGCAAGTGAGCCTATAGTAACTTCTTTGTACAAAACCGTGCCACAAAGCATACTGCAAGACGCACTCTATAATTTTATTTGATTTTCGACGCATTAAGCTTAAATTAGACGTGACATAGCCATAACGCCATAGCCATAACCAAACCAAAATTCAATTGATTTCTATGGTGAGAGTGAGAGTGAGAGAGACTCGCCATAACTCTCACCATAGAAACCAATTGAATTTTGGTTTGCTTATGGCTATGGCGTTACGGCTATGTCACGTCTAATTTAAGCTTTACATATCTTCATGTTTCGATGTATAATCGTCGGTTAGTTTCTGGTTTGCTGCAGACATAATGTATTTTGAATATTCTGTGCCGCAAACCAGAAACCAACCGACGTAATGTAAATGCACAAATATTTATTTCTGCAATCTGTAGCTCGTTTCTGTATTTCTCGCATCGTAAAATTTCCCGCATGAAACAATGGAATCGTAACAAAAACAGTGTAAATTGAAACACAAAATGGTTTTTCTCACATAAGTGTTTCTGTATCTTTACTTTGCGAGAACTATCTGTCATTTAAACAAATTTCCAGCAATTATTGGAAGAATGCGAGAAAAAGTGTTTCTGTACCAACATTTTGTGAAAAGTTTCTCGCAAGAACTGTCAAAACAAGTCACATTTCAAATTGGTGCGGGAACAACAAAATTTAGACATTTATATAAATATTTTTAATTTCGTGCGTACGTAACTTTATCAAATAATTAAATAAATATATAAATATGGAGCCCAAGTCAGCAGAAAAGGTGAGTTTGAATAAAATTATTATGTATACATATTTACATACATATGGATGTGTGTAGTATATGCACATATGTATATTTGTATATAATAATGTGTTTGTAAATTATTTGTTTAATTTTAATAGAAAATAGAAAGAGTTTCTAAACAACAGAAACAAAAGCTGGTGGACTACATGTCCTCCAATTTAGAATTTGCTAGAGGTCAATTTGACAAATTAAATTCTAATTCTAATTTCAAGGAGCAATGGGAGTCACTGAAAGTTTATTTGAACTCTTTGGGTGGAAGTGAAAAAAGTGTAGAGCAATGGAAAAAGGTAAGATTTTTGGTATGCATATAATAGTAACTGATTTAATTTGTTTTATTGTTCTTAGTGTTGGATAGACCTCAAATCAGGCGTCAAGAAGACCATTAATTCAAGAAGAAAATTCATGAACAGAACAGGTGGTGGTAGCTGGGCAGACGTACCCCGAGATTTGAATCCTCTAGAAGAACAAGTACTGAGGATTATAACAGTTGCTGCCGTTGATGGCGACTCATGTACTCCTGAATCCGGCATTATAGTAGAAGAATCAGAGGTATGTACATATGTATGTAGATTTATACATTAGAGCGACTCACCTCGTATGAATATGAAAACCCCTCCTTAAATTAAAGATTGATTTTCTTAATGAGGATTCTCAAAACATTTGAGGGGTTGAAGACGATACCAATGGTATATCAAACTTTACCATTCGTACCACGAGCAATGCGTTATTCCATAAAAACTACGGTTTATATTTCTATTTAAAATAAATTCAATTATTTCAAAATCCGACCAAAAAAGGAGCGTTATAAGTTTGTAGTGTGTGTCTGTGCTAGTCCACATACAACCAAACGGCTGAAACAATTTTGATTTAGTTTTTTCTCTTTGAAAGGTGACTTAATATCATATCTTTGCTGCAAATTGTATAAGATTTATTCTTTTGCATTCGTTACTTAGAATTATAAAATAAAATTCGGAAAAGAATTTAAAATAGAATTCTTTTCCTAATTTAATTTTTAAAATTCCGAAAACAAATTTTAAAACAGGATTTTTTCCCACCCTGGTTCTCGCTCGAACTTTTTCGAGAATCTCTAAAAGGACTGAACTTTAATTTGATAGGTAACAAAAACTTGTTGCTCTGTGAGTCGCTTTAATATACATACAGGCATGTTCTGAAAATCACAATTTTCAAATCACTAGTGATTTTAAAAGTAATAATTGTACTGTAGACGTTTTTAAGATCATATACGATAAATGTCTCTTAGAAATGATATTTGATGCTCTATGCAATAGAAAAATTAACAAAAAGGAGCGAACAAATATCTGCATGACCATTATTACTTTTAAAATCACTAGTGATTTGAAAAATGTGATTTTCAGAACATGCCTGATAAACATGTTTTGCAAATATGGAAATCTATTAACTTAATGCCTGCTTTCCTAGGATTTCAAATCTATTGAATTTTTAGAATGTGATGAACTGTATATCCCGCCAATCAGAAAACGCAAAATAGAACAACAATCACCTCCATCAAGTTCTGAAAAGGTTTTGAATAACAAATTTCCATCCACACCAAACCCTAAAACCTCATCAAAATATGCTGACGCATTAAGTGAAGCAAGATCAATGCAAAACGCTGTGATGGAAAAATTAGATCGCATTGAAAAACAAAATTCTGAAATTTTAGAAAAACTAAACAGAATTTTAGATATGAACTCAACATCTACCTGAAACATAAATTTCTAGAAAGCTTTAGTTTGAAATTAAATTAGTTATTTTATTTTATTATAAATGAATTGAATTAACTTAGTTATTTTATTTTATTATACAGAAATGAATTGAAATTCTTATTTATTTGCTTTTTTCAATAAAAAATTTTACTTTAATTGAAATTATCTTCTACAAATTCTTGTTTTTAATCTGTCACGTATACGATAAGCTTCTCGTAGTGGTTCTTCTATTTCCTCATTGTCCATTGAAATAGTTTCTTCGTCTTGTAGAACCATTTGGTTATCTTCGCGCATTAAGCCATGTTCTCTTCTAAAATTATGAAGAACAGTACAGGCATTTATAATTTTTCCTGCCATTTGTGGTGTGGTGTGCAATCCAACTTGCAAACACCTAAAAACACATTTCAGCACACCATTTAAACGTTCCACACAATTTCTGGCCTTAGCATGTACTGCGTTATACTGCTTTTCATCCTCAGTTGATGAACGGTATGGCGTTATTAGCCAAGGCCTCAAGGGGTAGCCAGAATCACCTGAATAAATCGACACAAAATGAAAAATAACATTTTAAATAGTAAAAATTTAAAATAAAAGTTAAATTTGAATTACAATTTAAAGTATATTAACATACCTAATAACCAAGAATGATTATTTCTGTCTCTTTCGTACCGCTCTTGCAACAAAACGTTAATGCGCGAAGCTTCCCAAATATATGAGTCGTGCGCTGCTCCACCAAACCTTGCAAAGCCTCCAATAATTTTCAAATTATAGTCGCATATCTAAAAATGTGAGTTAATTGTTTTATTTGTATAATTGTAAGAAAAATCATAATGAGAGAAATTCTTACCAGCTGCACATTTTTTGAGTGGTAGCCCTTTCTATTCAAATAGCAGCCCTCAACCTCTTGTTTTGGTTTTTTGATACGAACATGAGTGCAGTCTATTGCACCTATCACTCCAGGAAAACCAGTCTCTTCATAGAATCTGGGAATAGTCACCAAAATGTAAATGTGTCAAAACATTTACATATGTATGTGAAAAATACTTACTTTTGTTTTATAGCTTCATACTCAGAAACTTCTGGAAACTTAATCCACTTGGCCATTAATTTTTGCTCCAAAATATCTGCTACTTCATGCACACAGCGGCAGACAACACTTTTGCTTACAGAAGCCGTAAAATCTTGGCCAATATCTCTGTAGTAGGAACCAGTTGCAAAAAAATGTAAAGCGGTGCACATTCGAATGGGTTGTGGTATAAAAGTTTTTTTCACACCCTTCGACATGTAGGGACTTATATCAGTAAATAAAACAAGAGCTGCGTCTCTGCTCAAACGATATAAGTCCCTGAATCGTTGCTCCGGAATGCTGAATGGGTCAGTTGCATCCCTTAGTTGCTGTCGATAAAGCCGCAGCATATTTCGTCGATCAAGCTGTTCAGCTGTTATTATGGCTGCACTATACATTGCTTGCTTTTTTAATATATTTATTTGTTTATATTTTGATTTTATATTTTATTTAATTTTTTTTAACTTTTCACTGTTTAATTTATTTATTTTGTTGACTTTATTTCTTTTGTTGACGTTTGACTGGCATTTGACACTTAATTACTGGAAATATTCCAATATGAACAGAATCAGTGTTGTCTGTTTTCGCATTCAGATACAGAAACACTTTTTTCTCACAAATCGAGAAACGATGGAATTTTTTGTTTCATGCTTCATGTGAGAAATTTTACGATGCGAGAAATACAGAAACGAGCTACTGTTTCAAAATTTGTCTAATATAGAACTTATGTCAGCATATCCATCCCTGGACACTATTGACCAAAAAATGCAGCACTGTTTCTATCATTTGAAAAAACTGAGCGAATTCGCTTCAGTCGACAATTTAGCGCGGTAAAGTCTTGAAATAGAGTTGCCATTACTCCAACAAAATTAAGAGTTCTGAGGGTAAAATTAGGAAATGAGAATATTTATCTATGCAACTTGTTCCAATGAGAAGTTTCATTTCGAAATCAAATTGGAATTATTAAAATTAGATATTAGAATGGTGATAATTTCGCAGTGACATTTTGCAAAACTAAATCATGTTTGAGTCGTCGTGAAGCACATAATAAGACGGAAATTGGAAATTGGTGGACAAATTTGAGGATAAATTCGTGACGTGAAGAATCACTTGCATGTCGCTGTTGTACATAGAAAAAAAAACATTCCTCCAATTAATTACAAAGTTTAATTCTCTCAATTAAGTAAATGCTTAATTGTTTTTTTGTAATATTTTCAATTAAAGTTGATTGTCCATTCCTCGTAAATCAAATTACAAATTAGTTTGCATAAAGAATATACGGTTAACATAAGAACACACGCCTACCGACCATCAGCAACGTCTTGTGTTTGCTGATTAGGTCCGTGAAATGCATAATCTTGAGTATTGAGGTTTTTTTCCGTGTGATTTCTCGAAGAGGTGATCGCAATTGGTCGCCAAGATCATGTGATTTAACACCCTTAGAACTTTATTTTTATTGATAAAGGAAACAAAATCTCTGTGGCAAAGCTCTACATTTGATTCAAGACTTCAGATATGTAATTTTTGAAGCTATTGAGGACATACAGCCGCAAATGTGCAAATTGGTGATAGAAAATGTTATTGTAATAATATAGTCCTGGAAGCGTAGCTATTCCAGTCATTTGGCTGACATTGTTTTCAAAATTAATCATACACAATAAAATAAACATCAAATAATTTCGCTTCAAAATAGGTACTCGATTTTATATAACAAATTTAAAATTCTTAAGTTATACATATATCAAAACTTGTGTCTTCTTCTGCTTCTTGTTCACAAAACTATGAAAAGCTTAATTAATTTTGGATAGTTTTATGTGAAGAGAAAATAAACAAAAAATAAATAAAAAACCATGGTGGAGGCGTTTAGTCTGTGCTATTTTAGTCTATAGCAATGACATATAACGTACTTTATAGCCTTTGGCTCCCCCTCAGCATCTATTAGCCTATGAAGATTGGGGGATCTAATCACAAATCTGCTGGTTTTTGCTCTAAGCAAGAAGTGAACACACCATTTCAGGGCAACGTTTCTTAGAATTCTTTTTGGAAATATTGTACCCTCTATTCGGTTAAAAAAAAAAAATATTTTCCCTGATATATCTACATTAGGTGTTGAAGAGTGGGCGATTTTTCTATTCTATTAAGAAACATTCAGCCCAGCAAATATAAGAAGAGAGAGAGTTTGTATGTGGTACTCAGTGTACACACTTCTACCGATATTCGGTAGATTCGGTAGATTCTACCGAATATGTTTGTGAATTTAACGATCTACCAATTCTACCGAACAAGGCCTGAAATGAACCGAATATTGAACGAACATTTTGATTAACAATGATGCTACAAGATCAAGTTGATCACACATACGGAAATTTAATCACCTGTATGTTCTAGAATGTGGAAAGCTTTCCGCGGAGAAGAGAATATGTTTAACGAATTGTTATTTAGTAATTTAGGTCGATATATGTGTAAATTGGATATTTTGCCAAATAGCAGTGCGGCCGCAGAGCAGTAATTTTCTGTTATGAAAATCATTAAAACAGAACATAGAATTGTGCCTTGGAGTTGAAATATTTATTCCTCCCAATGATTTAATAATTTTTGCACAAAAGCTTAAATTCATAAATGGATCTTACTTACATGGATCTTTGTACATAGTAGCAAATGTTCGTCAAATAAAAGTTATTTTAGTAGCTTTATAAAATATGTGTACAAAAACTGAATTCCTGTTATTTATGTATATTATTTTATGTATGCATAGCATATCTATATAAAGGTTAAGGGCAACTAAATGGCGATAACACTTTTTTTTTTGTAAATGCTTCATTGTTTATGGCAGTTTAATTTCCAATCACATGTGAAGTTTTAAATGCGCTTTTGAAACCTGTTTAGTTTGATACTCCTTGCACTTACTCTTTATATATAGGTACATATATTTTGTTATTTTTTATGTTTCTTTGAATTGTTATTTTTTATGTTTCTTTGAATAAATCATATTTTCTACCGAATTTCATTCAAATCTACCGATTTTTTGTCGATTCTACCGAATTAAAAAAAAAAAATAAGTGTGCACACTGGTGGTACTGTGGACAAAGGTGGTGATAAAGTAACAAAGTAGGTTTCCCTACTAAGGTTTTTTTAATATATCTTCCCTTATCTGTTATCTCTGGGGCGGCACTCAGACAAAAATTTTATTTCTATAAGATTTGTTCCCAACCACTGTCACAAAATTTATTTTGGAGGAGTCAAATGTGCTAGCGACCCCCATCGGTTTTGCACCCCAGCATATTTTCTGAAGACTTATATCTGCCATAAAATATTAAATTTTTTTTATTAATTTTTTTTTACTAAGGATCCAACTGTCGAACTCATTACATTCTTGTTAGGTACCTACATTCTATCTTCAACTCTTAAAATAGTCCTTATAAAAATTTTTATATATATTTTTATGAAATAAGCCTTTATCAATGCCATGATTCCTCCTAGAGGGAGGAATATAATGTGAACTTCTTATGAATTAAAATGCCAATTAATGCAGAGAAATTATTCAGATTAAGTTATTTTGTTCACATATTATGTGTTTTCAAATTGCATGAAGAATAGTTTTATTTATCACATAAAATGAATAAATAAGCCTTTGTATCTAGTACGTTGAAATATTAATTTAATAATAAAATTTTTGTAATGTTCTTATTTATGTATACATATTATATTTTCATATTACTTTTTACTTTCGCCAATAATAATTATTTCTGAAAAAAAAAATTATTATTTATTAATTTCGTATACATACAAATCGACGGAAATGCAGTACATATGTACATATGATTGCAATCCCCAAATTCTATCAATTTGTGAAGAAAATGCAACCCTACATTATTTCACTGGACGTTTAAGGCAAATTCGCCCCATTCGCTCCATCAACACGTCATTGTAAAAGTATCAATAGTCGCGATCGGACGTTTGCAATTATTCGGCATATTTACTCCGGGAAAAAGTTAGTTAAATAAAGTTTATATGTTTCAAAAATAAGTGAAAAGTAAAATTTAATGTTTAGTGAATATAAGAAAAGTGTTCAATTGTTAAGTAATGCGTTTTTTCTGCGTTAAATCGGAAAATAAAAATTTGCAAAATTCTATGTCCGCCATGATTGTGTATCTATTTGCCAAGTTCGTGTCTTTGGAGTTGCGTTCGTAAGGTAAAGCTATGACGTTATTAAAAAGGTATTCTTATTTGCTCAACTAATTATTCATTGATATGCGATTTGACGTTTCAAAGTGTCAAAATCAGTATAAAAGAAATTATGGGGTTGTGTCAATAACATCTTTAAGTGCACTTGGTTGCAAGCTTGCAATAACGCTAATTAATAACGAATAGTAAAGGAGGTTAGGGACTTTACTAATAAAGATAGAAAGTATCATTCGAGTACAATTTTTTTTTCTCACTAGAAAAGCTTGTGGCCTGATTAGGAGGTTTGCAAAGGGAAGCTCACAAGCGTGTCCTAAATAAAATTTGAACTGGGAAAACAAAATGAATTTGCAAACTTAAGCTAATATTTGCATATTTTGTGGAGTTGTAAGTAAATATATAACCCTAATTGATATTAATGAAGTTGTCATTTAATATTCAAGAATATTTACAAAAGGGTTGAATTAGAAAAAGTTTATCTTCCAACCATAAGGCTTTTAGTAGTTTACAAAGCTGCTTGCTAGAGGCGGCAACACTTATCAAAAGTACTAAGCTTAAGTAGAAGATTTTTGGATCAAAGCTAAGCCCCCATATGCAAAAAAATTAACGTGTGCTTCAAGTGTACGTTAAAACCGATTTTTGTATGGACATTTTGTTTTAACGTACACTCCAAGCACATGTTATTTTTTTTTCATATGGGGGGCGAGAATCTTTCAGATGTTGTACATACTTTTTTTAATACATACATATGTATGTTGACTTGCGAGAAAATATTATGGAAAAAAAAACTTCAATAATATACCTTTCTTAGACGCGGTACAGCTCACGAACGGTCATCGCTAGACCCCTCGAATATTTTAGGAATCCTCATTAAAAGCACCGAACTTTAATTTGAGAGGGATAAAAAAACTTTTTTCAGTGAGTCGCTCTAATGTACATACATATGTATGTATGTATGTATGTATGTATGTATGTATGTATGTATGTATGTATGCAAATGTTTTACGGAAAATACTATGTATTAATACGAAAATTGGGTTTTGAGTTTCTAATGAATAGTATTTAAGTGCTACTGGAAAAAGTTCAGTCGACATTTGATCTAAACGATTATTTATTTTATAATATGAATTCCGCAATTTAAATTTCATTTCTTAAGATTCATATGAGCATTCGCATGCGAAAGCCGATTACATTGTTCAGTATAGAATGTAACAAAGTTCTAACGACTGACTGACTGACTCTGTTGGGTGGAACAAAAAACACAATTTTAAATCGGAGTTTTGATAGCACAAGGTTGTTGTGAATACACATGGCATAGCGCAAATATTAAGGAAATTTTTTGCTTTAAAAGTAAAAGATACTAAAAGCCTTATATATGTATAATGAAAAACTTGCACAAAATTAGCATAAATGACGAAATTGAACATGGTCTTAACGAGTTCCTCATTACGATTTTACAGTAATGCATAATATGGATAATGTAGTTTTAATTCACTATTAAGGCCCAGCGTGATTTTTAATGTAAAATTGTATGGCAAAACTCGTTAAGACCATTTACAAATTTACCACTCATGCTAACTTCATGTCAGTTTTCGTTGTATATAAGGCTGTAAATGATTTAAGGTCCAATTTATTTCCACTCTCTTTTTATAAAAACTAAATTTGTCAATGGCAACTCTTCCGTTAATTAACATAAATAGATAGAATGGAAGCAGAAAGTTTAAAAAAATTTTACCAAACAACATAATGGTATTGATATCCTTCTTAAATAGCTTTTCCCACAACCTTTTAGCTTGCTTGGCTCTACACTTAGCTAAATTACTCATTAAAAAATTTAACGAACTCTCCAAAAGTATACAACGAATAGTATTTTATTAATTGTTTCCTATTTCAAAATCACAACAGGTAATTTTATTAACTAATGGCGTTTTCGTTTCTGGAAAAAGTGTAACATTTTATAACTTTTTATTAACAAAAATACAATTTAGCGTTCGTTTAAAGAAAAAATTTAAGCTCGCAAGGGATGATATAATAATTTCTAATAAAATGTGTAGTTCAGAAAATTATTTTATTGCGAATTTTCATTGAAAAGTGTAAGAAATGTAACATTTTTTTCCAGAAACGAAAACGCCATAAGTGCTTTTCCTACCTGAAATTTTGCACTTTACGAGTTGGTTGAATTTGTATTGCAAATACATAAATCATGGAAACAGAGTGTTTTTGTTGTGGGGATGAATTTTGAATTTGACCTGAAATCACTTAAGCTTAAATTAGACGTGCCATAGCCATAACCAAACCAAAATTCAATTGGTTTCTATTTTAATGGCTATGGCGTTATGGCGAGTCACCTATAATCAAATACGTACAATGTTGCCCATAAGTTTGGTTCTGACAACAATAAACTTCCTTAATATTTGCGCTATGCCATGAAGATTCACCACAACGTTGTGCTTAATATCGTCAATATCATCCACCTTTATAATAAGTTCAAACATAGGCTGTCAAAACACCGAAACACTACTACTTTTTTTTACCAACTGCGTGTTATTTTAATATTTTTTTGAGTACTATTCGCGAACGCATCTAATCTTTTCTCAAGCAATATTGGAACAAATCGGCTTAAGTCCTCCTCTCAAAAATAAATAAAAATTATGCCATCCGATAGAAAATTAAAAAATTAGAAAAAATCATTAAATGAAAAAGTTGGCGGAGAGTCTCCCAGCTTCCAAGTTATGGGCATTGTGATTTTGAGAAATTTTTTATATCCAATGCAGTCAATAGCGGTATTATTTAAAAGCTCTTAAGAAGATCTTTAAGAATTTATTGAAATTTTAAAAAATTCATGAACCCATTTTTTCCACAATGGTATTTCCCAGGAAGGTGCTGCTTCCTAAATATACCGTGTATAGCCGGCCTTTGGCAAGGCTTAAAGATTTTCTTCACTATGCTTTTTCCCGACTGCGCTGATTACTAAAGATTCTTTGTATAGCCGGTCTTCGGCTGGACTCAAGCATTTTCTCCACCATCGTATTTCCCAAAAACTGCTACTTACTAAATCTTTAGCTTAAGGTGGATTCACCCATTGTTTCGGAACAAAGTTTTGGTCCGGAGAAAATTTTTTTTATGTGGAGTTTGAGCTTCTCTTTTTGAGAGAGATAGAGAGAGAGAGAGAGAGGAAGAGAACAAATTTTGTTCGGAACATTTTCTGCTTGAACGGGCTTAATTTTAATTTTTGTCCGAACAAAATCGAACTGAGCTGCACAACTATTTTAATTTTTCATCCAAAATTTAACTGAGCTGCCACATCATTTTATATGAATAATAAAAGCACAGAGTATACTTGTGTTTATTTAAATAGAAATAAAGGAAAATTTAAAAAAGAAATATATACATAATATGTAATATTATGGCGTTTAACAAAACAATTAAAAAGATATGTGTGAGACAGCAAATTGTAATCATTTGCCGCTTGTAAAATTAATACGCATCGTTTACACACGTATTTCATATGGTAGTTTTGATTTTCCAGACAAAATGATCGAAATGGATGGATCGTCTTACAAAAAACTCTCAGTAAAAAAATTGTTCTCCAGATAAATATTTTGTTCCGAAAAGGTGGGTGAATTTACCTTTATTACAATATTAACCGGTTACATTCAGAAATACGATGCACAATCACAATTTTATAAGAAAATTTCCAAGGCCCATAAATCGGAAACTAAGGCTCGCCGCCAATTTGTTTACTTAATGTTTTCTTATTGTGTAATTTTCTAGCGAACTGTATAATTTCTAATTAAGTTTGAGAGGAGGGCCTATACCCGTTTTAAGCCAAATTCTTGTTATTCATTTGTTAAGCAACGAGTTTACTTCTTCAATTCAGATGCGTGGACACAGTTAAAAAATGTGGATTTGTCATTGAAACCCCTGATTTCTATTGTTGATGTTTTACAAATAAACCGATTTGTTTTAATTTTTCATGTTTTTTTAGATGATTCTTCTTTTTTCTTGGTAATCCCCTGTAAGTGCCACTATTTTTTTAAAAATCCACTTTTTGTGTCCCTTTTTGAAATTTCCCAACGGTAACGCTGTTTGTAGAATGCACGTTAATATGGATAAGAGTGATTTTTTTCTGTGTACGCTGTGTAACTGTAATTGATGGCACTACTTGCTTACTTATACTCTTCTTCTTTCATTTGCTTTTCAGTTTAATGCAGATCGCGTCAGCAAAATCATTTATTACTTTGCAATAGTTTAGAGCAGTTGAAATAATAGTTGAAAATATAATTACACTTAAATTTTGTTGCGAAAACTTGGCAAATCAACAAAACTTTATTCAACTTAATGAAATTGTAATCGCGGAAAAGAATTTTGCAAATTAATTTTTATCAAAAATAAAATCTTGGAAAAATAGCGCTTTCGTTGTGTTTGTTCCGCCGGTTCGCTTAATGTGTTACTCGATGTTAATTGCAATCGTCGCGTCGGTTCGAAATTAATGTGTGTGCTGTGTGTGAAAGTGGTTAAGTGAAATAAAAGAAAGGCTTTTCATTAGAGCCTCATTTCAAAGCAGAGTATATAAAAGCATAAAGGCCTATCCCAATATTGGCCTTGTTATGTCAATTGTTAAAAGTATAAAAGTGGTCAAGTGAAATAAAAGAAAGGCTTTTCAATAAAGCCTCATTTCAAAGCAGAGTATATAAAAGCATAAGGGTCTATCCCAATATTGGCCTTGTTATGTCAATTGTTAAAAGTGTAAAAGTGGTCAAGGGAAATAAAAGAAATGCTTTTCATTAAAGCCTCATTTCAAAGCAGAGTATATAAAAGCAAAAAGGCCTATTCCAATATTGGCCTTGTTATGTCAATTGTTAAAAGTGTAAAAGTAGTCAAGGGAAATAAAAGAAAGGCTTTTCATTAAAGCCTCATTTCAAAGCAGAGTATATAAAAGCATAAAGGCCTATCCCAATATTGGCCTTGTTATGTCAATTGTTAAAAGTGTAAAAGTGGTCAAGAGAAATAAAAGAAAGGCTTTTCATTAAAGCCTCAAATGTGTGCGTGTGTGTTCAATAATAAAAAAATTAATCTAAAAAATATCAATTAAAAAATTCGTTTAATAAAAATTTATAAAAATTTATAAATATCCATAAAAAAAGAGGCATGTTTCATAAAATACATAAAAGGTATGTATGTATGTATGGAGGTATAATCTAGCAGATCTTTGATGTTTTGTTTTATTTTGGAAAAGGATTTATATTCTAGTCAATATATTGAGGATATACTTAGGTAGCTACCTACCTACCTACAAATTTTAATCACTGTTTAATGGACATATTTCAATAGAAACTAAAAGATTCGATCGATATCCAATAAGGTAATTTTTCAGTTGTCAAGTGTGGCTTCTAACGGGCTGTACCACGATATCGACAGAAAACGTTCGATCAACAAGTTGTATTGAAAACAACAATAAAATAAGAAAATTTGTTTTTGTTTTCAATGCAAGTAATCGATCGAACGTTTTATGTCGACCTCGTGAGACAGGCCGGTATAATTCGAATAATTTTTGTACTTATGCAACAAATTGTTTAATTAAAATATTTACCATAACACAAATTTTGTTTCAGAAAATCTCCCTCCTAACCGTATCTAAAGATTCCAATAGATTGTAATGGAGATTTTTTATTTATTTTTAAAAATCGTTAAACGTGTCCTCTAGATCTATTTTACATGAATAATATTAATTAAAACTTGTTTTTGGCTTGAGTGTAAATGTGCGACAACTCGTCATCGTGGAACAGGCCCTTAGCAACACAACACAATAAGGGTGTTCACGTAATAAAATTTTCTTCTTGTAAAACAGCATAAGGCATAAAACACAACATTCTTCACAAACCTATACCTAGATACTTACATATGTTTGTATGTATGTATAATTTTTAGCTTCCTTCATTATTGGTCAAAGTAAACTTTGAGCCCTTTTTCACACGCAAAGTTGAAATCATTTACATTCTCTTTTAAACTTTCACTAACTTTTGCAGATGCAAAGCTTACAATACTTGCATAACATCCAAGAATTCTTAGTGCCATTTCACACTATGCCTTTTTAGACTTTCTTATTCTGACAACTTTCTTTTAAGCGCCCCTGCAAAAAGTCACGCACATTTAAGTTAGAATTAGTAAAATCGTACCCTTCTACTTTACAGCTTGCCGTATCGTTCAGCTTTGTGTACAAGTTGTAGAAAATGTAATAGTTTCCACAGCAGATTCTATGTGCTTAGGCGTTAAGACTGCCTCGTAAAGTTAATTTGCTGTGATGAAGAATAACGCTTTTTCAAAAAAGCACATGTTTCCGTCTCGGCATGTGTCACATTTATATTTTGGGGCAAAAATATTATCAAAATTTTACGACATGTACTTACTACCCGCATATTTAAAAAATGCAGTCAATATGTTGCAAATTTTCGTGAAATCATGTGGCTTCTTAGATATCAGCCCAATTCACAATCCTGTGCAAATGGTCTTGCATCGTAGCATGTGCAAATTGGTATAGTATATTGATACTCACCACTTAACAATTCTTAGTGGTGAGTATCCATACAACATACCATTTTGCACATGCAAAAATGCAAGATCATTTGCATAAAATTGTGAATTGGGCTATCGTGTACAGTTTTGCCTTAACGCTGCAGCCACACGTTCAATTTCACCACACATACTGTGTGTCAAAATTCCTTAAAATTGGTAGCTGTGACACAAATTGATAGTCAATTTCATTTTTTAAATGCCACCGACGACGAAACAACTCAAATTTATAGCTTCAATCAATGTGTGCTGTGACCAGCTGTTCAAATTGAAAATTAAATTGCCATATAAATGCATAGGTGAATTTGAAAGCAATTTAGTTTTTAATTTGTAAAGTTTGATTGTGTTAGTTAAAAAAGTGTGAGTGTATTGCAAATTGAATGGAATTGAAAGCAAAAATTGAACATGTAGCCCCCAAGTAACTTGAGGGTTACACGATCAACTTTTGCCTTTCAAATTTCAATACATTCACACTTTTTCACTAATACATCCACACTTTTAGAATTTGATGGGACTTTGACTTCAAATTTTCTTTCCAATTGTGTATTCAAATTTATAGGCAAAAAACAACTGACACCAATTTCAATGAGCACACTTTTCGTTTTTTTTTTTTCAAATATTCTGCCGGCATAGTATTTTTATGTTCTTTTATTACACATAATGTTATGTTCCTCCTAAAAACTTTAATTAACTTTAAATAAATATTATTAGGAACAAAAATATGTAAAAAATGTAATGATGTGTTGCGGTTTATAGACCTAAATAGAAGCCATGAAAATGTGTGTTTAAGATGTTTTCTTATCAACGGCATATTGAAAATAAATTTGCTTGAAAATTGCGTGCAGCCTACGTCACAGCTTTCAATTTAAATTACTTTTGACAACCAGTATGTGTGAAAAACTTAAATGCAAATCTTGGTCGTGTAACTGTAGCGTAAGAAATAAATAAAAGCAAAATAAGTAAATGAAAAGAAAATAAAAAAATCAAAAGAAGCATGCCATGAAATCAAATGCCAAATGTTTGTGTTGGAAAAAAAAACAAAATAATTTCAATAATATTTTCTATGAGCGGTTCGTATGTATGGATATATTTTTGAACATATACATACATATATGTATGTACGAATTTTTTATTTTTAGTGAATATAATAATAATAGATATTTATATAGACATATGTATATGTATTTATATATTTACATAGATATATATACATGTGTATATATAATATATATAATATATATAATATAAATATACATATATCTTTTTTTTTTGCTATAATATTAATTAACTACAAATTGGTTGAATAATAAGTAGTTGGTAGTCAATTTAAAAGTCATGCAGAGATGGCCAATTGACTACCGCCTATGACATGCCTATGTTAAAATAGTGAGTCGGCGACAAGGAAAAAAGTCACTTAATCAACCAGTTGTAGTTATTAAAAAACCAGTTTGAAGTTACTTAGAAATGTGTTTGAGTTCCTATAGGGCAGTTCCCTATTTTAAAGTTATTTAAAAATACATACATATGTACATATGTATGTGTGTGAATTAAATTTAATTTTTTTTAATAAAAACTTAAAACAATTTAAATTTTTTTAAAGTTCTTGTTACGTTATTGTGAGGGGGAGGGGGGTCTAAGAATTGTTACGATCTGTTACTTCAAGAATCGGAAAAAATGGCGTTACGTAATATGTGGATGGCCCCTTATTTACAAACAACAAAATGCATAAATCAGCTTATTTACTTTAGAGAAAATATATGTACATAATTACAAGACAATTGTGTAAATTTTTTTTTATACAAATTAAATTTTTCAAATAATAGAAAAATATAATTTTAGTAGTAATTACGAGTGCCGTATTACGACTTCGACTACGACGATTTTGTACTAGACTAAAGATCATCGCAACAGTTTTTCTTTAATCTAGTACAAGTGATAAGGCCCAATAGCTATTAAATTTTTTTTAAACTGTATATCTGTACTTTTGAATAGGTTCATCATTTAGAATACAGTCTTCCAAATCACTTTGGTACAAACTTAAAGCAGATAGCATGGAATGACAAGAAAAAAGAGCGCTCAGGGAAAGCACTACTATACATGAAATATAAATATATATACTCGCACATATATGAAGCAAATTTATACAAGTTTGGATACAACTTTTAATTGCTTATTTCGTTTATCAAAATTTCAGGTTGAGATAATTTGCTTCAGAGCATGTCGAACTTTTTATCTCTTAATTTAGTTTATACACCTTTTTTGATAGTCATAATACAATACTCGCAGTTATGCCCATTATATTACTAAAAACGGAAACAATTTCGAAGTAGTTAATGTCCTCAATTAATTTAATAAATAAAGAATCTAAATACTTTAATACACTCAGAATCTTATCGCTTCCATTAATTCTTAACAAAATTTCACTTCACTAAATCTACACAAAATTCTAGTAATATTACCCTAAGAAACCAGGGGTCTAGCTCCCACTGAGAGGCATCAAAATTCAAGCTTTTCGTTGGGTAAAAACATTTATAGCAAAATAAAAAAAGTAACACATTGAAAATTTTCGCTTCCAATTTTTATGAAATTTTGTGCGAATTATGCTTTTAGCATAACTACCGTTAGTGCGAAATCTTCAATCATTATGCGCTCTGGCTTGAGAAATAAAAGAAAGGCTTTTCATTAAAGCCTCAAATGTGTGCGTGTGTGTTCAATAATAAAAAAATTAATCTAAAAAATATCAATTAAAAAATTCGTTTAATAAAAATTTATAAAAATTGATAAATATCCATAAAAAAAGAGGCATGTTTCATAAAATACATAAAAGGTATGTATGTATGTATGGAGGTATAATCTAGCAGATCTTTGATGTTTTGTTTTATTTTGGAAAAGGATTTATATTCTAGTCAATATATTGAGGATATACTTAGGTAGCTACCTACCTACCTACAAATTTTAATCACTGTTTAATGGACATATTTCAATAGAAACTAAAAGATTCGATCGATATCCAATAAGGTAATTTTTCAGTTGTCAAGTGTGGCTTCTAACGGGCTGTACCACGATATCGACAGAAAACGTTCGATCAACAAGTTGTATTGAAAACAACAATAAAATAAGAAAATTTGTTTTTGTTTTCAATGCAAGTAATCGATCGAACGTTTTATGTCGACCTCGTGAGACAGGCCAGTATAATTCGAATAATTTTTGTACTTATGCAACAAATTGTTTTAATTAAAATATTTACCATAACACAAATTTTGTTTCAGAAAATCTCCCTCCTAACCGTATCTAAAGATTTCAATAGATTGTAATGGAGATTTTTTATTTATTTTTAAAAATCGTTAAAAGTTACCTCTAGATCTGTTTTACAAGAATAATATTAATTAAAACTTGTTTTTGGCTTGAGTGTAAATGTGCGACAACTCGTCATCGTGGAACAGGCCCTTAGCAACACAACACAATAAGGGTGTTCACGTAATAAAATTTTCTTCTTCTAAGACTGAATAAAACATAAAACACAACATTATAACCTTATTTTAATCACACTATTATTCTATTTCTCATATACATACATATGTATGCATTTTCAAGTCCTTTCTTCACAAACCTATACTTAGATACTTATGTTTGTATGTATGTACATATAATTTTTAGCTTCTTTCATTATTGGTCAAAGTAACCTTTGAGCCCTGTTTCACACGCAAAGTTAACATTCATAGAGTCGTTTATATTCTTTTTTAAACTTTCACTAACGTTTGCAGATGCACGAATTTTCATTTCGTGCCTTTTGTTTTACCCCACAAGCTTCTCAACACCTCTCACCCACGAACTCAAAAAGCCTGCCTACACATGCAAGCAGAAAAGGCACAGTGTAAATTGTGTCCACCACCTCTCACCAACAAACTAAAACAGCCTGCCTACACACGCAAGCAGAAAAGTCACAGTGTAAATTGCGCCATTTCACACTATGCCTTTTTAGCCTGCCTTATTCTGACAAATTTTCTTTTAAGCCCTCTTCAAAAAGTCGCGCACATTTACATTAAGCCTTTTTTTCTTTCATGCCTATTTGGCATGTACATACATATGTACATATGTACACGCTTAATACTGAGAGTACGAGAAAGGCAAGTCGAAATGTCAAAAATCCCCTAGAATTTTCATTTCGAGACTTTTGTGTTACCCCGCAAGCTTCTCACCTCTTCTCACCAACAAACTCTAAAAGTCTGCCGGCACAGGCAAGCAGAAAAATGTAAATTTCGTCTTATTATTCAGATTTTTTTTTCATATAGGTATGTTACTTTTTTTAAGATATAAAATGCTTCAGTTGTGAGGGAAATGCTCCCGTACAGTCACGGAGAAACTCCATCTTTACCTCCATATACTTATGAAGTTTTCTTTTCTTCAAAAATAATGGGTACTACCTACATGTCCACCTAAAAAAGCAATTTGATGTTCGTTTCGATTTTTTGCTCTCTAGGTAATGTTTTTTGACATGTACATTATGTAGAAAAGGAAACACCACTAGAAAAATTACGTCTTTCTTTTTTCCGTAAAATTCATATTCAACTCTTTTCCATTGCTTTAATCCTGTGCTTTTTAAAAGCAGACCCAGGTGCTCACATTTTCTTTCAATTAATCTATCTGTTGAATCTTCGTTTTTATAAGAAATAGCTAGTATTTAATTTTATAATCTGAAAATGGAAAGTTAAAGTTAAGGCCAGCCACTAGAGATGTTTGTTGTGCTATAATAAAGTTCCATAGATTTATTTATATTGAAACATGCCATCTTAAAAACTTTAAGCATCGCAGTATCGATAACAATAATGACATTCTAATGAAATCAAATAATTACGAACATTAAAAAAATTATAAAACGAATAATGATGAATGCAGTCAATATAATAAAAATAATAAATGTATAAATATCGAAATTAGTGAAAATTACATCAACAGAAATCTACCTCTACATCTCTGGAGTCAAAGCATCCATCAATCACATTTCAAATATTAAGGTAAGTTTATTTTTTGAACTTATATACACACATATGTATATTTCCTACTTCTATAAAAAAAATTATAAATTCAAATTTAAGCCCAATTAAATCAAACATAACGAGCCTTATTTTCAATTTTATCGTAAGCGACAAAAATTAAAGTATTTTTTTTCTATACTAAACAAATATGTTTTTGTCGTAAATTGTCTCTTACGTTAAAATTGTATAGCCTGTATCTTAAAAGTTATCAACAATTTTGGCATTTTGATAATTCTAAACTATGGATAGGCCCATAAAATTTTAATTTCAATAAAAAAAAGTATATTTTCGATAACATGTCGCTTATATTATATATGGTTTATAATTCTAAATATACTTACTAATATGAAACAACATACATATTTAAAAAGTTCCAGTATAAGTGTTAAAATATTACCACCAGTGTTATTTTGTTTTAATTTTGAATATATAGTTTTATTAAAAAACAAACATACTTATCTCAATAATTTACTTAATAAAATCATGATGTTTTCCTTCTCGCCAATAACACTACATTTTCTAATGTAACTTCTTTATTGTATCTCAATAATTTACTTAATAAAATATAAATCATGATATTGTTTTCCTTCTCGCCAACAATACTACATTTTCTAATGTAACTTCCTTGGGAACATAATAATGCAACTTAGAATCATAACCGTGATGCTGCAAATATTCCAAACGTGCATAGTCCAACACTCTTTTGCACATGAAACCAATTGTTTCACGTTCAGACAAAGACAAACGTTGATTATCATTAATTACTGGTATAGCTTGGGTTGTAAGCTCTTGTTCTTCTAAAGCTTTTCGTCTTTCTCTACTCATGCCGGTGCCACAAACAGCCCAACCTACCATTTTGGTAATAATAACAAATTCGCGTTCTGAAATTTGTTGCTTCTTTAAAAAGTCTTTGCCCACAAAGGAACGCCAATCGCAACGATGATGACAGCACAAGGCCATCAATATAAAATCTGTTAAATTCTCTCTTGCCTGTGCAATGCAGCGTAATGCTAAATCTGTAGCTCCACCACATAAATGTTTAGAAACTGCCACGCAATGTTTGAAATTCTTTAAGGTGTCAAATTTGTCTATACAAAAATCTGCTATATCTGCTTTTATACGTTGTACTAGCAAGCGGTCTACAATTTTATTATCCTTTTTATGACGCAAAGACATACGATCGACTAAAATGACTTGTGAATTTTGTTTTGTCTCTAATAACTGAGCCAAATGAACCGCAAATTGGCCTTTGCCGGCTCCAAATTCTACAAAACTGGTGGAATTTTCTATTTTACCCTCATTTTCCAAAATTCCCAACAAGGCCGCCAATTGCATTAAATGCTTGCGCTGCTCCTTGCCATATTCATCTTTGGCCAACATCTCATCCATGCATTTATGATGACAATCTAGTTTTTCTATATCATTTGCTATATATTTTTTATACAATTCCGTTACTCTATCTATTACTTGATAGAATTCTTTGTCTTCCAACTCCTTCAATTTGATACTTTTTAAATCCTCTTGCACTGACTCGTCCTTATCATCGCTTACATTTATGTTCTTTTGTATATATTCCGGCTGATCAGTTTCTGCGATGCGAGCATTACAGATTTTTAAATGTTTATTTAAATTCTTTTCATACACTGTATGCCTAAAATCTAATGGGCAAGGAATGCGATTTGAAGCAGTTTCTAAACTTACACTGTGCTCAGCACAATAGTCTTTATACTTGACCACTAACAGTTTGCAATAACGTTTTTTACGTTTGACCCAGTGGGCACATATTTTCAAAAATACTATGCCGGCAGAATATTTGAAAACAAAAACGAAAAGTGTGCTCAGTGAAATTGGTGTCAGTTGTTTTTTGCCTATAAATTTGAATACACAATTGGAAAGAAAATTTGAAGTCAAAGTCCCATCAAATTCTAAAAGTGTGAATGTATTAGTGAAAAAGTGTGAATGTATTGAAATTTGAAAGGCAAAACTTGATCGTGTAACCCTCAAGTTACGTGTGCTTCTATTCAATATGTTTGGTTGATATCTGCATGAGATTTAAACCAATTTGTAGTCACTTGCAAAATAATTAATTTATAAGTTAGTGTTTTTTCTCAACTGATTATTTTATTTACTACAGGGTGAAAAAAAGCAAAATCCATTTTATGTACATACATACATATATTAAATGAGTAAATATATATATCTACATATGTAAGTATGTGTGAATAAAAAGAAAATAATACTGTTATTGAATACAAATAATTTGTTGTTTTTATATTCTTGTACATTTTATATATTGTACATACATACATATGTACCTACTAGTGATGTGCCAAATGTAAATTTTTTATATCCGCGAATACGAATATATGAAATGATACTCGTGAATACGAATACCAATATTATAGGTCAAATTTTTAGACATTAAAGCGGAAGGAATCCTTCTTACGGCTACAAAATTATATATGAATAATTTAAAATTCTGTAAATTCATTAATACAGAAAACATTAGCAGACTATTTGGCGGAAAAATGGAAGGCAAATGACGTCGATCATCTAACATGGTTCAAAATAAGTTTGATAAAGAACATGATTTTTAATTAATATAATTTAATTTAATACCTCAGCGTAATAGGCTTGTTGGAGAAAAAACTTCTTAACTTTTGTTTTTGAAGTAAAACATTCCGCTCTTTAGGTGAAGAAAACTAAGCTTTTTAATGTTAATTGTACAAGAAGTTGGTTTTGTTTTGAATTGTTTTGTTTGAATTGAAGTAAATTTCTTTATTTAGCTATTACAAACTAATATACAAATATTTTATGGCATTTTCTTAAGTTTCGTTTAGGATTTATGCATTTATTTATTTTATTTATGGAAAAATGCAAGTAATTGAGAATGGACGAATATTCGGGAATTCGAATACTTTTGTTCCTTTATTTTTATTTTCTGTTAGACTAACACAGTGCGTAGACAAAAATCAAATAAGCTTGCAAAATATAAATAATAACAATTATGTACTTATGTATGTATGTATGTATATGCATATATTTATAGTGGGTGTTTTTTATTGAGGTATAGAACTATAAGTTGGCATCACTTTTTTAACTGGCGGCCATTTTGTCAGCTGTCAAGTGATTAATATTTAGTTTGGTTTGCCATTTCATCATGAACAGGTTGACAAAAGAAATTTTGGTGTATGGGCCGAAAATGAGATTGATCTCGATGCTGATTTTCATCGCAAAATTTTGTTCAGTGATGAGGCTCATTTTTGGTTGAATGGCTACGTCAACAAGCAAAATTGCCGCATTTGGAGTGAAGAGAATCCACGTGAGACCCTTGAGACGCCATTACATCCACAAAAACTGACTGTTTGGTGTGCTCTATGGGCTGGTGGAGTCATTGGGCCATACTTCTTCCGAAATAATGCTGGAGAGTCAGTTACCATTAATGGAGACCGGATCCGAATTGGATGGCATGAATGTGGATGAGTTGTGGTTCCAACAAGACGGCGCTACATGCCACACAGCGCACGTCACAATCGATTTATTGAAGGAAACATTCGATGAGCGCATAATTTCGCGGAATGGACCTGTCAATTGGCCACCAAGATCGTGTGATTTGACACCATTGGATTATTTTCTTTGGGGATATGTGAAGTCGCTCGTCTACGCCAACAAACCAGAAACGTTAGGGGACTTGGAAGCCAACATTCGTAGCGTTATTGCCAACATACGGCCCCATATGCTCGAAAAAGTGGTTGAAAATTGGACCTGTAGAATTGGCTTTATTCGAGCCAGCCGCGGCGGCCACATGACCGAAATCATATTTAAACATTAATGGCATAAAATTATCCTTCCAATAAAGCCAAATTGATGGACATTAAAACGATTTTCTTGTGTTTTATTTCAATTCGAAGTTCTATACCTCTAAAAAAACACCCTGTATATATTTAACACTCATGATTCTTGATTTATTATGTATTTCTTTGATAAATTAAATACATAAATAAATGAAAAATCGAAGTGTTTTTGTACGAAATTAGTAAAATTTATGTTACGTAACAATTTTACAGACCCCCCCCCTACCCCCTCGTAACAAATCATAACAAAACTCTAACCCCTCCCCCCCCCAAGGGCGTTACGTAATATATGGATGGCCCCTAAGTGGTAATACCAAAAGATAGAATTAAAAATGTATGTACATAGTATACATATCTTTAGAAAATTCAATTAATATTTTATTATGAACACAGATTATATTATGAGCAAGTTGTTATTAAAGCTTCAGGGTCTTTTATAAATAGCATACAATTTTATTTAATTGTTTACCGATATTTCGCTGCAACATTTATTTTTCTTTCCTGAAGAAACTACACAAATTTGCAGCGAAATAACGATAAGCAAATAAATGAAATTTTAAACTATTTAAACAAATTTTTATATAATAAATAAAAAA
This sequence comes from Tachina lurida, assembly GCA_944452675.1. Lineage (NCBI taxonomy): Eukaryota > Metazoa > Arthropoda > Insecta > Diptera > Tachinidae > Tachina > Tachina lurida. Next base: position 15,492,591 of record OX101755.1, read on the forward strand.
GTCAAATAAATTATTATAAAGGGCCTTATTACGAGTGTGACTAAAGAACATTCCAACACTTTTTCTTTAATCTAGTACAAAATCGTCGTAGTCGTAGTCGAAATACGGCACTAGTAATTAAGCCCAATATACAGATTATATATATGTAGTATATCGTCGATTGATAATTTAATTGGCGTATGTGGATTTAGATAGTTTCGAGTAAATTGAGTTTTAAGTTTGAAAATTGTATCAGCAAGTGCCACATACGATAAACTCAACACTCCATATCTCGAAAACCGTATGAGGTATCGAAAAACTGATTACGCCAAATGAAAGATCTGATCGGAAACCCTAAGGAATCGATCTTAACTCAAAACCGCAAAAAATCCACATACGACATTTAAATTATCAACCGACGATATGTATTATTTTGTACTTTTGTGACTTTATTTTCGCATACAAATAATATTTGTTAGTCTTTAAATAAGCATAATCTAAATTCTATTATTGAGGTTTTTAAAAATCAACCGGTTTATTTAAATTTTTCTTGTTTTTAAGGTGTCCCCTTTTTCCCTTAAAAAAATCATTTTCAGTACACTTTTAAATCCCCTTTTCCAAAATATTTCTTAAATCCCCTTTTGAAATATATCCAACGGCAACGCTGTGTGCTATTGTGCACTTTCTTGATCTGCTCAGCTTCTTCGCCGTCAACTTTTTAGTACTGAATTCAGTTTTCGCGCAATTTCCTCCCGGTTCGGACGTCTAGTAGAAGTACTTAAGAAAAATAATATATTTGTATGGAAATACTACACATAGTGCATATATTTTTGCACAAATATATTAACGAAGTGTTCCTTAATGTCGGTGCCTAAAAATGAATTGAATGTTTTCAAGAACTTAGCGGAAAGTTAATGAAAATTATGTGCAAAGTTGTGAAAAATTATTTTTTTGTTGCATGCGCCGGTTGCATCTTCTTTTGGTATACGGTTCGTTTGATCGTTCGTTGCGTTTGTACGAGTATGAAGTTTTTTTTTTGTTGTGAAGTGCTAAAGTTAAAATTAAAAGAGCTTAAGTAATGAAAAGGTTAATGTCCTAGATATCGTCAAAGAGTTGGGTGTGAAGTTCGGAAGTGCTTGAATTGAAATTAGGTTCAAGTCTTGAGAAGTAGAAAAATGTGGTGTAAAGTTAAAAGCTCAAATAAAAAAAAAAGTTTCTTGTCTAAAGAAATATGTGTTGAAAAGCCAAGTCAAAATTAAAAAAAAAATAGGCGAAATATCAATAAGTTTAATTCTCGAAGAATAAGAGAATGTTATAAGTGTTTCGTTAAAAAAAAATATGCATGCATGTGTGTGAAATGTAAATGTATCATAAAATAAAATAAATAAAAATAAAATTAAAATAAAGTTAAATTGAGATGTAAAGTTAAAAGCTCAAATAAAAAAAAAGTTTCTTGTCTAAAGAAATATGTGTTGAAAAGCCAAGTCAAAATAAAAAAAAAAATAGGCGTAATATCAATAAGTTTCATTCTCAAAAAGTAAGAGAATGTGATAAGTGTTTCGTTAAAAAAAAATATGCATGCATGTGTGTGAAATGTAAATGTATCATAAAATAAAATAAATAAAAATAAAATTAAAATAAAGTTAAATTGAGATGTAAAGTTAAAAGCTCAAATAAAAAATAAGTTTCTTGTCTAAAGAAATATGTATCTATGTGTTGAAAAGCCATGTCAAAATTAAAAAAAATAGGCTAAATAGCAATAAGTTTAATTCTCAAAGAATAAGAGAATGTAGTAAGTGTTTCGTTAAATAAAATATGTATGTATGTGAAATGGAAATGTATCATAAAATTTGAAGCGGATAAGGAAGTGAGTTAAGATGAGCAAAGCCAAATTACTATCTAAATATGTATTTTATGTAATTTTTGCCTTTAGCTAAAAAAAATTATCATTTGTTTAATATTTAGAGTTCATACGAAAAAAAATTGCGTTCACAATACAGTAGAATCTCGAAAAAGTTAACCGAAATGTCCCAATGGTAATTAACTATTTCGAACAATTAACTTTTCTAAGCGGTTTTCATAGCTGAAAAAAATATAAGAATAAACTAGATTTTTCTTTTCGCTTGCTGTGACAAACGTTTAATTCGATAAAGTTATCGTCCTTTATATAGCCCAGATTTTAGTTTTTAAATATTTTTCTTACAATTAGTATCGGATAAATTTTGTTCCGTTCAATTTATCAGACATTTGTGTCAAATGGTGTCGTTTAAAAGTTAATCATTATGTATTGTGAAAATGGCCGTTATAAATTTTTTATAATTGAATATTTTTTTTTTAATAAGGCCAATAAAATATAAATTGAAAGTAATACTCTTAAATCCCAAGAAAAGCGTTCCACTGTGCAAACTCTATTTATTATATTCACGAGAGTGTGCTGTTCGCATGAGCCAAGTTGGGAATATATCGCTTATTTACTCAAACAACGTCATAACTCACAAAAAAACCAATTTGCCAGAAAACTTGTTTGAAGTTTTCAATTTACACACAACTTTCATGGAAAAATAAAATTTTATTTTTCTCTCCAGAGTTGAGTAAACAACATATTTTTATGAAATTTTTACACAATATGAAGAACGATATGAGGATTAATTCTGCATCACTAACTCAAAAATTCCATTTTTGTGTTATGACGTTGTTTCAGTAAATGAGCGATATGTAGTATATGGCCTGTAGCAGAGAGAGAGAGAGAGCTGTAACAAGTAGAGATGGGCGCGTATCGTGTTTTTTTTCATGATACGAACACGCACGACTCAACACGAAAAGTTCATGATAAAAAAATCTGATTTCGTGCCTATTCGGGTCGTTTCGTGTTGAGAAAAATTTACACGAAAAACACGAAACGATTTTAAATGTAAAATATGTATGAATGAATTTCCAATAGAGAAAAAAATTTATATTTATTATTCGTCAAACACACAACACCAGTATATTTGTTGATATTGTTTTGGCCTCTGAAGCTTAAAGTTCTGTACGTAAACCGATAATATATGCTGTGGTGGCAATAGTCAGCTGGCAGTGCCAACTCGGTGCAATATTTTGAAAAGCTACTCTTGAAAAAATCTGATTTTCAGTACCATACCCAATAATATTTCGTGCGTATTGTGCAGTATCGTGTTGATCAAATTTTTCGCTTGCGTGTTTCGTATCTTGGTATTCGTGTTCGTGACGTGTTGGAAAAATTCGACAGGCGTCCATCTCTAGTAACAAGTATGACTGAATTGTCTTACTAGAACTAAAGCTTAAATTAGACGTGACATAGCCATAATGCCATAGCTATAACCAAACCAAAATTCAGTTGGTTTCTATGGTGAGAGTTAGAGCCCATTTAGATGAAGGGTGGCCTCGCTGCGACAACGCTTACGTTCTCTTTTGGAGTCCCTTCTTAAATACACGCGCGTTTACATGAATACTTTTTTGTCGCAATAGTCAGGCGACTTTTTGATATTAATTTGATCAATGCTTTTTATTCGTTCATTCGTACCAGTGTTGCCGTAAAGGCAAAACTTACTACTTGTTAGTTTGGGAAATGTAGAATTAATATGTCCATATATTTTAATTTTTTTTAATTTACTACCAAAATACAATAATTCCTTTTCTATCCTTACTTTATTTGCTTATAATTTTTATATTATAACTGTTTATTTAATGCATGTTATAAAAAAATGGTCTAACTGGCAACACTGCTTGCACACGAGAGAAAGAAATATGTGAGAGAGAAGAGATAAAATTGTCGCTTCAATTGCGAGTACGTGCTACTTTAGCTACCCCGCAAACTTCTCTCCTACAAACTCGACTCGCAGGCGACGTGTCGCAGCGAGGCCTCCCTTCATCTAAACGGCCTCTTATGCCGTTATGGCGAGTCACGTATAATCAAATACAGTGTTGCCCATTAGTTTGGTTCGAACGGCTGTTTTCTATGGCTATGGTTATGTCACGTCTGATTGAGCCTTAAACAATTAGTACAAATCCTTCGACAGTTTCGTTCACGTTCGAGTATCATACATTAACCAAAAATAATTAAATAATTCTCCCAAAAAACTTAAAAAAAAATCATTTTTTAAAATCTGTTGGTTAAGAAGTATGTGAAATATAAATTTAATTTAATGAAGGTGCCTCTGGCCATTTTTTTAAATGCAATATTGTGTGATTTTCAGAGCTCACTGTGTGTGCTAAGTTTTGTAAAAATCGGTAAAGTAGAACCACTTAAAATAATGGGCCTTATCGTGGTTGGCGTATTTCGACTACGATAGTTTCGTCCTAGATTAAAGAAAAAATTTTGCCGTGTTCTTTAATCTATTACTGAAACGTAGTAGTAAGAGTTGAAATACGCCAACCACGATAAGGGGAAATATATTAAATTTCAATGGGCGTGACTCCGCCCTTTTTTTTTAATGAAAAATTGTGTGTATTTTATAGCTCAAAGTGTTAAGTTTCGTGCAAATCGGTTAAGTAGAACCACGTGAAGTATAATAATACATTTTAATGGGCGTAGTAGCCCCACCCATTTTTTCAAATTTAAAATTGTGTAATCACAAGATCTAAAGCCGTTTGCTAGGTTTTGCAGCAATCACATAGCAGATTATAAAATCAAATAAACAAATTTGTGGGAGTGTCGCTGCCCACTTTTTTTACAATGAGACCAACGGGAAGCTCTCAGACAAAAAAAAATACAATCGGTCTGAAATGTTATACAGTAATAATCTTAAAAAAACAGACGAATCGATAACCTCCTCCTATTTTTGAAGTCGGTTAAAAAATAATTAACAAGTGTGTATGAGTCGAAACATTAGTATCTACTTGTAATGATTTTTTAACTAATAACCAATTTTAGACTTAATTAAATTTTAATTATTTTTAAGTTCTATTTAAATACGAAATTGAGTTTTTGAGTACTTACCCAGGAAAAAATTAACATACAAATCATTAGTTACAGATCCAAGTAATTATATCTCTGGTGAAGAATCTGCCCAATCTTGTGTATTTAAATTTTACGACCATACCGTATGTTTATGTGGTTGTGTGTGTTTATTGAGAACATGTACATATGTATGTATGTAGGTACTTGAATATCACGTGGTCGTATTAAAAATAGTTTGGTTTAATTTTCATTAATATATAACATATGTACATATATGTATGTACACTGCATGTTTTCACATCATGGAATAAATAAATAGAAAAATGCGTTCTGATGCTCTTTTTGTTTCACAAAACACGTTTTTATGCAATTTTAATTTTCTTCTCGTTGATAACCCAACTTTCTTATTAACATATGTACATATGTATGTATGTATGTATGTATGTATGTATGTATGTATGTATGTATGTATGTATGTATGTATGTATATTAAACAACTGTTGTTTGGAAATCTTTCCATATTGTTTGGAAATTTCGTAGGGCTGCCATACTTTCAACGTAATTGAATAGGAATTTTTATTAAGCATTCGCATTGCAGCTCTTTGGCATGTAAATTAGTTTAAAAAAATAATAATAATTAAATCCTTATAAATAAAACTAGACATTTTTATTTTTTTCTTCTTTTTTATTCTTGGGGTAGAATGTAAGTTTGTTTTCAGTTTTTTTTTTGTATTTTTCTCATATTTTTTTAAATTAATTTCTTTTACCATTTTGTTGTTGTTGTTGTTTTTTATATAATATTGTTATTGTTATTTTTTTAATAATAGGTATATAATTATTATATATTTTTTTTTATATTATGTATTTGTTTATTGGTTTCATTTTCATGTTTATATAATGGATAAATTTTGTTTATGGTTTTAATGCATTCTTTTTTATTGTTGGTTTTTAAATATGCAAAGGAAATTAAAAAGATTTTTTTTATAAATTTATTTTATTATAAAAACGTTTTTTTTTTGTTTGTTTTCATTTACTATTATAGCATTTTTTTTTAATTTATATATAGAGAATATTGCAGCAGCTAAAAATTAAAAAAAAAAATGTATTTTTTTATTTAAATATATGAATGTAAAATTTGTTTAAATGATTTTTGATATACATACAATTTGTTTTTAATATAAAATTGATTTTCTTTTTCTTGGTTTTATTTAATACATATAAAAAAAAATTTATAAATTAAAAAAAAAATTAAATAAAGAAATGGTGGGGGGAAATGTGATTTAATTTGCTTTTTCAAATGAACTAAATAAAAGTTTTTCCCCAAAGGAAATTTCTTTATAAAATGCGCGCTGCGAGATGACAAGACTGATTACTTTCTAACAAGTAATTATGTATGTCATTCTAACGGGCGCCTTACCAAAAACTTAAATTAGACGTGACATAGCCATAACCTTACAAAACAGCTGTTCGAACCAAACTTAGGGGCAAAACTGTGTTTGATTATAGGTGACTCGCCATAACGCCATAGCCATTGCCATAGAAACCAATTGAATTTTCGTTTGTATAGGGCTATGGCACGTCTAATTTAAGCTTAAAGCCCCGATAGCATTCACACCCTGTGTAAATGTCATAAGGTTGCCAATAATATTGAAAACTTGCCTGGCAAAATGTGCCAAAGAAACGTAAATAAGAAAATGTGTTTTTTTTTTTTGGGGAGGGGGGGTGAAATTTCCTTGCAGGCGTTTTAAAAAGTACAGTAAACATCAATTGAAAGCAAAATATTTGCAAAATAACAAATAGTATATAAAAATTTATGATTTCTGAGAAAATGTCAACATTTTTTTTTTCTCTTAGTTTAGCTTACTGTACTTTAATTTTAAATGAAATTTCATCTTAAATACTTTTAAATTTTCTTTTGTATTTCAAACGAATAAATTTTATTTGCTTATAATTTGTATTTTGTATTTATTTGTTGAATTTTAAGAAACATCTAAGATTTTTTTTATAAAACATTGATTTTTTCACATATTTTTTTTTTAATTTGTGTGTGTTATTTTTTATAGTTTATCTTTTAGCAGTACATAATTGTTTTTTTTTTCGAATAATTTCCTTTCAATGGTTTAATGTTTAAATATCGGTGATAAGCTGGCTTTTTAATTAATGCTTAATTTGTTTATAACGTTTTTTATTCTTCTCTTTAATATATTTAAGGGATTTTCATTTCAAATATTTTATTTTTATCTCATAACCTCATTTAAGTCATGGTTTAAGTTATAAAAATTATCTTCATATTTCATTACTGAGTCCTGGGGTTGGGTTATTATAGTCTTGGAAACTATAAATTTTTGAAAATTTAAAGAGTTTTAAGAAATTTATTTAACAAAATATGGAAGGTTTTTTTTTAAATTACACTTCAAGTTCAATTTAATTTAATTTTTGTATAGAATAAATATTTAGAAATTTACATACGCAATAGTTTAGAAATCCGTAGAAGAGTAAAAAAAATTTAAACTTGCTATTTTTTTTTTAATTTTTTTTAATCCAATTTTCCTGAAAAGTCCGAGTTTTATAGGTTTTATTTGCCCTTTCAAGTGGCAACTTAGTTCATATAGAAATCCATACAACATGCATAAAAGCTTGTGTGCATGTACCCATATTTTTTTTGTTACGTTATAGTTTTTTGAATTGAAAGCTTCTTTAATAAACATCACACTGGAAATTTTTCTTCTTATTTAAAGCATTATTTTTTGTTGTTTTAGCTAAGCAAATTTTTTGATAGAAATATTTATTAAAGTAAATATCTTGAAATAGCAATTCAGCTTATGAAAAACTCTAATTCAGCTAGCTGAATTTATATAAAATACATTTTGAAGACACAACTACTATAATACGCACTCAATTTATAAAAAAAAGTCGTGCTGAATTAGATTGAACCTAACATTCAGCTAGCTGAATTTGCATAAAATATATTTTTAAGACACAACTACTATGCTACGCCCTCAGTTTATAAAAAAAAATTCATGCTGAATTAGATTAAAATAACAGAATTTATTAAAACAAATATTTTTTAAAAGCTTAAAGCTTAAAATAGCAATCCAACTTTTGTCGAAACCTAATTCAGCTGGCTGAATTCATGAAAAAAATTGATTTTTAAGTGAAGCGCAATTATTAATCCTATTGTGCTTACAAACCGATTTTTATTAGATTGACAAAAGAGCTGATAAAATTATAGTTATCAAAGTAAATAAAATAGATTAAAAATTATAAGTGCCTATTTATGCCGAACTGAACTTCTTTCAGTCGGTCATTTTAGACCCATACCTATTATCATACTCATTTAAATTAAAAGGGCGTGTTCATAGTTTTGTGCCTAAAATGACAGACTGAAAGAGTTCGATCCAATGAATGTAGAATTAGAATGTAGCATTCTATTTTTCTTCTGTAGAATATTTTAGCAGACATTTTTAACCGATTTAGCATTCCCCCATCGTCATTTTCTGGCAACACTGCTTGTGAGATTGCCAGACCATAACGTCTTAGAGTGGATGCCAAATCATATACCCCTTTTCCACACGCAAAGTTTACTTTGCAAAGTCTTAATTCAGCTGGGGAAAGACAGAAAGAGACTGTACTGCTATCTCTATCTTTCACACAGCTGAATTATGACTTTGCAAAGTAAACTTTCCGTGTGGATAAGGGGTAATATTGTATCTGAATTAGTCTCGGTTCAACTTCACTTCAACTTTTGTTGATCAACTTTCAATTCAGATGTAAGTAAAAAGAGATATTTGTATTTCCTTCTCCGTCTTTCTTGCAGCTGAATCACGAGTTAATCAACAAAAGTTGAAGTGTGTGAACCAGAACTTAATTGTATTATTGCAAAATTTTAATTTCAACGCAAGTAGCTGAATTCAGCAATTAGGCAATTATATCAGCAAAAGTAGGGTTTCACTCAAAAATTTGTTAGCTGAATTGCATCTAAACTTGGCTAGATAAAATGTTTATTGTTGCTTGTTTTTGATTTTGTTGTTATATCGAAATTTTCGAAATAAAATTTTTCTATGAAAAGCTGAATTGTATAAACGTTTAGCTGAAAACTTTACTCACGTTAATTAAGAAATTGTGATTATAACTGCTACTTTAAATTTGATTGAAAATAATGAATTTCTTTAGTAAGTCGCTCTACAACATGTACATATGTAAGTCCGGTTCACACACTTCAACTTTTGTTGATCAACTGGTAATCCAGCTGTAAGAAAGCCGGAGAAAGAAATACAAATATCTCTTTTTTTCTACCAGCTGAATTAAAATTTAGTCACAAAAAAAGTGGACGTGTGTGAACCGAGACTAAGTGATCTATCTCTACAGCATGTAAAGCGTGTGTCTTGGCAGAAGTTTCGTTTTTTTTCCTTCAGTGTTTGGTAAATATTTTTCTGAAATTCTGTTGATTAGAAAAATTATAAATATTTCTTTTTTAAGTGTTATTTTTTTTTATATATAAGATTAATAATTTATAAACTATTAAAAAAAATGAAATTGTATGCTAAAATTAAAATTATATATGTATGTATTGTATATATTATGCATAATTATGTTATGTTTTTTATAATATAAAGGTTTTGTTTAAAGATAATAAAAATTAAATTAATATAAAAAAAAAATTAAATATTTTTTTATGATTTTTTTTATCAAGGTTAGCGCAACCCTTTCTTTTTTGTATTTTTTTTATTAAAGAGTTTCCTAGAGATGCAAGAAGTAAAAACATTTTGCTATGCGTTTTCTGTTAACTTCTTAATTTTTTTTTTTGCGTTTTAATAAGTTTTAATTAAAATATAACATTTTAATTATTTATGTTTTTTTAAGAAAACGTTTCTTTTTAGTTATAAATCCTTGTATTTTTAAATATATTCATCATATATATATTTATTTAAATAGTGTTTCTATCCTGTTCGCCGGTTTACAAACGTGTGTGAGTGTGTGTATTGTTTATTTTTTTTTATATATTTTTTTTCTGGGAGAAAGTCCATTTTTAATAATTTTTTCAAGTTTTTGGGTATTTATGTTTGCAATCATTTTTTCCATAATTCAACTTGTTTATGTTTTTATATATGTTTATATAAGAAATTGTTAATAATTTTAATTGTTTAATAGAAAAATTATCGAAGTTTCTTATTCAATAGTAATAATTTTCTATTAATTCGCGTAATTTGCTGTTTACAATTTTTTTTTCAATAAATCCAAAAGTTACCAACTTACTCTTTTGTTTTGTATGTTTTGTTTGTTAATTATCTTTCATGTTTCTTCTTTCTTTCAATTTGAAATTATTTTTTTTCACTAATTGTGATTGGCTGAAAAGGAAAAAAATATATATCGAAATTATTAAAGGGAGTTTATTTTTTATATAAGATATTTTCAAATAATTGAAATGCAATAAATTACATATGTAGTGTTTAAAAAAAGTTCTGGTAATATTTGAATAAACATTTTGAAATAAAAAAACACTAATTCAGCTAGCTGAATTATAAGAAAAAACTTTTTTCTTTAATATGACACTCTAAAATATTCACTCGATTTGGTAAATACACGTGCTGAATTATATTAAACACAGAATGCATTTATTAATAATTACTTAACTATTTTTACTACTTAAGATTTTGAAATATGTAATTCATTCCGAATTAAAAATCATAATTCAGCCAGCTGAATTTAACAAAAAAACATGTTATTTTTAACATATACATATATATGCAATAAGCTATTTGTACTAAGTTATATTAAACACAGCAGAAGGAAATACAAACACCTCTTTCATTTTTTGCAGCTGAATTACGAGTTGATCAACAAAAGTTGAAGTGTGTGAACCGGGACTAACACACATAACTATGAAGAATGTCCACGACATTTGTCATTCGGCTAACCGAATTCCTCAATAAAAAACATATATGACTAACGATTGTGAAATAACAATTCAATGCGAAATCAAAAAAAAACCTAATTCAGCTAGCTGAATTTGAGAAAAAATAAAATATCTCGTTAACATATGTATATATATATATCCTAATCTAGTCACTCGGGTTGTAAAAGTTGGTGCTGATTTTGTGGTGAATTTATTAATGCACTTGTCATTCAGCTAACCGAATTTATAAAAAAAACATTTTTATAACATATAAAACCTAATTCAGCTAGCTGAATTTACAAAATAACATTATTTTAACATATATACACTAAACTAGTCACTTGAATTGCAAAAATTCGTGCTGAATTATATTAAACAACGGAGACTTTTTAAATACACATATGCATATAAATTACCACTTCATTGTCATCATTCAGCTAACCGATTTTATCAATATAAGCATTTGAATGATCAAAGATTTTGTAATAACAAATCACTGCGACGTAAAAGCCCAATTCAGCTAGCTGAATAAAAAAACATATTTTTTTTTAACATAATTTCAGGAAAGTAGCCACTCAGGTTTTAAAAGTTCGTGCTGAATTATGTTAAACACAGGATGAATTTATTAACACAACTAACTATGAGAAATGTATGCAAATGACACCTAAAAACCCTTATTCAGCTAGCTGAATTTAAGAAAAAAACAATTTTTTTAACATACCTATACTAAACTATTACTCCGGAAATAGTTTTTAGTCAAACACAAATTTTTCTTCGTTCATAAAGCAGAGCTAACTGCTCTAGCTCACCTTCTCCTATTATCACCTTCCCCTATCTTCCTAAATTCCAACAAATTTTCTGTATTTTTTATTTATCACCATTTGCCTTCCTAAATTCAAACAAGTTTTCCGTATTTCTTATTTGTTTATTTTGTAATGAACTTTTAATTCCACAGATAATATCTTATTTAAATAAGCTTTTAATTCCATTTAAAATATTTCATTTTCATAATTTGTTCTTGAGTTTATTTGCTCGCACGTTATGGGCTTATTTAAATTTCTGCCATATTTTGAATAAAATGGAACAAATTAAAAAAAATGGAACCATGTAGCTTCCTTATACCCCTTTTACACACAGAAAGTTTACTTTGCAAAGTCTTAATTCAGCTGGGAGAAAGACAGAAAGATATAGTATTCCTCCCTCTGTCTTTCACACAGCTGAATTAAGACTTTGCAAAGTAAAATTTGCGTGCCTAAAAGGCGTATTAATATTATCATAAGGCCTGTTTCTTTGCTCTAAATTGGGCGCCCGCAGAATTCCAATCTTACTGAAAAACGTTCCCCTGCTCGAAAAGTGGGTAAATGAGAGAGGTTTCGATAAATTAATGTTCTTAACCTTTTGTTCGGTATAGTTTGGGAAATTAGACGAGCTATTAGCTGTTTAAATAATAATAAATAACGAAGAAAATAAAATTTTACCAATTTTTCGCTTTTCCGTACCCTTTTTTTACATTTTCGTCTCTTACAGAGAGAAATTATAGTTTGCTCTCATTTCACCGAACTTTGCCCAAAAGTATAGAAACAGACCTACTATTTACGGATAATAAAATTCCAAAAAAAAACTGCAAATGAACGAATGAAGTATTAAAGAAAAATAAATTTTTTGAAAACATACGAAAAAGGAAAACAAATCCAAAATTTCAGTTTATATTTTTCTTTGCTTTTTAGGCATATACATAAATATAAATTTATTCAAGTTTGAAATCTGTTTTGTTAATTATTTTTTAAAAGCTACATGTGCTTTATATATGTATATATATATATATATTTTTTTTAGCAAATAATTTTTTCCTTCATTATTCTTCCTAATAAAGTTTAGATTTCTCTGAATATTTATATATAAATAATAAAAAAAATACATATTATAATAATAATAATAAAATAATGTGCAATTATTGCATATTAAGTAATTAAATTTTTTTTTTAAATATTTTTAAACATGTTTAATGAACAATTTTTAATTCAAAAGCTTGAAGAAAAAATGTGCAAGAGTTGCATGAGGGTTGCTGGGTGATTGGGTGGAGAGGGAGGGAGTGCAATTAATTAATAGTCGTGGTATGATAATTTTAATTTCATTATGATACTGACATTAATGATTAAGATGATGTTGATGATGGGGTTGGAAGGTGGGGGAGGGAGAGGGACTGGGTGCTTGTAATGGTAAGATGTTGTGGTGTGTAGTATTTGCTAAATCTTAGTAATTTTTAATTACCTCGATTTGGACCGGTACTGGCCGCATTGTTTGCATAATAGGGTTTATTCATTTGTTGCTGCTGTTGATTAGCAGACTGTGGATTGTTATTGCCACCTTGATTGCTACCACCGGGACCACCAGGGCCTCCTCCATTACCAGGAGCACCTACTTGGCCGCCGCCTTGGGGACCACCAGGGCCACCTTGCGGTCCGCCATTACCATTTCCACCTCCTCCGCCGCCACCTTGGCGTAGATTTTGAGTTTGTTGACCTCTTTGAGTTTGTTGTTGCTGTTGCTGCTGTTGTTGTTGTTGCTGCTGTTGAACCTGCTGTTGCTGCACTTGTGAGCCCTGTGGATGTTGTGGATAGTTTGTGGGTCTCTGTATGGGCGTGGGATAACGCCCTTGAGATCCCTGTGTGCCTGACGGACCACCAGCACCGCCTCCGCCACGACTGTTAGGATTTATATTCTGATTATTACCACCAGGTCCACCAGCCATTCTTTGCTGAGCTGCCTGGGATTGCTGTTGCTGTTGAACAGCGGCTTGTTGTTGCATTACTTGATCCCACTACAAGAACAAACAAAACAAAAAACAAACAAAAAAATTTATTAAGTAAAAATCCAGTCAGAATTTAGGCTCCAAGAAGCTTACGGCCTTATTTATTAAAACTATTAAAGCTTTATTTATAAAGACTTAATAAGAAAAAAAAAATGTATGAAAATTTGTTTTAAAAACCCTTTATAAAGCCTTAATAGTTTTCATAAATAAGGCCGTGAGAATTTAGTTTAATGCAATATTGAATTTTTCTCGCCTACTTACACTTCCATAATTTTTATGATGTGGAGGACTTGGTTGTGATTGAGCTTGTTTAACCAAATTCAAACTGACATCTGCTCCCAAGGGGCTTTTTAACTGGCGGCCCATCTTAAAAAAAAAGAGAAAAGCAATTTGTTAAATCGTGAATTTGCAATGGATTTGTAATTATTCGACATACCGAATCTTGTAGATGCGTTTGTTGTTGACTCGATTTCATATAGGCTGCAGCAGCTGCCTGTTGCTGTGGTGTTGGTCCGCCACGAAATTGATTTATGGCCGCCGCCGTCAGTAGTTGTGAGTTCATGAATTGTGTATTGAAACTGCCCATCGTGTGTTGAGATTGCGGTCCTGGAGGACCTTGAGGCGGACCAGGGGGACCATTTGAACCCGGTGGACCACCTTGATGACCAGCATGTCCACCATATAAGCTGGCAGCAGCAGCGGCTGCTGCTAAGCCATAATTCTGAGCACCGCCACCAGCGCCTTGTGGCGGTGGTCCGCCATAGAATGCCGTTGGTCCACTGGGCCCTCCTGCTGAATTTGAATAATAGCTATTCGATTGCAGTTGATGCGTTCCCGGCGGGGGTCCGGGCGGACCACCTTGTGGATGTTGCGGTGGAGGACCTGCTGCATACAGATTCATATATTGTTGAGCGGCTGCAAAGGGACCACCGCCTCCGGCTCCTTTGGAGCCTATTGTTCCCAATTGTTGGGATGTCGGTGGTGGTTTCACTGAACCCACGGTTGACATTAGCGAGTTGGAATTTGAGGATATAATGGCCACCGCCGCTGCATTTGGATTATTTAGTTGCTGAGAATTGGGATTGCCAAATGGCGAGGGACCTCCACCCATGCGAAATTGGGAGGTGAGGTTAGAATACATTTCTGGTGTTGGTGCGGTTGCCATGTTCGGTGGTGTTTGCATAGGATAAGCATTAAAGGGTCCTCCCGCTGCCGTGGCCGCACTAAAATGACCCGGAAAACTGTGAGCCGCAGCTGCAGCAGCTGCTGAAAATTGAGAACGACTTGAATGATCAAGTGAATGGAATGGTGCGTAAAGACCACCTTGGGAAGGGGGCGGTGGCATTTGCGATGAATTAAAGACTACAGCCGGTGGACTTGGTATTGTTGGTATGCCGGTAAATTGTGGTGAAGCTTGGTAGAAGGGTTGTGGTGCATGAATTTGTTGCTGAGCAGCAGATTGTTGCTGCTGCTGTTGTTGTTGCTGATGCTGTTGCTGTTGCTGCAGGTTTGGTGGCGGTGATATTCCGAGCGATGAGGCATGATGCTGCTGCATTTGTTTGGCAGCTGCCGACACTTGTTGTTGCTGCTGCTGCTGTTGTTGTTGTTGTTGCTGCTGCTGCTGCTGTTGCTGTTTAGCTACATCCGAAGGATGTTTCAGTGACTGCTGTTGCTGTGGGCTGGGGTATCCTACCACAGAGTTGTCATCACTGGCGCCGATAACGATACCAGCAGCTTGACCGAATTGTTCCAGTTGAGCTGCATCGAATGCTGAAGCATGGGCTCCGAACGCAGAGGGCACCGTACCGGGAGAGGACAATGAATGATGTTGCATATGTACAGCAGTGACAGCGTAGTGAGGCAAATGTTGCTGTTGCTGTGATGCCGCTACAGCTGCTACAAAAGAAGCAGCTGTCATGTGTCCACTTGTGTCGACAGCTTCCATTTGCTGTTGTTGCTGCTGCTGTTGATGTTGCTGTTGCTGCTGCTGCTGCTGGTGATGAAGTTGCTGTTGTTGTTGCAACACTGTATTCGTTTCACTTGCCAACGAGGGCTGTACATTTTCCCACACTTTCTTGACACTGGCAATTTTCATATTTAAATCTGCTGCTGAAATAATGTTTTGAGCCTGTTGGGCTTGTTGTTGCTGTTGTTGTTGTTGTTGTTGCTGCTGTTGCTGGTGGTGTTGTTGATGTTGTGGCGTTTGTTGCTGTTGCATTGCCTGAACTTGCTGTTGCTGCTGCTGATGTTGAGTTTGATTCGTTTGCTTTTGTTCATTGTCATTTTGTTGTTGCTGCTGCTGCTGCTGCTGCTGCTGCTGCTGTTGGTTCAAGGACTTGGTGGCCGTGGTAAATGAGTCGGTAGCATCGCCAAATGTGAAGCCAAGCTTCATTTCCTTTTCATAATCGCTTACCGATACCGCACTGCCACTGCCTACAGAGCTTTGCTGTGCAATACTGTCACCTGGCTGCTTGGTGGAACTACCACCAAATGTCATTTGTGAGAGAGCATTGGTGAGGGTGTCAACTCCTGACACCGACACATTTACACCCGAAACATTTGAGGAAACTACTGATGATCCAACCAGGGATTCGGAGCTACGTTTCATTTGAGCTGCTTGTGCCTGTTGCTTGTAATTAGTATTTTCGAATATTATGGTATTGACGGGAGTACCATCGATTAGCAGACCTCCTGCACCGGGTTTGCCGTCAACACTCATCGAAGTGACCGAGGACAATTTCGATTTGTCATTTTCGAGTTTTTGTGTGGCCATATTGATGGCGGTATTTGTTTCCGATTTACTTTTTTGCAAGTCCTGTGCAGATTTTTGTTGCATCGTTGATGAAATACTTGACGTTGAGAGGTTTGGTTTTAAAATTGTTCCTCCTAAGCCGGGCGGAGGTTTAGTAATTGTTGGCGTTTGCTGTTGCTGTTGCATGATCTGCTGCTGCATTGGTTTTATTAATGTGGTCGTACCTTGGGGAACGGCATTTGGCAGTGTTGTTGTTATTGATAAATCTTGTTTTTTAGGTTGCATTCCCGCTGCTACAGCAGTATTATTTATCGAGGCAGAGTTGTTTGTGCTTCTTAGGGTGGTAGAAGACACCGAACAGGGAATATCTTTTTCCTTGGAAGCAGATTTCTTTTCACGTTCTTGGCTAACATTGCTTATGTTTGACGTGGTGCTGCGCTCGTCGTCGTTCGTACTTGAAATACTTTCGTTACGCGGCTGTTGATGGCCACTACCAAATTGTTTGGATGGTGTTGAAGCTGAAGTTTTCTTTTCGGAATCAGGAGATTTCTTTATATGCTGTTGTTGTTGTTGCTGCTGTTGCTGATGTGGAGCAGATTGTTGTTTACTGCCAGCAACCGATTGAGCTGAACGTTCGCCGTCTTTATTATCCTTAACTTTTGTGAGACCAGCACTCAAGGCCAATTGATTTTGCTTCGTTTTATCCACCTCCGCATTATTGTTTTCCGATGATTCAGAAGTTCTCTTCAAATCTTTGTGATCATCATAATTCGGTACGTATCTTGATCTAAAGGATGAGGAGGATCCCATGCCCCTATCGCTGATATTACCGCCCCCACCACGACCACGACGTGAGGGTTCACCGCGGGGTGCAAAACCTCTATCGTCCGAAGAGCCTGTATTGTTACGTCCTCCTCCCTGGCTTCTCTCTCCACCCCGACCGCCATCTTTACGTGGTACTTTGGGACTACGTTCAGATCGACGACCACTTGAGTAGTGGTGGTCATCTTCATTGTCTTCATTTTCTTGCTCTGAATAATGCATATCCTGATTATTGTTAGAGTTTTGATAGCGTCCTCCTCTCGAGTTACCGCCTCTCTGATTCCATCCGCCAGTATTTCCCCGATAAGAACTACCGCTAGCTCCAAAACTACGAGAATGGGAAACGCGTTCTCTATCATTAATCCTACCGCCTCCTCCAGCTGATTCGCGACCTCCACCTCCACCGCCTCCGCCACCGCTTCTTAGACTGGTACGTTTTTCTCTTTGTGGCTGAGGCTGGGGCTGGGGCTGGGGAGCTCGTTGTTCTTGATTATGATGCTGTTGTTTTGTGTTATCTGACATTTCATTGCCCAAATTATTCGACTGGCCTTTCCGCATGTTTATCGTCTCATTATCCATACGCTTAATCTGCGTTTCATTTTTATGAGCTTCTTCTTTGTTGGTTTCATCAAGCAATTTTGTAGACTGATGCTGCTGCTGTTGATCCGTCGATATATTTGCTGTTGCAGGCAGTTTATTTTGTTCATTAGATTCGGAACGTCTGAGAATTTGTGTGGGCGCAAAAGTGTTTGAAGACTGATTATCACTACTTTCGCTCAATCGCTGCTGCTTATGATGTTGCAATTGTGGTTTTGGCTGAGGTGAAGACGACTCCTCCTCTGAAACGCTCTTTTGAGTATGCGGCCTTTGCAAAATTTTTATGGGTATAGATTCATGACTATGCGAAGATGAAAAGCTTTCTTCACGTTGTCGTTTAAGTTCAGCATCGGTTTCTTCAGCCCAAGATGATACTTGACCACTGCCGAAATTGTTCGAGTCTCCAGTAAAACCGTGTTTAACAGATTCATCATTCGATGATACACTCGTTTTACGTTGAGAAGTGTCTGAAATACTGCGTGACAACTGATTTGGACCTGTGCCACGTCCGTAATCATCACCTCCTCCACCACTGCGGTTCCCACCGCGGCCGCCGCCACCACCATAATAACGATCATCGTCTCTGTCACTATCATTACGTGAACGATAACCGCCACTTCTGGCATAACTGTCACGGTAATCTCCACCACGTCCTCCACCACCTCCCATGCGTTGTGGTGGTCCAGAACCTTTTGTCATATAACGCGAATTTTCGTAATTCGATGTCGACGATGAAGATTTTTCTAATCCCATGCTGTTATTAGTATTAGAGATAGATCTGCCGGACAGTGAATTATTGTTTCCACTGCTAGCTGATCCATTACCTCCTCCAGAGCCACTGCCAGTAGAAGATGATGACTGCATCTGTTGCTGACGAAAACGTGGTGGTAAATTCGATTGAAAGTGAGCCGAAAATACCACCTTCGAATTTTGTTGGGCTTTTCCACCTGCAATGGTATTATTGATGTTGTTATTGTTGCCGGCGTTGGAAGATGTACTTCCGCCACCGCTACCACCTCCCCTAACAAAATCACCAGATGCTCTCATGTCACGAGATTCATAGCCACCGCTGCGGCTTCCAGTACTACCCCTGTCCGAGATAGCTGAACGTTCGTAAACACCAATGCCACTACTGCCACTGCCAGCGCCGTTTCTACGAGACTGTTGGTGACCGTCATCACCAATCGAACCAACTGTAGACGAACTTGCTTGACCTTGTTGTGGCTGTGGTTGTGGTTGTTGCTGCTGCTGATGCTGCTGCTGTTGTTGCTGCAATTGCTGCTGTTCGTGGCCACAGCCATCCCCACCCGCTGCTGCGGCGGCTGCAGCAGCTGCCGCCTTTTTACTATTGATTTTCATTTCCAATTCCTGCTTCTTTCTGGCTGCTGCTTGCTTTCTTTCCATTTCTCTTCGCTCTTCCTCTTCTTTGCGTTGCTTGACTCTTTCGTAGACACTTGCATCCAAGGTAATGCTACCAGCTCCACCAGCCGGTCGATGTCCGTTTTGATGACGCGTTTCTTCTACATGATCACCACTGTTTGATTTTTCCCTTTCCGAACTGTCTCGATCCTTTCTTTGCCAATTAACAGAGCCTGTTGCACCTCCTCCGCTGCCACCACCAGCACCAGTGCTGGAGGATGTACCACTAGCGTTAGAGTTTTTACGCTGGTCATTGGGATTAGTGCTGTTTGATGGATTGCTTTTATTAAATACTGGTCTCTCAAGTTCCTGGGTTGGGGTATCTTCGGGCGATTCATCATCTGAAAAAGTCAATTTCTTAGTATAATCGATTTCATCCTGTTTAGTCCAGCTATCGTCATTAGCAATAGCATTTAAACGTTCTAAGTCCTCTTCGCGTATAATGGGTCTTTGCATCTGAACGACCTCCGGCTCAACAATATATTCCTTGTCTTTGCGATGGGCATTGCTATTGCCGCCACCGATGCCGTTGCCACCACCATTGGTGTTTAAAGGCGGAGTATTAAGTAAAGGAGGACGTTTAGGTAAAGTTGTCGTCTGGCGAAAATTACTATTGGTTGTAGACGAGGAGTTTGAACGATAATCTTGCATATTGCCGCGAGGTTGTGGTCGAATAGTGACCGACGACGTAGACGAATCCTTAATTATACCATTTTGATAGTTAGGTGGTGTTTGGGAGCGTCCCATGTTCGATCCACCTGTACTAGAAGAGTTACCACTGCTACCAGCACTGCCGGCTGGTAGTGGTACGCCGCGCTGCATGAAGGGTGGCATCAACGCCAATATTGGTAGTGGCACTGCAGCGCCAGAACTATTACCTCCTGAACCCTGTTGGGGGCCCTGGCCCTGATGGTTCAATTGGTTGTCGGCTGCAACACCCTTGGCATTCCTTTCCTGCTGTTGTAGCCAGGCGGCAGCATCTGTTTGTGGTCTTAAGCTTACTTCGTTCATTTCGCGATTTTGATCGCCGCCGCTTCCGTCGTTGCCATCTCTGTAGTTGTTGTGTGCATCGTTGCGTTGTTGGTGATGATGATGATGCTGCTGATGACGACCGCCACCGCCGCCTCCACCGTTTCCATGATGATAATCTCCGCCACGCTGATGATGATAATTTTGATGATTCGAATTCGAGTGATGATGATGATGCTGTTGCTGATGACTGTCTCTCTCCCTCTCCCTTTCTCCTCCACCTTTGCGATTCGCATTCGCACTGCCGCCGCTTCCGACGCCACCAACTGTGCCATCTAATGTTGGAAACTCGTGTTGAAATTGAGGACTCTGATAGAGTGGCGGAACGTTGCCTGCATTCTTGCCACCACGTTGCTGGTCGTTTCCCGTTGTCACAGCAGACCATGTTATGGGCTTCTGTTGATTTTGGTGATTGTGAGATTGGTTGCTACTGTTATTTTTACCAATGGGCGCTGAATTATTTATTAGCTTACTACCAACTCCAATGACAGTACTGCTATTATTGCTACTCGTATTGTTATTGTTGCTGCTGTTGTTGTTGTTGCTGTTATTGTTATTACTGTTACTGTTAAATTGTTTATTACCGCTGCTGCCACTGTTACTGTTGATGTTGTTTGTAGTAATACTTATATTGTTACTGTTGACGCTACTGCTGTTATTGATACTGCTGATATTGTTTTTTATATTGGTACCTTTTAATGAGTTATTTCCAGACGCGGCTGTTTGTATGCCTCCTTGTTTTTAAAGATTTTTCGATAAATAAGTAAATATTTGAAAAGAAAATATGATTTGTTCAAAGTAAATTAATTGCTCGTACATACTTAATTACAACAACAGGGGGGAAAATACTATTTATTATTTTTATTATTATTATTATTATTAACTTATATAATTTTACCTTTACTTCATTTCATATATATTTTTTTTATATTAACGTTATTTTATTTGGACTCAAAAGTCATAATTTACAGTCTTTAGTATGTACATGAGTGCCTCGGTGGAGTAGTGGGAAGTGACGATTCGAAATTTAAAAATATTTCTATATAAACTCTATTGAAATATTTCGTAAATTCGTTCGATAACGAGTGCCGTAATTTGCCCCCATGTCTATTAGTTCGAAGGTTCGACTCCTACCAAACTTCTGGTGAAGGTGGAGCTTTTTCTTACTACTATAGTCGTCAAAATAATTTGGCATATAAATGGTACATAATTGTATTTGTTACATTTATTTAAAAAATAATCAAAATAAAAAATTTTGCTTTATCCCATAAGACTGCCCAACGAAAAAAGAAAAAATAGGTTGGCAGGGGAAAAATGTAATTATGAACCTATTATTATTATTCAACAATTACAACAAATTGAGCTAAAAACTAAAAATTTGAGGGAGAACTTCCAAGTCAGTTATTTTGTTTCCAGTTGTTTTATTTTAAATGAAAGCTTGCAAATGACTTTTTTAAAATGGGTAAGCAATTAATAGGGAAGAAACTCCCAAGGAGATGTTATTCAGAATAAGGAAGGCTTCATATCTCTGGTTAAAATAAAGTTGTACAAAAAAAACCCGCAAAAATTTATCAACGTCCCTGCTATGTAAACCGATCGATTCGAAATCGCACGATTTTAGCAAACTTACTCCGACAATAGAAATATTTTTTTTTTACTTTTTTATTTTTTATCAAATAGATTTTCACATTTTGACGGCCCCATTCCAAAACATGCTAAGTCGACATAGCATGTTATGCTGGGAATAGCATTTCTGAATTCATCGTTTATTAACTTAGAGTCTGTAAAATGTTGACCATTTATAAGAACTTTCCAAGACATGAGAGATTTTTCAAATGCTTTACTACAGCGAAATACTCTAAAAGAAACGCTAAGCAACATTATTGGCAAGACATTTGTTTCAGTTGTTTGTCTTGCCAGCAGTGTTCTTTAGCGTTTGTTTTAGAATACTTCGCTGTAGTAAAGCATTTGAAAAATCCTTAATGTCTTAAAAGTTCTTATAAATGTGCTTGTGCAGGACTTTAATATGTATGTACGTGGTTTCTTCAGAGAATTTTCTCACGAATTTCGTGTAGGTTACGTTTTTGATATACGATTTTTGCAACAAAAGAAATCAACACGCTCTAATGTACATATTTTCAATAAAATCACACAAACTCAAAAACTATCGCATATCACATTTACACAAAAAACGTCATAACTCAAAAAATGGAAGTTTTGAGTTAGTGATGCAGAATTTATCCTCATATCGTTATTTATATTGTCTAGAAGTTTCATAAAAATATCTTGTTTACTCAACTACTGAGAGAAAAATACAATTTTATTTTCCCATTAAGTTGTGTGTAAATTGAAAACTTCAAACTCGTTTTCTAACAAACTGCATTTTTTTTATTGAGTTATGACGTTGTTTGAGCAAATGAGTGATATCCCAGCGGTAAAACTCAGAAGACCTTCTTGGTGCAGGCCTTATTAAAGAGCTCTTTGGCATAAAAGATACGATACACTTTCCACACTACCTTCTATGAGAAGAGAGAACAGAAGTAGTAACATGTTTTAGTTTGTTTTTTTTTACCAAAGCAAAATCCATTAATTTGAAGGCCTTCCAGAATTTTTGGCGAAAGTAGCAAGAACAGAAGGCCTGCTTCGCAAACAGAGCCCTTCTAGAAGTCAACCTTACTCCTTCTAGTTCCCGCTGGGATGGTATGCATGTAAAATTTAAATACACAATGCTGGGCATTTAGGTATTATTTAAATAGAACTCAAAAATAATTAAAATTTAGTCATAAGCTAACTAAAGACTGTAAATATGGGCTTAAGTGTTATTTACTTGTCCCACATGGGAATTGACACTTGAATTAGTTAATTTAAATACTCGTATGTATATTGACTTACCTTCTTGAACAGTAATTATATTGTTAGCAATTATTGGCGAACTTGTTGTTTCAGCTTTTAGGGATGGTAAATTGGCTGGTGGTCGCCGAGCAGACGGCACTTTGCCCAAACTTTGCATTCCATGTTTACGTGGCACTTGATTCTTTTGTGCAGAAGGTTCCGTTGTTTCACCCTTAAAATAAATAAATTAAATATAAAAAATTTCATACAATATGACAATGTGACGAAAATATTTAAATATTTAGGACATTTCTTCTTCATGTTTCAGTATGTATGTATGTATATGTACATATGTACATACATATGTATGTATGTAATTGTAATATGAATAAAACTTACACGACTATTTTTGTACATCCGATTTATATCGAGTGCTGAGAACTTGGGCTTGGCATTTCGCTCTCCCCTACTTCCCCCCAGTGTACTCATGCTGCCAATAGATCCTCATTAGCGTTAACTTGCCCCTCGTGCACCAAGCACTTCACACCCCTCGGATCAGTTTTTTGTATCTGTTTGATGCTGATGCTGCCACTTATTGTATTATGTATATTAATGCTGATGTTCTTCGTATAACTATTGTTTATATATTTTAAATGTTGCCTCTTATTGTTATTGTAGTAGTTTGTTGTTTCGTTCTCCCAAACAATAAGTCGAGTTTTGTTTGTTTAATTGCTATTTTATAGAGCTGTGAAGATTTGTTTTTCTATTGGTGTTTATTTATTTCTTTGCAATTGCTAATAATTTGCTGATGTTGCAAATTGTAATTTGTATTTATTTTTTGTTTGTTTTTCTTTTCAAATAAAAATAGGAATATAAGAGTTTTTGTTGTTGTTTTTTTTTTTTTTTGTTATGTTTGCTATTTTTGTGGGGCAAAATAAGAACGCTAGCTTTTTTGAATCAATTTGATGTTTGGCAGGTTTGTTTTGTTGGTTGCTTTTTTTTTGTTTTTGTTTGGTTTCTTGAATTTTTGGAGAAGTAAGATGAATTTTATTTATTCCTTTTTGTTGAAAAACTTTGAAATTAGGACGATTTTATAAGTTTTTTTTATGGTATATAATAGTTGAATTTAGTTTGTAGGAGTTTGTGTTAATCCTGGTAATATAAGTTTATTAACTAAACCTCAGTCTTCTGTTTATCCTGCAAAATAAAGAAAACAAAATTAAAAAACTGCTTGCTTAAAGATAAAACTACATATACATATCTACATATATGTGACCCGGTCTATGAAAAGGTGGCTTATGACACAAAAAACAACAACTACCAACAGCTGATTTATCTTTAACAGCTGATTTTGAGTCATAAGCCACCTTTTCATAGACCCCGTCACATATACATACATATGTACATATAAATATGTATATATTTAAAAAAAAAACTAAAATAGATAATGTGTAAATCCATAAAATAATGCATCAAAGGCCGGATCCGTAAATTTCTAATCTGACACAGTAGGCAGCAAAATGTTTGAAGATAAATGAGAATAATCAGTTTCGATAATATAAAAAAGCGAAGAATGAAATTCAGGTGTCCAGCTAACTTGGGTCCAATGTGCTGATTCCTTTATGCTAGATTTGTTGTACGTTTTTTAAAAACAAGAGGTTACTTTCGTACCATTAAATTGAGGTAATTAAACAAAGGAAACTATTAACAGTATTGTATCCTGAGTAGACTCCTATACAATAATTAATTTTTGACATTAATAAAGCGTGGCCAATTGGTTTCTCAACATTAATGAGCAAGAATAAATTTCTGTCATATAACCCGCGCATTTCAAAACAAATTTTTCAGCATGTTTTTGTAATCATGAGTTCAAACGATAGTCTGTCATCTATTAACACATCGAGATATTTTACCTTGTTTAAAAACTGAATTGTAGAAACACATACATATCGTTACCTTAATATAGGAAGGGTCAACTCATTATTTTGTTTAAATATATAATATTAATAATAATTTAAATAATATATATTAAGGTAACGATATATTCAATTATAGATCAATTAGTTCATTTTTATTAGATTTAAAGACAACAGCGTTAGTTTTACTTGGGTTAACGAGATGTATGTATTCGCGACTATTCATCATACACCCGTATTGTGTATGTCGATTAAAGAAAACTTGTACACGCTTCCTTTAATTTAGAACAAAATTCTCGTAGACGAATATTCGACTCGACATACACAATACAGGTGATTATTTATTACATACTGTGTCATCTGCACAGGAGCAAAAAGAGAATCAAATAAGTCATTTAGAAATAGAGTGAATAGGATAGGCACAAGAACTGACACTTGTGAGACTCCAAATACAACAGGTAAATAGTCTGAAGCCATCTCATTACAGGAAATAATTTGCGTTGAAATAAATATGACCAGACTAAGCGACAAGCAAATGTAGAAAAACATTAATTGCAATTGAGTTTAATAATAAGCAGTGAGTGCCTTATTTCATCAATCAATCGTTTGAGGCAGTGCTAAAGAATTCAATTATCACAATTACATACTTTTTAAAAAATTTATTAGCAGAAGCGAAACTTGTGTCTCGATAAGTTCACACACGGTATATGCTGTAATCAATCATATATCCAAAAAATATTAAAACACGTAGTACAATTTCTCACACAATACACCCACGTACCTATGTAAAATAAAAAGCACAACGATACCTATCAGCATCTGATTGAGCTGGCTTCTCCTGGAAAATCTAACAAATTACGCTAAATCTAGGAAAATATCGCACTTTAAAAATATTTGTGGAAAATGGGTTAAGCCTGGAAAGAATTTTTCTTTTCCATCTACATGATATAGGAAAATTTTTTTGGGTGTCTTAATGATCATAAGAAATTTTCAATATACCTATTTTCAAAAGGGTCCACTTAGCATAACGTAATACCTACTACCTAGTATGTATATCATATCTTCTATCTATATAATTAATAGGCGAACACGTTTCTTGTAATCCCTTTTACGCCGGAACTACTGCACCGATTTTGGAAAAATTTATATCATTTTAAAGGAATTTCTGCGCAGATGTGCAGAATCTATATTTTATTGAAATCGGTTTAGTATTTTGGGAGCTATAAGCGTTTAAAATTGCTACTACTACATGCAAACATAGTACACGCTCATTTGTTAGTTTACACTGTGTGTGTGTGTGTGTGTATTTGTGTACTATTTTTCATGCTATTCCATTTTTTTTCTTATTTGTTATTGTATGAAAGTCATAAAACCAGGGTGGCCGATGACATTTTTCAAAAAGTTGCACCAAATGGGGGATTATTTATCAAAAAAAGGGGCAAAATTAAAAAAAGACGTGAAAACTACACTAAATTTTTTTATTTTTAATGTATTATTATATAATTCACTCTAAAAAAAGGGGAAAAAAGTGGCAAGGCAGTCAAAAAAGTGGCAATTTGCCACTTTAGTCGGTCAAACGGTCACGCTGCATAAAACTTATAGGATGAGAGTTCAATAAATTGAATTAGATTTAATAAAGAGATTTTGTTTCTGTTTAGAATGCGGACGATTGTGTCGTCCGTTTGGTATATCTAGTATACATTAAATACCTATACGTTTCTAAGTATTTTACTTATTAAATTGGACACAAACTTTAACTAGAATTTATAAACATTATCTATTCGAATAAAAATCATAAAGAACTCATTTTGATGTGCTGGAAACAAAGTTTAATTGATTTTCATATGATATATTAAAGTTCTTACATTCCTCAGTTCTTATTTACATAGATATTTATTTACATGCATATACTATGTATACATACATAAATTTGTGTATGCATGTACACTTGTATGTAGTTTGTAGCTTTTGTTACCTTTAAAAAATTACTTCATGTATATAATTGTCAACTAATGCAATAATAATAATAATAATAATAATACTAACTCACTGAAGTGAATTATAATATTAATTATAATAACCAAAGTATAGAAAATGAATTACATACAAATACAGAGAAACAAGTCGAGGCAAAATTATCGGCGGCGGCGGCGCAGTAGTTTTGTGACCGGCGGCGGCGCGCCGAGAGAATTTTCGGCGGCGCAAAAGAGCGTATAAAAATTTAAAGAAAAAATAAAAATTGAAACTGAAAATCGATTTTCAAATTTTTTTCTCCGAAATTTGTGTTTTTGAGAAGATAAAATTTCGGCTCGTTTTGAGCCGATGCGAGCCGATACAATCGGCGGCGGCTTGATGCACAGAAAAATAACCGGCGGCGGCGCGCCGACGGCTTCGAGCCGGTCGACTTGTTTCTCTGTACAAATATACACATTTTGATATTTTAAAATTTGTTTGAATCTTCTAATGTGTTTTTAATCTGGCAGTACTGTAAACTCGCTACTTTCAAGAAATAAACTTTGCAGCGAGTATTTTGCCTCCTTGGCAAACCCATGAGTTAGAAAGAGACAGCCAGTGTTGAAGAAACATGTATACAACAAACTTGAATGCAAAATAAGCCAATGAATGAAAACAAAAAATAAAAATCATGTAAAAGTAAACTAAACCAAAGGAAAACTAAATAGGAAACGATGAAAGCCCAGCAAATATTTAACGAAACTTAAAAGAAAAAAAAATAGGCAAACACACAAAACTCATGAATACGTGGTGGCGTCTTGAATTATCCATTCCTGATAAAATAAGTACACTTTTTTTAAAACATTTTTACACTAAAGCAAGCTTCTGTTATGCACACAATAACATATATTCAATTACCCATTTAGGTCGCCCAGATACTTCTTTTTATTAAAAACAAAGCAATAATTTTCTATTGTGGTTCATTTATCGGGCGATTGTTTTTGATCACTCTGTTGTGAATGGGTTGCGGCTCCAAGGGATGCGTTTCTTTCTAGTTTATACTTTTTTTTTTCCTCTTGTTAATTTTTTTTATGCTCTCGTTGTAAAACAACGAATACGTTTTTCTTTTATGTTTAATGAACTTTTTTCCAACAATGAGAATGTTTTTACTTCAATTACTTTGAATATACACAAAATTTTATAAGTTTTCTCATGAATTTTATTATATATTGTTTGTATATCTATTTAGCCATATAAATATATTAAATCCAACTTTTTATTTAATTTATTATATTCATTTACTTTCTTGCGCAAAATAAAATTTGTTTGCAACATTCACAACTAGATTTTTCAAATACTTTTTTCGCGTTTATTTCTTTTTCCACACACTCACACGTTACGAACAGACCTAGAAACACGTTTATTTCACAAGTTATATTAAAAATTAATTAATTTAAATGATTATTTTCTGTGTTGATTTGTAAAAAATCACTAACACGATTTTTTGCTGCTGCACACTCGACTTTTTTTTCGGTTTTGTAAAAATCTTTAGTGAAAAACATTCGTTATTTGTCGGTAAATTTCGTTTCTTCATTCGTTAATCTTTAGGTTTTTGTTTTCTACTCGTTACCAGCGACTTTTTACAACAAGATAGCGGCACTACTTTAACGCCCTTTGACAGTTGTAATAACAAAATATTAATGATAACGAGGGGGAGTAACAACACTATACGGAACAATGTTGTATACGTGATATTAGTTTAACAAAATAAGTGAACATAAAAAATTCTTGATTTATTTAAAATAATATACACACATATATAATAAATAGTTTATTGAATTAAATCACATGAGTAATAAATAGTATTTATTTATTAAATACAGTTTTTGTGCATATCGTTTTGTCATACGTTTACTATCAGTAATGATGCCAGATTCTTCAATTCTCTGAGCACCAATTACAATACAGGCTTGATATAATTCCCTCATAACAGGTAAGTTATGCCTATTCACATTATGCCTTTTTAGCCTGCCTTCTTTCGACAATTTTCTTTTAAACCCCCTACGAAAAGTCAAGCACATTTACATTTTTTCTTCATGATTTTTTGACGTTTGTATACACTTTTAGTGCTGAGAGTACGAAAAAACAAAGACAAATGTCAAAAATCCCCTCGAATTTTCATTTCGTGCCTTTTGTTTTACTCCGCATGCTTCTCAACACCTCTCACCTACGAACTCAAAAAGCCTGCCTACACATGCAAGCAGAAAAGCCACAGTGTAAATTGCGTCTAAGCTGTTTACAAATTTTGTAAAATCGTTGGTTGGTATCTGGTTTGCGGCACAGTATATTCAAAATACATTATATCTGCAGCAAACAAGAAACCAACCGACGAAATACCAATACAATAGGAAACAAAATAATAAAGCAATATATTTAAATGTATGTATATTTAAATTGGAACAAAGTAATTTATTAAGGTTTATGCAAGTGTTTAGGTGATGATTTTTTCATGTGATATTTGTTTAATTTTTGATAGTTATTCTTGGCACTAATTTCTCTTTACTTTTTTGTTTGTTTGAAGAAAGTTTTGAAAATTTTTACGGACATTGGCAAAATGCAATTTTGAATTTATTGTTATGCCAGCCATATACTACACAAGTTCAGTGCTCAAGTCTGGCACTGCGTAAACTAATCTTGTGACACACACTATACAAGTAAACTGTGCAGTTTTTATTTTAAAGCTATAACTGAAGAAGACAACGTGCAAATATGCTCTATTTTATT
Organism: Tachina lurida; assembly: GCA_944452675.1. NCBI lineage: Eukaryota > Metazoa > Arthropoda > Insecta > Diptera > Tachinidae > Tachina > Tachina lurida. Next base: position 15,522,300 of record OX101755.1, read on the forward strand.
AATCAGCGATGCCAACTTAGCTATTTTAGAGCTAGATTTAGCTCTTTTTGATTGCTTTTAACTCGAAATTTTTCCCTTTAGCTCTTTTTTAAAAAAAAAGCTAACACAGCTCTTTTCAATTTTAAAAACGGCACGTTTAGCACTTTTCGCATCTTATAGTAAATTTTCTCGTTTTTACCCTTTTGTTTCGTCTTTGAGGCATTTACATTTTTGGTAAATATGTTTTGTTGCAAATTCAGATACTTTTTTGAAACTATGTAAGATATATTTATGTATTTAGTGTGTTCGTTTCTGAATAATTAGAAAATGTTTGACAAATTATTGAAATGGATTCTTACTGCAAAACAGGAAAACTTGGGAATCAAATTCCTCGTTAAAAAAAATGGATTAAACCAACAAAAGATCCATGTTAAGCTTTGTGCAAATGTTGCAAATTAATTATAAGAGCGAAATATTTTGATTTAGTTCTCCGTTCGGAGACTCGAAAGCATAAAAAATGTATGGCTCCATTTAACGATATTGTGCTATCCTAGCCAGATATATCAGAAGTTCCAACACAAACGTAAATTGCGCAAACAAATCTTGCATTATATGCTGCAGTACATACACCGTTTTTAGCAATGGATCTTTTATTTTTTCTTACTATTATTTTTTATTAATGTTAAAAAATCTTGAAGTACAAATTGAATAATAAATACATTCATAGATTTAAAACGGAAAAATATCTAATTTTTAAATTTAGCTCTTTTTAGCTCTTTTTGACTACTTGGTTGGCTCGTTTTGCCTCTGAATTGTTGGCATCACTGTTATTAATTGCTGTAGCAAAAAAAAAAGTAAAAAGTGGTACAAAATAGCAACCTACATTACTGTGTAGTGTAGCTACACAAGTTCACTGTACAGCTTTACAAGCTTGAGCAAATACTAAAATCGTGTTGATATTTACTCAGTTCACTGCGTATAAAGCACAACCACCCCATACACTACACAAACGCACTGTACAGTGCCAGACTTGTGTAATGTATGGGCGGCATATCATTTCAGCTGACGATATGCGACTTATGTGAATATAAAATTGTTATCTTTTTGTTTTTACATAATATTGGGTATCAAAAAGCAATTTTTTAGTAAAATTCTACATGAATTTCAGTTTCGAGCCCCATATTGATAATATTTGTTCCAAGATCTGCCTGACTTTGCGCAGATTGTATCACTTGAACCTATATTTGCCGTTGCATGTTAGAAAATCTGTGGCGCATGCATTGTTAATGTCACGTGTTAATTATTGCATTGAAGTTTACTCAGGCTGCAACATAGGTAACAGAAGGAAAATCAAATTCATTGTGAACAAAATCGTTAGATTTGTTTATGGTCTTAGATTAAGGGCTCATGTTTCTAACCATCTGCAATCTTTTTTAAATCTTACTTTTGATGATTATTTGAAGTTTCGCTTGCTCATTTATCTTTATAAAATTATCAAGTCACAAAGTCCGTTACATATTGTTCAGATGATATCTTTCACCAGATCGCTTAGAAATCAACAAATATTATTCAATCGCATTGGTAATTCTGTTTATGAGCACTCACTGGTTGTACGAGCTGCTCGTTTATGGAACACGTTGTCACGAGATTTGCGTACTTTTGCATTGCCTCTGACTACCTTCAAAAGGAGACTACTTGATTTTCTTATGAATATATCTAATTAAGCAGCTAATTTTTGGGTCTTCCATAAGTTTTGCTAATTTTAAATTTCTTAGTTTTGTGGGAGTTGTTGAATGTTAGGATCTTTAGGAATATTGTATTATTTGTTATTTCTCTATTGATTGTTATTTCTCTATTGATTGTTATTTCTCTATTGATTGTTAATTAATGATACTCATAGTATTTTATACTTGTAATATATTTTTTATTGGCCTTGAGGCCATATGTATTACATCCATTGAATGAAATAAATGAAATAAAATGAAATGAATTTTATTATTTATTATTATTATAATACATAGAAAGCCCCGTTGCCAATTAAACATGTAAATATACCCAGCTTTTACATTGTTTAATTTAAATTTAATTTAAATTTATGTATATGCGAAAAATTTTATTAAAATTTTAAAGTTTCAAAATTTCGGATAGAACAGAAAAATGTTTCCAGTGATTGAAAATATGAGAATAATCAATCAAAGAGTCATATAATTACATACATATGTGACACCTTTAAAGCATTAAGATATAAAAGTTTTCTGTTGAAATGTTTTCCACGTATAATATAGGTTTGATAATTACAGGAGAAACTAAGAAAATATTAAAATGTCGATATTTCGAAAACTTAACACCAATATGGAAAAACGGTTGACACTTTCAAATTGATTTGACACTGAACCTTATTCAAAAAAAAAAAAAAAAGCAATTAAAGCTTTGAAGTCATTCGACAGTATAGTCTATTGATAATTTTTAAATCGTTAATTTCAATGTCTCGACTCTACAGCCTCTTCTATACGAGTACATAGGTTTGTTATTTTGGTCGCTAACGACCTATAGTTTTATATTTGGCTTTTTTGAAGACTCTATAGTTTCATCTGCTAATGTGAATATGATCGCTGATATAAAACCGCTCGAAAACCTACTTAAAATGTTTTAATTACGATTGAAAATGCCAGTGTCAGTAATTATGGTGCAGACTTGCAATTTCTGTTCCCTCGCACTTGTTAATTTACAGTTGGTAGGTGTATTTGACGTAATATTTTATTTTATTTCTCAAGTTGTATGAAAAACTCAAATTATAAAATAGAATTGTTAATATCTGAGGTAAATGTTGGGGTCTAATAATTTTTTAACGCAATTGCAAAACTAGAATTTCATAGTGCGAACAGTAATGCCATTTGGGATGAATTTAAAAAAATTCCAGCTACAAAAATTGCAAGTCTGTACGAGGACTAAGAGAGCATACATAAATTAAGAAATACATACAAACATGCATCAAACCGTCTAACGGCGGTTCAAAGCATTTACCGGAACATTTTTAAATTAAATTTAACTTTTCCAATTTCGGCGCTGCTTTATATTTAATTTCGAATTTACTTTCTAGTCTGTAGTTCGAAGTGCAAGATAGCCCTAGCGAATTTACAGGTATAAGATACAAATTCGAAAGTGTTTTTTTTAGTTTTGAATTACAGAATATACCCGTGTAATTTGAAATGGAAGAAAACGATTTGGAATTTACATGCCATTCAGATACAAATTCGAAAGTGCTTTCTTCTATATTGAATTACATAGCAAACCCCTAGAAGAAAAACGGGAACATATATCTGGAACAAACAAAAATTTCGTCTGGCAACCTTTAGTTTATCGAGTGCATCAAACGCAGTGAAAACACCGGTTGTTATACTTTTTTTATTATTATGAAATAAGATTACATTAAAGCAATGAATTTATTAAATATATTTTTGCAAGCATTTCGTTTTCAAAAAATTATTATAGCAATCTATTTGGAACACAATTTATTACTTACCTTTCTGATTTCTTTTTTTGTTTGTTTGCCTTCTCTCTACTTTGGGCAGTTCGTTGATCTTTTTGTTGTAATGGACGTAATAAGACCGTTAATACGCAAACTTATCTTGCAGTTTTTAACAATGAAAAAACAAGAACAACTTTTAAATATTCTGCTTTTTAATTAAAAAAACAAAGTTAAATTCTATAACTTATAACAAAATTAAATTTAGCAAAATTTTCAAATAAAATTAATTCATAAAATTTTTATTTTTTGCAATTTAACTAATCTCTATACGTTCTCAATTTCTATATATAGTTGTCTCTTTCTTTTTCACTGCAATTGTCGTAAGATTTTGTAATCGTATTGCAATTTACTATTGTTAGATTGTGTCAAAAAAAATCCAATGAGAACGACTTTTTCGCTAATTCTTCTTCTTCACGAATTTATTTTCTTCTTTTTTTAACTAATGCTTTCTGTATATTATTGCTGGCCTGGAATGCAGTTTTTCTTTTATAATTTCTATAAAGATGAAGCTTTGCGCGTTTTAATATGTTGCCAATTTTAAAGCAAACACGTTATTGGGTTTTATTTGTTAAAATTATTTGTAAATTGTATTGAATTTTTCACGTTAACCCGTCGCGAACAGGACAGAAGACACTTTACTTTCTCACAAAATTCTTAAAATGGCGTTTTGACAAATCACCACTGTTGCCAATTCAGCTATTTTGTTGTCAAATCCAGCGATTTTTAACACTACGACCACACGAGCCATTTGATGTATCTTAACACAAGCAATAACGCCGGCAGAGCGATAACGTCAAATTGCTTGTGTTCAACAATGTATTTAGAGGTGGTGAACACGTATATTCAAATATATTTTGTTTTTATGCATATAAACACTTAAATGATCAATAGATAGATAATTTTCTAATTGTAAATTGAAATTTTATTTGTTTTATGTAGTTAAAACGTTTTTTTTTTACTTTTTTGTTGAATATAAATTAATATTATTTCATTTTGACAGCATGTGTTAAGAGATTATTGCTCAGCAATGTATTTTGACATTTGTTGCTGAATATATATTTGAACACATATTCATATGGTCCACACGCTAATATCTTGTGTCGGCAACCGAATTTGACAGTTGCCACGGCAATAATTGCCAAGATTATTGCTCGTGTGGTCGGCATGCAAGTTTATTTTGCAGGAAACATTACTCTACGTCTCCACCTGACATTCAATTTTGCTGTAACTTGAAGTTATAGCTGAGTTGTTAAAACAAATGCACTAACAATAATGTTATAACTTGAAAAAGCATTAACACTTAACATCAACTTGAAGTTAATGGCCTTGTGGAGACCGCGAGTTATATAAACTTGAAGTTAATGTTAAAGTTAATGATTTTATGTCAGGTGGAGACCGCAATTTCTGATTTAGCTATTACTAGTGGGAGTTCTAGAAATTTTTTTAAAATTTAAAACCGGAAAGTTAGCTAATGTACTTACATGCATACTCACACTCATCTTCAACATACATAAGTAAATACGTTTATATTATTAATCTTTTAAAAATTGCTTTAGATAACTGTTTGCATGTTTTATTAGATTCAAAAAAGGGCTTTTGTGAGCAAAAATGTAGTACTCCCAATTGGGAACTTATCATACAAAAATCAGAAACCTGCTTTATTTGAAGTCCTGTGAATTCTGTACTAAGCAAATTAGATATCAATTCTACCTAATAATAATATTGAAGATTGCCTTTAAATGTTTAGTTAAAAATAATATCACTTATAATATTCTTCATAAACAATTATAGATATATAATGAATATGTTACCTATGTACATACATATGTATATGCATGCATATTTTTTTTAAATGAAATAAGCATTTTATAAACCTATTACATTGCTTTTACTTGGTATTTTTTTTGTGCCTTCCAAATTTCAATACATTCACACTTTTTCATTAATACATTCACACTTTTAGAATTTGATGCGACTTTGACTTCAAATTTTCTTTCCAATTGTGTATTCAAATTTATAAGCAAAAAACAACTGACACCAATTTCAATGAGCACACTTTTCGTTTTTGTTTTCAAATATTCTGCCGGCATAGTATCTTTGTGTTCTTTTATTACACATAATGTTATATTCCAAAGTTTAATTAAATATATATTATTAGAAACAAAAATATGTAAAACATATAATGATGTTTTGCTTTTTATTAACCTAAATAGAAGCCATAAAGTTGTGTGTTTAATCTGTTTTCTTATCAACGGCATATTGAAAATAAATTTGCTTGGAAATTGCGTGCAGCCTACTTCACAGCTTTCAATTTAAATTACTTTTTGTGTGAAAAATTTGGACGTGTAACTGTAGCGTTAGCGATATTTATTTGAAAAAATTGGCAACAGTGCAAATAAATACCGAGTAATAGCCAGGGCTGCCAGAAGATTTTGCTGAAAAATCTGCACTTTTTAATTTCGAAAATCGTCAACAAAATCGGCACGAGTTTTTCATTAATCATATGTAATATTATGTATTTTATAAAATAATAATACATAATTGTTACATTTATTATTTAATGTGTGTCAAAATTAATTAAAATCTAAAAAAAAACCCAAAAATCTCAATACATTGTTAAGAATTATAAAACTTCAATCATAGTTGGCTAAGAAACTTAAAAAATATATTAATCAAGGCACATTCACAAGGTAGTAGCGGAAATTCAGCTGAGCTATTTTTTTTTCAAATTAAAGTTCATCGGAAACTTCAAAAATTTTTTACGAAAGAGAAATTAAAAGAAAATGTTAAAAAAATTCAATATGAAAAATATTTTATTAAAAAAAATTCTGTGAAAAGAAATTTATAAATATGAAAAAACTATTAAAAAATTGTGAGAAGTGCTAAACGTTGCAAATGTTGTTAGTGGTAGCTGCTGCGGAGAAATATTTTCAAAGTTACGTGAATAATTTTTATTATTGTTATGTTAAACAAATTCTATTTTTGAAGTTTTTGATGAACTACAACCCATGTTGTTTTTTTCATTGTTGTATTTTTTCATTGTTTTTGTAATCCTGATACTACCTGGAAATGAATCTGCCTTGATATTAATAAATATATTGAATTAAAACAAATAAATTGTTTTAAAAAATCTGACTGCTCGATGCAACAACAGTGTTTTCAATACAGTCATAGTCATGGGTTTCATGCAAATGCATGTTTTTTCCTTAACCCTGATAATGGCAAGAACGAAATATCTTTACGAAACATTGAATTTGCGTGAAAATGGCATTGATTTGTTAATGCTGAAAATGCATATTTTTGCATAATTTAGTCACAAATGCATATTTTTGTCTCATATTTTGGTATAATTACATGGTTTTGTCATATTTTGTCAAAAATTCTAATTTCAAAAATATTATTGCTGAAAAGTTATTACTGCAAGACAGTTTTTTTTTTGGCAAATTTATTCGCTTGCATTGTTGCAGAATTGTAGCAGGACACACACACCTATCAAATTTAATAAAAATTGTCGTTTTGAGATCATTTAAAGGGAAAACTGTCTGTTATTAAAGCCTAAAGTAGTGAAACAATTCTGCGAAACTTGATATTGTTTTAAAAAATGACAACAGGTTTAAAAAATCTAATAGATAGATTCAATTCATTGTAATGGTTGAGTTACAATGAAATTTTTAAATGAAAATAAATAAATAACTACACTTTTCTTTTTCTATTTACGTTCGGTCCTTTGCTGCAATATAAATATATATCGCAAAATGCGTGTTCGGAGTTAATAATGAAAAAAAAATCGTTAATCTTGAGAAAATTAAATATTTTTATATCTCTAATTAGTTGTATGTAAGTTTAAAACTTTTCTTTTGAACAAAAAATTTTTAAAATATGTGCATATTTTATTGTTTTCAGTGCATATTTTGCGTTCTTAATGTCATATCGTCATTATCGTTTTCTTTTTCTACTAGAAAAATAATTTGAATTTAGAATATTCTTAGCAAAACATTGTTTAGCTTACCACTATTTTTATTTTGGAAATATCTTAAAATTTTTTGTAAATATACAAATTGCTTTCTTATTTTAATTTTCCAGAACAAGCAGTATGCGTGTTAGTCGTGTTTTAGACACATCAGTTTTTCTTGAAGCAATCCTCTTCAATTCTCTTTTAAAACTGCTCATTTATTTGCACACAGACAGTCCGTTTGCTAAATATTCCTTATTGTTTTAAGCAGCGAATGAAATAACAAATGACTTTTCGGTGCAAGTAAGAATGTTGTCACTCTCTTCTTTCTGCTTTTCTATCTCTTCCATAAACTCAGACTTGCTTCAAGAAAAATTGCCATGTCTAAAACATGACTAACATCAAAATCGGCATTTCGTCGGTTGGTTTCTGGCTTGCAACACAGTATATTCAAAATACATTATGTGTGCAGCAAACCAGAAACCAACCGACGATTTTTTAATCTAAAATCGGCATTTGTTTGTTTTTGAATGAAAAAAATCGGCAAAATGCCGAAAAATCGGAACTTTTGGCAGCCCTGGTAATGGTACTTGTGATGTGGAATTAAATGTATAAAACAATCGCTGAGTGAGTAGTCGGTAATCAAATAGTATTCGTATGCTTGTTTGTTACTTTAAGTTTTTGTAACGGAAAAATATATATTGTGATTTTTGAAATATTTTTTCAAATAGTTTTTTTTAAATTATGTCTATTTCGTCACATATTTCATTATTACATTTACATTTTGCTTTATTTTTACACGAACTTTGAAAAATCGAAACCTTTTCTACTTTATTATTATTCTAATTTTGTAAAATAAACACAATAAACGTTTTGATGAGTTTCTTTGCAAAAACACATTTTGCAAACTGCACTTTTTATTCAATATCGAATTTGAATTAACATTTTAACACAAAAGTTGGCATTAGTTTTGACAATTTTCCCAACTTTATCTAAATACTTACATACAATTTTTTGAATTTGACTTCGTAAAATACCTTGATTTTAATATATTTTAATACAAATTTTATAAATTCTATTTTCGCAAGTACATATGTTTATTATTAATACGAGTACATACTTTTGAATACATAAGTATGTTGTACATTTTTAAAATAAATTGGCAGTAATAAAAATTAACATATCACTAACTAGCGGCGAATTCATTTATGATATACACGATTCAATTCGCTTTGAAAAGTTTATACTTTTGATGTAAAAAAATGTATAGAAAAATGTGTGTTGATACAAGCGGCGAAAATAATCAGCTGATCAGTTGAGATCATGTAATACGAATTCGCCGTAGATAGGGTTTTTTTTAGTGCTTTAAGCAAAAAGTTCCCCCCGCCCCCTAAGATGTATTAACAAGTTCAATGTAATGAATGTTTCGTTTTTAAATGCAGACGATGGAACCAAAACGGAAACCATAAACGCAACATCATATAAGTACAGCACGACTGCTTTCAAATAAAAAAAGTAAATAGATATCGATACGATGCGGTGGAACATTGAGTTTAAAAATGGTATTAAAATTTCAACAAAAGTGTCACAACTCAAAATAAAAAAAATATAAATCAAAAAGTTTCACATAAAAGAAAAGAGAGATGTCTAAGGACACCCGGTTATAGCTATGCTGCTTAGCTATATAAAACAAACTTAATGTGTTAAATAACAATGCAATTAAATTATATTATATGATGATGTCAAATTTGCCGCAAATATTTCAAAACGTTTACATTTATTTCCCACTATTTTCCTTTCTAGCGGCGTACGATTAAATTAATGTACTGTTTGTGGACGGCGGCGGCGGCTGTTAGCCGGCTTACAGCCGATCGCCTGTGTTCTCTGGTTTCTGATCATGTGGAGCAATCCTTCTCATTGTTTTTGTTTCACTCACTTCAAATAACGAAACAAAGCAAAATCAAACAATTTGTTTCGTTTATTTTCGTACTCTGGTTTTAAGCACAAAAAAATCAAAACAAAAATAAATTTATAACTGTAATAGTGTCGATTATTTTTGTTAAGGAAATCATGTCCTAGCTCCTGCGTCGTGACTATAAAGAGCATAGCTATAAAAATGTAGTAACTCAAAAAATAGTTCTTCCCCTGCAATAACTGCACTGCCGTTGTTAAAAAAAATCTTTGAGGACACAAATGTGGGCAATAAAACCAAACATACCCTAAATACAGTGGCTCAATGTTATTATGGCACACACATATAATCCACACTTCAGTGGTACTTGGATTCAGTAACTTTTTGCGAATAGAAAATCGTAATATTCAGCGATATACTTATATGTTCGTTTACGGTAACGATAATGTGATTGTGTAATATTTTTTTTACGATACTGTACATGAGTATTTTAGTCACCATTTAATTTTGTATGTCATGTGGCATTCCTGTATCTAAATAAGCGAAAAGCAAAATGAATTTCAGCTTGTGATTTTACTTGCTTTCCTTCAACCGACAGCCAATATCATTAAAATATAATAGTGAATAGCAAAGTCGATAAAATTTCGTTATATTTATTATAGCGATGCGATTATCGTAATAAAAGTTACTGAATCCAGTGACAGGTCCTAGATTAATGAACAAATGTTGCGATGTTCTTAAATCTATTACAAAAACCTCATATTCAAAGTCTAAATACGACAACCACAATTCGAAATTGCCAAAGAAAAAATTAAAACTTTTTCAATTGGAGTTCAATATTATTAATTTCCACACCTAAAGTTGTAAAACTTTTTTGGTAAAAATGTTGGTCAATTGAGTACGAAATTTCTAACTGATTTTCGAACAGATTTTCGATTTTTGTCAATTTAGCTACAATATCAATGTTAAGTACAAATTTGGGAAAATTCAAAATAAAAAAAAAATCAAATAAAGTAAATCTTGGTAAAATGCAGACCAGTGATTTCTGAAGTGTGTTCGAATATTGAAACATAATTTTTGTTTCTCTTTTAATGTAACTGCAGTATCAAATTTAAGGTCTTAATTTGTAAAAATCATAAGTTTTAATTGAAATGCTTAGTAGAAAAAAGCATATATGTAACTTTTAAAGCAAGTTCGAAATTTCGAAGATATATACGATTTTTTTTTTAATTTGGTAGTAATATTAATATTGAAAAGCTTAGGTGAAAAATAGCAAATATGTAACTTTTAAGGCGAGTTCGAAATTTCGAACATTCGATTTTTTTTTTAATTTGATAGTAATATTAATATGAAGGCCTTAATTTTGTACTTAAAACCAAACATTCTAAGTTTCTCACATTTTTGTAAACGAAAATTGGTTCAAGAAACCAATATTAGGTAAAATAAATAAATTTTGCAGTAGCCCAAAATATTGTTACACATGCAAGCTATATATTCCTACAGTGAAAGTTTCTTAAATAAAGCGTTTCGAAATTCAGTTGCAATAATGAGAACGGATGAGAGAATTAAATAAAAGTGTATATATGCATGTAAATATATATGTATATATTACAGGAAATTACTTAAACATTTAAATTAATTATAATGCAGGAGGACTAATAAATAATATGTAATTATATACACATGAAAAATTTTGTGGCTTAAGCCACTTAAAACAAATTCTAAATACATAATTATTGAAAGTAGTGTATGATACATAGAGGAAACTAATTATAGAGACAGTAAGGAAATTATATTAAACAAAAAAAAAAAAGCATAATTATTAAGAAGTTTTATATAAAAAAATAATAATACATTACTATTTAATTGCTAATGAATAATCAAAAGAATTTCAATATTCTGTATTTTTTTAAAGGTATTTAATTTTTGTTGTTGTTGTTATTAATTAAAAAAAGGATTTTTGGAAGCTGATGATTTCATGGTACACAACGTCTGACGCTCCAATTGAAAATCATAATCGAGATCTTTTTTAATCACAAAATCACTAAGTTGTGGCAGTGCAGAATACTGTAGAAGAGTGTTAAAATAATTATTAGGCACATATTTTCCAACTTTAGAGGAATATAACTAAAAAATCTTTTTTTGCTACCTCATTTTGTATAGTTGACTTAAGCATAGAATTTATAACAAATGGCACTCCTTCCAGTTCGGTATAGGCACCCAAAGTGCCTACATAATGACCAGATGTGTTAAGGGCAGTGTTAAGCGGCGGCCTAGGAGCCGGCCTTTGTGGTGAATTTATTTGATAAGAGTGTTGAATTTCTTCATAATCATGTTCTTCGCCATTGGGCACGGGTGGCAACTGTTGAGGCATTAATTAAATTAATAAAATAAGAAAATTTATCGAAACCATGTATGTATGTATGTATATAATTAAGCCTACCGGCAGTTTTTGATTTCTCAAAGCTTGTCCCGCATTGTGTAGATTCAAACGATTTAAAGCCTTCTCCACTTCACTCATGCCGTTTGTAGTTGTACTGGCTATTGCTGCTAAGGGCACGGGTGGCGGCAAACGCACCGCTACAGCTCCAGTTTTATAACATATTAATATGCCGTTGATGTCACTATTTAGGGCAATAAATATTTAATTAAATGTTTTAGTAGTTTATTTTACTGTATTATTTACCCTGCCAACTTAAAGCCTTCGGGAGCAATTTTTAATTTCGAACATAAAATTATATCTGTGACTGCTTGGGTAACGGTACCTCGTTTCGAGAGCTTATAGGCGATTTGCCGTTTGCGCCAAGCTTTTTGTTCTGTGTCGGCTGTGCGCGACAGCAAAGAAAATTCCTTAGGTGGTGCTATCTTTTCGGCAATTACTCTGAAAGTTATAAGGAAATATGTATAAAATTAACATTTAAAGTTTAACCCGCAGTCTTTAACTTAATAATTAAGTACGTAATTGGCTAATTTTTATTTAAAATTAAGTTGTAATTAAATACGATTTATTTTTTTTCAGTGTTTAATTAAAGTTCTTATTAAATTACGTTGAAAGTACGGCAGCACAGCAAAACTTCTAAAGAACAGCTGTTTAGCATAAACAAAAAAAGTTAGGTTATCAACATATAGAAAATTAAAATTGCATAAAAACTCATTTTATGAAACAAAACGAACATCATAATGAATTTTTTTATTGCTTTATTCTATGAAACTTTATATTTTATATGTTATATATTTATGAAATTTAAACGAAATTCTTTTCAACCCGACCATATGATGTTTTCAACCCGACCATATGATGATGTTTTCAATAAACACACACACGCATAAAAAACATATGGTGCGTTCATAAAACTTAAGTAGTATCAAAGAATATAAATCATATATATATATATATAATTTATATTCTTTGGTAGTATTTAATTACACAAGGTTGGGTATTTAACTATTATTTAAATATGCACTAAAAACACAATTTCGTATTTAATTAGAACTTAAAAATAATTACAGTTAGCCAGTCAAAAAGGGGGGGGGGGGTAAGTACATATCGTGCCATGGCCGCCAAGAAAAGCTTAAGCGACATAATTTCGAACTAAATTTTTTCAACAAAATCGATCATTTGCGATCGTTAATAATCGATTTTCGTCAAAAAAAAAATATAACGAGGTCCAAAAAATGTGTCGTTTAAGCTTTTTTGGCGGTTATGGCTCGATATTATATATGTATATGTATGTATGTATGTGTATATGTGTATATGTATAGTGAGTGTTAAACAAAGTTTACTACAACTAGTTCAACAACTCGTCCAACCATGACAAATTCAATTCGCTTTGAACAATTTATAGTTTCGATATTCAAAAAAAAAAAAATGTACTGAAAATTTTATTTTACCATCTAATTCAAATTGCAAGCGGCGTTAACAGTCACCTGAGCGGTAGAGACCATCTAATTAGGATTCCCCAGCTGGAAGCACTTTTTCCTTTTTGCCACAGATATATTGAACGCGATCCAGTATCGCGATATTTGTTACACGTTCAACAAATATCGCGATACTGGATCGCGTTCAATATATCTGTGGCATGCAGTGTTGATGGATTGCGATCCATATCTCAGAATAGCCATAGCATTTTCATGATATTAGATCGCGATACGTTAATAAGAAGTGAAATAATAATAATATAATAATAAACGATCCACACAGCATAAAAATAAAGTAAATACTGATGCGATAAATATTGAACATGTAGCATACGCTCGTGATCCATCAATCCATTAAAATGGATCGCGATCCAAGTATCAAAATATATATTGAACGTGTAGCAATGCCCTTAAAATAAATAAATCAAAATTCAAAATAATCAGGACAATCATGAATAAAATTTTTCCCGGAGTTTCTCGCGAAATTTTATTCATAATTGCAACAACAGCAGAAGTTGAAACGAAACGAAAAATACGCAATTTTTAACGCGTCCAAAGAAAGTTTTTGTTTGATGTCCTCTTGCTTAGGCTTTTCGGGCCTTGATTCCAACAATTTAGATGATACCGCCATTTTGTGTGTTGACCTTTTAGTTTACTCATTGAACCACCCTCGTAGTTAGCGTGAAGCATGGCGTATGGTAGGGTATGGGTAACGTGACCAGATGGTTTTTGCAAAAAGCGGGATTTTGAAGAAAATACCGCCAAAAAGCGGGATTTCAAAATAAATATCTTTTAGAAAGCGGGATGTGTAATATGCACACACAGTTTTGTATGTTCGTAGGAATCAAAATTTTCAACTCAAAATAAATGCGTTTAAATAAACAAAATTATGTATTTATACAAAAATTATTTATCTACATAAATCAAAATCAAATTTCGTTCGTTGGTAATCGCATCAATTAAGAGCGGCTGCACCGATTTCGGTATTTTTTTAATTATAATTTTTATTTTATTTTGCAATATCTTTCAGCAAGAAACGTGAAATTTTGTGTAAGCCACGATTTTTATAATGTGCGTTCTTTTTGGCAGGTCTGTAAGAAAACCTGCCAATAACATTTTAATAAAAATCGAACAAGAGATTGAATTCTTCAAAACTCTAAAAAGCGGGATAGAAATTCGAGGCGGAATTGACCTCTGAAAAGAGGGATAATCCCGCCTAAAGCGGGATGTCTGGTCAGGTTAGGTATGGGCCTAGTATGGTATGGATGTGGAAAGCCTACTATCTATTGACAATTTAATGAAAAAAAAATTTTTTTCGCGCTTAGTTTAGCGAAATTAAACTAACAACGACCCTAAGCACACAGCTAAAATATATAGTCAGAGTATGGTTGTTGTATCACACTTAATTATGTTACTACTCGTATTATACTTTAATTCTATTTTTTTATCTTATCAAATATTTCTATTTGCTCAAATATGTATGATGCTAATCAATTCAACTTAATTATTATTTTTTGCTTATTTTTAGGGTTCCGTACACCAAAGGTGAAAAAGGAACCCTATTGTTTTCGCTACGCTGTCCGTCTGTCCGTCTGTCCGTCTGTCCGTCACAGGGTATTTTCTCGAGAACCGTAAGAGCTACGGACCTGAAATTTGGACAGAGTGTGTAGACCCTTGGCCGCTACAACAACAAATACATGAGAGTTGGAAATTAAAGGGTGTGCCAAAACGAGCAACGAAAAATTTTAAAATCCCATGTAATATACATACAATTGTATGTATGTATGTATATTACATGGGACCCTTGGCCGCTACAACAACAAATACATGAGAGTTGGAAATTAAAGGGTGTGCCAAAACGAGCAACGAAAAATGTTAAAATCCCATGTAATATACATACAATTGTATGTATGTATATTACATGGGACCCTTGGCCACTACAAAAACAAATACATGAGAGTTGGAAATTAAAGGGTGTGCCAAAACGAGCAACGAAAAATTTTAAAATCCCATGTAATATACATACAATTGTATGTGTGTATGTATATTACATGGGACCCTTGGCCGCTACAACAACAAATACATGAGAGTTGGAAATTAAAGGGTGTGCCAAAACGAGCAACAAAAATTTTAAAATCCCATGTAATATACATACAATTGTATGTATGTATGTATATTACATGGGACCCTTGGCCGCTACAACAACAAATACATGAGAGTTGGAAATTAAAGGGTGTGCCAAAACGAGCAACGAAAAATTTTAAAATCCCATCTAATATACATACAATCGTATGTATATTACATGGGATCCTTGGCCGCTACAACAACAAATACATGAGAGTTGGAAATTAAAGGGTGTGCCAAAACGAGCAACGAAAAACCGTAAGAGCAAACTTCCTGAAATTTTCAAAAACGGTGAAACAAAAAAATCTCAAAATTATAACATCGCCAAACCGAAAAAAAATCGCCAAAATCAAAAAAAAAATCGCCAAAACGAAAAAAAGCACCAAATTATAAAAAAATTTCTAAACCGAAAATAAATCGCAAAAAACCGAAAAAATCGCAAAAATTAAAAAATCGCCAAAATTAAAAAAAATCGCCAAAATTAAAAAAATCGCCAAAACGAAAAAAAAGCGAAAAATAATAAAAAAAAATTATTTCAGCTGAAAAAACGGAAAAAACATTATTAAAAAATGCTCAAAGCCCAACGTACGGAACCCTTCGTGCGCGAGTCAAAGTCGCACTTTACTGAATTTATTTCTTTCATTATTCCACTATTTTTACCTATTGTTAGGAAAAAGGCTTAAAATAAATTTCTATTACTATTACAATACAATACAATGAGTCACATATGTATGTACACACGTACATACAAACATTCATACATACATCTGTATGTACATTTGAACTGTGGCACTTGTTTCATTTCAATTGTTAACTGAAACAGGGTTTAACATTATAAGCTGTTATTTGCATTGGAATGAATGGAACATTTATTTTACTTTTACATAACACTCTCGCCATCACAAGTTGGCTGAGTGCCATTAAAACAATTGATGGCTAGAGCGAAGTTTATCGAACGTTCAAAAAAAAAAAAGAATTCCTCACAATTTAAATTTGAATCACACACACAAACACAGCAAAAAAAAATAACATTTCTTTTAAAAAAATTCTTTAAATTGAATAATTAAATGTGGTACTCAATTCAAGAAATTCCTTTATAAATATTGTAAATAAAGTGTAAGAAGCACTTTTTGTTCCATTGGCAAATGCTCTTAGGGATTTATTTGCATGGCAAGTAAACGGAAACTTAGTGCAACAGCAATTGCATTAAAAGTATTTGTTTATTTAATTGATTATTTTCCATCATATATATTATATGTACATTAGGAAAGCATTTGATATAAAATGATTTTGATTTTATGGTATTGGTACAATTTAAGTACATTTAATGTAAATTTAATTTTGGTTTCTATCTCTAAATAAGTAATCTGAAAATTAATTTAATTTAGTTTAAACTTCTTATTTGGGATATTCAAACGGTAGTCTTAAGTGTTATAGTGTCTTAATATTAAAAATTAAATTTTTTTGAAAGAAAACACTAAAAGCAAAAGCAATTATGTACATTAAAATAACTTAAAACATTATGGGCTAATAAATCAGTCAATGATTATTTGTATTTTATTTTTAAATCTTATTTAAACACAAAAATTTGTTTCTCCCTGCACAATTAAATCAAACTTAAACAGCCAACACTGTAGATTTAAGTGAAGTTTAAATTTTACAAACACACCATATGTTTTGTGCATGTGTGTGTTTTTTGAAGGTACGTACATGAACATCATGTGGTCGTATTAAAATGAATTTCGTTTAATTGTACAACAAATGTAACACATATTTTCATATCATGAAATATATAAATAGAAAAATGCATTCTGATGCTCTTTTTGTATCATAAAATGTGTTTTTTGCTATTTCATTTTTCTGCAAATTGATAAATCAACTTTCTTGTTTATATTGAACAGCTGTTTTTTGGAAAGCTTTCCATAATATTGTAGTGCTACCGTACTTTCAACTTAATTTGATAATAACTTTAATTAACCACTGAAAAAATGAAAGTGTATTTAAACACATTTTAATTTTTACTGAAAATTAACTCAAACTATATTTAAACATTCACTGATTTATTAGCTATATGACACTTAAAACTACCGTTTAAATCCCCCCATTTGAATGCAGTATTACCACAGTGAGGAACAAAACAGTGGCAACATTTTCTGTCCAACAGTCATAATGTTATTAACACACTTTGATTTTGTTTTGTGGGAAGAAGAAGAAAGTTGCAGAAACAACATTCTTAGCTGTCTGATAACAAAAAAAAACAACTCTGATCGCATGGAATCCATCATTTTATGAAAATTTTCATAAATATTTCTAGTAGTGGGTACACACTAGACTTGGGTCCATGCTAAAATTATAACAGGTAAATGCACAAGCCCAGCCTGTTAATGTATACAATGCAGTTAGTTGTCAAAATTTGTTTACAAGCTACAAAAATGTTAGTGTATGTGTTGTACATAAAATGATTACAGTGTTGCCAATGAAGTTATACATGGATGTGTCTCCAATTACACATTGAAGAAAATTAAACTACACATCTTTTGTGTATGTTAAAATGAAAACAAAAATAAATAAAAATAGAACACAAAGTAGAATTACCCTGGTGCTAATTTTTGGAGTAGTTACGTTTTGGAACATAAAGAGACAGAGCTAAGAAGCTTGAAATATCGGCTGCACTTCTCTACAAGCGACGCGCTGTCTCTTTCTCTCACTTTTTTTTTTGTCATGTAAACAACATGGAAAAAAAAAGAATTTTTTGCCTGTGCAATATTTGCATTGTAAAATGGAATGCAGCAAGTTTGTGTGTGTATGTATGTGGTAAAATTTGTTGTAAAGGAATTCAAATGTTTTCTGCGTCATTACAAATCGATCAGTGTTTTAATTCTCAACAATATTTTATTTTGGCGGCGGATAAGTTTCATTTAAATTTAAATACGCAGTAAGTGTTTTTCATTGTTGAGTTTTTATGTTTTGAATGAATTGTTCTCTTTTTAGTTGAGATTTTTAATTAAATTTTAAAATTAATTTAAAAATTATATTGTTTTATTAGTAGAAAATAATTTCTCGAATTCGGTATATATTGTAGTAGTATACAACCGCATTGGGAGTAACTAGTATTAAACTATTTTATAGAATACTGGTATAAAACTATTTTATAAAATAATAGTACAAAACTATCCATAACAGGCATTGATATAAACTAGTATAACAGCAACTAGTCCTTCAACTAGTATGCAACTCTACACAAAACAACTAGTTGTGCTCCTATGACAACCCAATGTAAAAGTCGATAGTTCGTTGTATGAAAAAAAAACAGATGTGCAACCAGTCTGAATTCAAAAGCAACTAGTATGTTTCCGACCACATACTACTCCTTTTATCTGCAGGGTACACACATATTATACACGAATCTAGTTACATGGCCTAGACATGAGATTAATTGCACACTCTGCGTAATTACATACATATTGGCAACACTGAATGATTATAATCATTTGCCGCCTCTGCAATTGAACTTTAGTTACCCTGTAATTGTTATTTTTAAAAACATAGGGCATGTGTTTCTGACAATTATTCGTTTGTTTATACCAACAAAATGTATGTGTTTTTTGGTGTTGCAATTTTGTTGTAGTCTCGTGCATGTACCTAGTATAATTTTACCATGCTTGGGTCGAACTCATTCAGTCTGTCGTTTTTGACACAAACCAATGATCAAACTCATTGAAATTACATGGGTTTGATCATTGGTTTTTGTCAAAAACGACCGACTGAATGAGTTGGAACCAACTCCAGTACATACTTTGCAACGTGTTTACGCAACACGTTTATATTACATATTGCATATTTTGATACGGACAATGCAACCCACAATGCAATCGTCAATGCAACCTATAAACATCAAAACATTTTGATATGTATGCAACTTTGAAAGCAAACACAAATAAGACTACAGACTATGCAACCGACAATGCAACCTGGTTCAATAGACACTTTGCTAAATCTGTACCTACCATAAAATCGCATGACTTGCCAAAAAAAATCTACAGTTGCATTTTTAGTCCACACTACCACATTTTTTTTTAGCACACATGTCATATTTGGCAGATCGCGCGGTTGTGCAGGTTAGTGAATTACGGTCTTAAGTTTAATTTAATCTCTCATCTTGAACTCAAAAAGTGTTTCAGAAATTGTGCTGATCTTTTTCTTCTATAAAGTACAGCCGAGATCAGAAATAATAGTTTATCCTCAGCGGCACTCTTCTGAGGCTATTTGTTTATCCAGTTTTTTTGTCGAGTCTTACTCAAAGTTCAAATCGTGTCTATTCTTCTGAGATCAGAAATACCTCAAAGAGTAAGAGATTTTTTTTATTCGCACTTTTCTTTTGGTAGCTATGACGCACTATTTACAAAAGTAAATGCTAATGTCATTCTAATTTAATGCTAATGGCATGCTAACTAAATGCTAATGTCTTGCCAACGTCAAGCTCAAATGGATTGCATGCTATTTATCGGTTTTTTAGCATGTCTCATCTTAT
Organism: Tachina lurida; assembly: GCA_944452675.1. Taxonomy (NCBI): domain Eukaryota; kingdom Metazoa; phylum Arthropoda; class Insecta; order Diptera; family Tachinidae; genus Tachina; species Tachina lurida. The sequence continues at coordinate 15,542,245 of OX101755.1, forward strand.
AGTCTCTCTAAACATAGTCCCGCATTTTGTCTATCCTCTCCTCACTTCCTAGCATTTTCATTAAACAAACCAAAAGAGCTCAAAAGATCAATATCAAGCAGCGTGTAAGGAAGTAAATGCTAATGTCATTCTAATTCAATGCTAATGTCATGCTAACTAAATGCTAATGTCAGGCTAAGATGTATATCATGCAATTTAGCAGCTATTTAGTGTGCCTTATCTCATAGTCTCTCTAAACATAGTCCAGCATTTTATCTATCCTCTCCTCACTTGTAGCATTTTGATTAAACAAACCAAAAGAGCTCAAAAAATCAATATCAAGCAGCGTGTAAGGAAGGAAATGCTAATGTCAATCTAATTCAATGCTAATGTCATGCTAAATAAATGGTAATGTTTTGCTAATATCAGGCTAAGATGTATAACATGCAATTTAACAGCTTTTTAGCATGTCTCATCTTATAGTCTCTCTAAACATAGTCCCGCATTTTTTGTCTATCCTCCCCTGACTTCGTAGCATTTTGATTAAAGAAAACAAAAGAGCTCAAAAGATCAATATCAAGCAGCGTGTAAGGAAGTAAATGCTAATGTCATTTTAATTCAATGCTAATGTCATGCTAACTAAATGCTAATATTTTGCTAATGTCAGGCTAAGATGTATAGCATGTAATATAGCAGCTTTTCAGCATGTCTCATCTTATAGTCTCTCTAAACATAGTTTCGCATTTTGTATATCCTCTCTGAGATCAGAAATACCTCAAATAGTAAGAGATTTTTTTTGTTCCCACTTTTCTTTTGGCAGTTATGGCGCACTATCTACAAAAGTAAATGCTAATGTCATTCTAATTCAATGCTAATGTCATGCTAACTAAATGCTAATGTTTTGCTAATATCAAGCTAAGATGTAGAGCATGTAATTTGGCGTCTTATAGTCTTTCCTTCCCTCACTTCGTAGCATTTTGATTAACCAAAACCAGAGAACAGATAAAAATCAATATCAAGCAGCATGAAATGCTTTTTAAACTTATAAAATTTAAAGCATGAATACACACCATTTTAAACCACATAGACTGGACGACTATTTTCTTTGTGTTAACAAAACATAAACTCATCTCCCAATTTACTATCGAATAAGCAGAGAGTTGAGTGACCTTAATTAATTTCAAACTTGTACACATGACAAAGAACATTAAGGAAAGCATGCTGTTAAAATAAATTGTTAGACAAACAATTTAAACCTAAAAACTACGAGTATATTGAAATAATAAGAAAGAAAGAAAGAAATAAAAAAATAAAAAAATAGAAACAATAAAAAACAAATGTAATACTTACTTTAAAGTTTCGACAACATATTCTGGCAGACCTTCTGTCTTGGATAAGCATAAATAGCGAGTTGTTTGGTGGCCAAATAAAACCTTCTCACGAAACAAATCGGCATCAGAATCTTGGTCGTAAGTACGATTGATGGGAGTAAAGTTTTTGGGGCATCTAGAAAATAGAAAAAAAGAAACAAAAAAAAAAAGAATAAAATAAGCGAGAGAGAGAGAGATTCGAAAGACAACTTAAGTATCTGACGACCCTCGTATATTATAATAATAGGCATAATTTAATATAATTGTATCAATTGATAACCTACTTTTCAAAATCCTCTACAATCTGCAGTGATGTTATCGGCCTGTTATCCGGTAAAAAACTCATTATAGAAGTGATCACATTTTTTTGGGCCACCGAACCCATAATGCTGCTGCTGGCGGTGGAGTTTTGTAATAAGGGCGACTTGGGTAGTGCCGATGATAGTGGACCATTATTTATACCAGTTTGTATATGCTTGCCCGCTTTATTCATATTTATTGAATATGCATATATGTAAAGCGGTTTTTATTTACGTGGTTTAGCTTCTCTTTTTTTTTTTGGAATTTTTTTGATGAACAATTTTCTCTTCCAAATTTAATAACTTTCACCTATGGTTCCGCAGCTGTAAAAAAAACACACACAAAATAGTTAAAAGATATTTGAATATAATATTAGTCATCATTAGACAATTGAATGGAATGATTAAACAATAAAAATCTGGGTTTTTTTTTTGAGTTGAGCGCTGCTCATGCGTTACACTATCAAACAATAGGCATCATACAATGAACGTTGTCAGCATTTAAATTTCAAAAGCAGATTTACAGGTTCTAATTAATGTTTGCTTGAACTAGACATTTGACAACAAGTTATTTTTATTTTAACTAAAGGTATTCACTGAATTGAGAGTTTGAAAATAGTAGTTCAACTAAAATAGTGTAAGTTTTGCAAATATTTTGTACACTCTCAGCAACTTGAAAAAAAACTGCAAGTAATTTTTTGAGGAACTACATTTTCATTGCTTCCAAAGAATCTAGTATATTAAAAAATACGCAGATAATTAGTAGAAAAGCGAGTAGAAATTTACAATAATCATTTGAAAATAATTTGAGAAACATATGTATATTAACTAAATATATGTCACACACTTGTAAACACTGATCCTGGTATTTATTTATTGTCATCACCAAGGCTAATACTTTCATGTAAATGCATTTTTGTAGTTATCAAATCAAAATTAATCTGGATAATTTAGTTTTCCGAATTGAAGAATTTTGCAAAAAAAACGGCAAGTGCATATTTTGGCATATTTTTTAATAAGTACATATTTTTGCATATTTTATAATAAATACATATTTAAGATGCATATTTTGTATAAAACTTATTCTTTTTTTGTATTTTTTAATATAAATGAAAACTATTATGTATATTTTTTTTTTATAATAGGGCCAGCACTAAAGGGATAGCCCCTACTCATGCAATGCATTGTGCTAGAACTAGGAAAATAGGTTATGGAGAGGAGGATAGAGGGGTTAGTGCCTGTGGACATATGATTTAAACTTTCCCACGTTGAAAGTGACAGGAAAGACTATCGCCGGTAGTTTATTCCACATACGAACAGTACAGCTAAAATAGAAATTATCTCTGTAATGCGAAGTGCGATTTATTGCATAAGGATGTAACCTGAATGAAGCACGTGTTGTGCGCAAAAATGTTTAGGTTTCAGGAACAAGTTCCATAATTTCATTACAACACATTCCATTGTAGTAACGATCGGTGCTCAAATTAATCAATAGAGTTGGATACCCTACTGTCACCGATGAGCTTCTTCGCCCTCTGCTGTACTCGCTTGAGCAACGCCAAAATAGACTTCGAAGCGCCGGCCCATACATTAGAGTTGTATTCCATTTTCGGTCGAATATAAGTGGTATAAATAGTAAGATGTGGTGAAGTATCGCTTGCACCGCACAGTGCGTAATTTCTTGAGCTTAGCTCAACTTAATTATTTAAACCAGTGAAACAGTTCTATTGGTTGGTTTTTTTTTAATTTTTAATAAAAATTAAAGTGCTTTATTTAAAGTTTTTGAGTTTAGCGACAACATATATTATGTAACAACATTTTGAACTAGATTCACTGCTGCAAATGTTTCTAACAACTCTAAAACTTCTGGAGTAACTTCACTATGCTTGGTTTTGGGTACTTTACGAAGACTAGCGATGTAAGATGAAATAAGCTCTTGAGCTTCTTCAAAAAGTTGTCCGATCGGAAGAATGCAAGAGGATACAATATCCTTTCCATGACATATAACTTTATTCATACTTACGGACATTGAGTACCAGAAATATTCTTTCAAATACAATTCAGAAGTTTCTCTTGCATATGCGCCGAATCAATTTTAAGACCACAATTTCGGACACTCTAACAGCACATGAAAATGCTTGATCAAATATAAATTAACGCCAGTTATTTGGGCAGACTTTTCGGCATTTCTAAAGAATTTTCTCGCAGTATTCCCATCGTTTGTTTTTCCGGTCTGCTGTTTTGGCATATCTATAAGCAAGCCAAGCTCCTCTTTAAATTTTTCTTCAATGTATTTTTTATTTTCTGCAACATTTTTTTTTATTTTCTGCTCCACGAGCTTGCTATGTCTTAATATCCAGTTTATACGATATATGTAAAATATATGTGATAGTCCAAAGGATAAAAAAGATTAATTTATATTTGTTTGAGGTATATGGCAGATGTTGTTCATTTCATCAGGATTCATTTCATTTCACTTTAGGATGACAGTCCTTGAATTTTTCTTAGGTCTGCCTGCATAGGTCCTCGATCCGCTAGGCAATGCATCCCTTACAGCATTTGAAAATGTTAAGTTATTTTCAATCCAGGTAGCATTTTTTCTCAGAAATTATGCTAAATTTCGACTGGATTACTTCCTTTTTGGTATTTTTACAAACCAGAGCACAAAGAGTTGCCTTTAAATTGCAAAGAGTGTCAGATGATAGCATTGGTGAGCCTATTTTTTCCAAAAAAAAAACCAATAATGGCGTCTGCTGTCGGTTCTTGCTTCCACTTTTGGGTATGAAATTTCCAAAGTCATTCTGAAAAATGTTTAATTTAAAAGAAGATCGCAAAATATCGCAAACGATAGATAGGGTTGCAAGTTTGACATAGAAGGTCATTTAGAAAAATAAGGAATAGAGTTGGTGAAAGAACGGAACCTTGCGGTATCCCTGAACTTAACTTGAACTCATTTGATGAGATCCCATCTATAACAACTCTTATAGTGCGATCCCTGAGGCAACCATGTTTAAGACTAAAAACTGAAAGCATAAAAAGCAAGTGGTTGCACTACTGTGTAGTTCAGCTGATTTCTGACCAACTGCCAAACACTATATGAAAACACTGAAAATAGCAACAAAATAAATTTCTTTCCTTTTTACTCGTATATGTATGTATGTGGATTTATTAGCAATGACCTTTCATTAAAAGTTTTTATACAATACCAACAATATTTGAAGTAAAAATTTTCTAGATATCTAATAAAATTATTTGGAAATGGAAAGAAATAAGTAACCTTATTACATTGGCGTGCGGTTTATGTGTATGGAAGGGGTACGAAAATGGTTCATCAATTTTTCGCTTACAATCAACATATTTATATACTAAATTTTTCTTTTTTTCAATCGTTTTCAAATCTAATTTACTTTTTGCGTGCCAAAAATTTTTGAAGCAGAACGCTGCGATACGCCGTTGGCTGTGCTGAACGATGACGGCATCGATGTGGCCGGTGGGCGGGGACAGTTATTCCGATAGTATTCTTAATACAGTTTTTTTGTACTTTACAAAATCCTGAATTTGTAAAAGAGAGGAACAAAAGATTAAGGGGGAAGGGGGAGAGTGATAACAGGCTTCTTTGAAGTCAGAAAGTTGTTTTGTTCTTCTTTTGTTTGAAGTTTTTCTTTTTGGCATAGTGTCCAAATACCAAAAAAAATTTTATCGTAAAATTTCTGTATATATGTACATAATAAAAAAGATTTAAGGGTTAAAAGGTTCTACATCCAAGTCTTTCCCCAAAAATTCCCACATAGTGGAGTAACAGAGGCCCAATTGCTGCGAACGGCGCCGAATCGATAATTCACGGTCATCAGCAACACTGGCGGATACAGCTGCGATATTTTCCTCTGTCTGCGCTCTACGTATGCGTGTTGGTGGTTTAATGTTCAATACATAATATAAATTTTGGATCGACAAAAATCAACAGAAATTATCAGCTGAGTACTATCGTTAAAAATAAGTTACAGAATCAGACAATCGTTCTTGCAAGCGGCAAAATGTATGGACAAAAATTACGATTGTCGGATCGTTAAAAGTTACTGAATCGCACGACTGGTGTCTCAAGAGCATTTCTATATGATAAAAGATAGGTAAAATAAAATATCTTCGGTGGCTACCAAACGCCGTCCAGTATGTCTACTCTGTAATTCGAAATGAAAGAAAACACTTTCGAATTTATATTTTAAAAGCATGTGAATTCGAAACGATTTTCTTTCATGTCGAATTACAGAGTATACCGACAGCCCTCTCACACACGAAAAGTTTAATTTGCAAGCTCTTAATTCAGCTGGGAGAAAGAAGGGAAAGGGAAAGGAATCCTAATCCTGAATCAAGACTTTGCGGAGTAAACTTTGCGTGCCTAAGAAGGGACGCTACTGAACTTATGCTGCTACATATTAGCAGTTCATCGCTGATCTCTGCACCCCTTTTAGACACGCAAACTTTACTTTGCAAAGCCTTAATTCAGCTGGGAGAAAGACAGAAAGGGAGAGTATTCTTGCCTCTGTCTTTCACACAGCTGAATTAAGAGTTTGCAAAGTAAACTTTGCGTGTCTAAAAGGGGTACTGCTATTGAAATTCTTTAATCAAATATTTATTTGCGCATTACGCCTTAATGAAGTCTAAATCTAAATCAAAAATAAATAGAGTAGATTTTTTTACAACACTTATTATATGAATTATTTAATTTGTGGCACGTACGAGCAGAGTTAGCGTGTTATTAAAACGCTTTTAAGTGTAATGAAATTTTAAAATTGATGTTTATGAAAAGCAAATTTGCAACATAAACAAATTTATAGCGCTCACAATAAGAACACAGGCAGGCAATTATTAATTCAAGAAATAAATAAATAAAATGGAATTGTAACAGTTGCATCATCATGATGTAATTACAGGGATGGGAAGTTGTAGATTTTAAAAAAATAGCCAAAATTCCCAAAATACCTCTGAAAAAAAAATAGGGAAGTAAGATCTTTGCATGTTACTTCGTCGCTCTTTTCATTAAACATAAAACACTTCTTCGATTCAATTAAAAATTCAAAATTTATTTCAAAAAATATCCCACTCGTGTAAGTGCTATTCCATTTGAATGTGTATTTATTTAGCCATTGAAATAAAAGATTTTTTTCCACTTTGCTGGCATTTTTCACAACTTAAGCTAAAATTCCAAGCACTTAATAAAGAAGCCATAAAAAATTTGTTTAGTAGTAGAGTTCGACCGATTAATCGGCTTCGGCCTTCGGCCAAAAATTGGTAATCGGCCAACATTCGGCCTATGGCAAAAATCGGCCGATTAGCCGAAGCCGAATATTTTTCATTCCAAGCTTGAAAAATAACATTATTTTTGGTCGTTGCTCGCCGACAGTTTCTATTGTGTTTAACGTTTTGAAAGGGTTGCTTTGAAATACAACCCTGTTGCTTTCTATTTTCTTTTACTTGGTCGTTCTTGTGAGTGATCATATGAAAAAGCAATCTAGAAATTGCAAAATAGTTTTATTTTTCTTGTTATGTATCCAATAGATATTACAGCTATTTCAGTGATCTCAAAAAAGCAAACTTTTTTCTTAATTCATATAAAACAAGTATCATTTTTAAAATTTAAAACATTCGGCTTCGGTTTTGGCCGAAGTTTAGGATTTTAGCCGAAGTTCGGCTTCGGCCTCGGCCAAAAAAAAAACGCCTTCGGTCGATCTCTAATCTGTAGACACATGCATAATTACAAGCAACCACGTCGTACTCAAACTTATGAACTGTACACTTCAAATAAGCAGCACAAGTGAGGCACGTTGTCCAATAATAATAATAATAATAATAGTGGCAATGATGACGATAATAATCAACAAAATAATGATGAGGTTGCACAAGGAAAGTTAAAAGAAAATAAAAAAACGCCACCAAAGCAAAGCAATTGCAAAGAAAACATACATACCTACACCAAGTTTAATTTTATTTTCTGTGACATAAAATAGTTTAGACTTTTAGGCGAGACTAGTCAACAAACAAGTGCAATAAAGATTATCATGAAAGAAATATAGAAAAATATCAAATGCTAGCTAGATGCTCCCAGAAATAAGTAAGCAAGCCAATAAACTATTAAAAAACGCAGTAAAAACGGGGAATTAATATCTTATTATATTATAGCTATGCTATTTATGTAACGACACAAGGAGCTAAGACGTGATTTTTGTAACAATAACAATCGACACTATTACAGTTATAAATTTATTTTTGTTTTGATTTCTTTGTACTTAAAACCAGAGTACGAAAATAAACGGAACAAACTGTTTGATTTTGTTTTGTTTCCGTCTTTCAAGTGAGTGAAACAAAAACAATGCAAACGATTGCTCAATTTGTTTTTGTACACGAGTACAAACCAGAGAACACAGCCAATCGGCTGTAAGACGGCTAATAGCCGCCAGCGGCAATAAACAATACATTAATTTAATCGTACACCGCTAGAAAAGAAAATAATGGGAAATAAATGGAACGTTTTGAAATATTTGCGACGAATTTAACATCATCATATAATATAAATTTTATTGCATTGTTACTTAACACATTAAGTTTGTTTTATATGGCTAAACAGCATAGCTATAACCTGGCGTCCTAAGACTCCTCTCTTCTCTTTTTTGAGCTTTTTGTTGTCTGTTGGTTATTTGAGCGGGAACTGTCAAGTGTTATAAGAAAAGCTTTAAAAAAATTTAACCCACTTCAAGAATAAGCACTAGAAAATTAAAAATAATTTAATATGAATTTTATTTAGCTGAATATATGTAATTATTTTAAGCTTTTAAGTGCTTATTTTTGAAGAAATTTATTTTCATAAGCTTAATTTTTAACTTTTTAGTGCTAATTTAAAATTTTTCGGGAGTGAGCGTGCACGCCCACTTTTGCAAATATTAGTAGTCCCACATATTTTTTTTTTAAATGCAAGAGCGATTTTAAGGTTTGTGTCAGGTTTGTTAAGAATGGCTCAATTAGAAGCAAATGAAGTATAACATTCAGTTTTAAAGGGCATGGCCCCGCCCTCTTTTTTAAGCGCAATATTATGTTACTCTAAGGGGCCAAACAGTTTGCCAAGTTTCGTGGGAAACGGATAAGTAGAGGAACATATAATTGAACACTAAAATTTAATGGGTGTGGCGTTGCCCACTTTTTTAAAAGCAATATCGTGAAACTTTAAAAACTCATGATGTGTTTCAAGTTTCCTAGAAATAAGTTAAATATAAGCACCTGATATATAATATTAAATTTTAATGGACGTGGCTCCGCCTTTTTCTTACATTTGAGATTGTGTCATTGCGAGAGCCCAAGATGTGTGTTAAAGTTTCGTACATAAAATCAAAGGAAAAAATTTAATGGGATGGACCCAATGGCTATACCCAAATCAAAAATAATAATATTTTTAGGTTTCGAAAATTTGAGGTTAGAAAGTAAATTGGCTGGTAAATGATGAAATGTCAAGAATTAAACTGTCACCCTTTGACATTTATTTAGTAAAAGGTTTTGAACACTTGAACAAAGAATTTTAATTGTGAAAATTTACCATAAAAATGGTGAAAATTTTGGTGTATCACTTCGTAAAGTTCGAGCAGCTTTTCCTCGTAATCAGGCTCCTTCTGAGAACGCTGTGCGAAATTTAATCCGTAAATTCGAGGCTCACGGTACTATTGCTGAAAATAGACCAACAAAATATACTCGTAGTGACCGTAGTGATGCAAACATAGCCGCTGTACAGCAAAGTGTTGAGAAGGAGCATGGAACATCAACTGGTCGATGTTCACAGCATCACCAGAGGCATCACCAGAGTCATCACCATAGGCACTTTTTGTGGCCACTATTGGCTAATGTGAACTTTGGTTTCAGCAAGACGGCGCGACTAGCCACACAGCCTGCCAAACAAATCAGTTATTGCATCAGAAATTTCCCGGACGCGTAATTTCTCGATTTGGCAATGTCAATTGGCCGCCTCCTTCTAGTGACTTAACGCCGTTGGATTGTTTTCTCTGGAGCCACTTTAAAGACCGGGTTTACGTGAAAAAATCAGAAGCAACTACCGCTCTGAAAGATGAAATTGGGCGTCTAATTGAAGAGATAAGCGAAGCTTTGTTGTTGCAAAATCTGGTTGAAAATTTTGTGAAAAGAGCGAACATCTGCCGACGTGCTAGAGGTAGACATTTGCTCGACATCATATTCCACTATTAATTCCTATATTTCTATTTTACATTGGTGTCAATAAAACTGAATTTTTCAAAAAAAAAGTGTGTTTTAAGCCAATTTATTTCCTAACTTTAAATTTACCCACCCTTTAAAATTGTTTTATTTCGAACCCTATTGAACGATTCCAATTTTTTTTAACCAATTCCATTAATATTACATACATATGTATATATGCATGTATAAAAAATATTTTTTTTTGTCACATAAAATATTTATACAATTTTTTAAACTTTTATACTATATATTTCTTAATAGAATTTTGTACTAAAATTTAATTTTTATAAGAATAACACTTGAAAATATTTTACATATATTTATTTATTATTCACGTGGTTACAAAACATAAAAGTTTCCTAACAATTCTATAGCGTAAAAAAAATTAGATTTTTTGGCTCTTTCGAGAAAAGAAATTTCAAGACTTGAGCGCTGGGTTATTCAGGAAAATCTCAAATATGTTTCCCACTTTTCATAACGAAATTTATAAGAATGCTAAAATTTGAACATTTGTCATAACTAAAAAATAAAATTTACATTAATATTAAATGGTTTAGCAATCATCAGCTTTTATATTTAATTTTAAATTAAATTAACAAATTTATTTTATTTTATTTATTACTTCATCAAATTGTTGGCAAATGCTCCAAATAATATTTAAGTTTAATAATTTTCTCTTTTCCTTTTTCGCTCATATTTAAAATGTTCGTTCCCGTTACAAAACATCAGGCAGTTACTGGTTTGCCGCACAGTATATTAAATATACATTATTAGTGCGGCAAACCAATAACCACCCGACGAAATAATGATTTGCTAATTAACTGGCAACCCTCTAATGGCAACACTAACAGCAGGGCAATGACCGACCAAACCCAATTGGCCATAATATTTAAAATTTAAATTTTTGGCAAGATGAGCCAAAAAAAAAAATAAATAAAAAGAGAATACACCCAGAAAGAATATAATATGCAATTCTTTTATTATATTATTCAAGAAAAATATCAAGAGAAAAAATTACAATCGACTCTACATCATGTTAATATAATTGTAATTAAGACCATTTCCTTTACAAAATTTGTTTTTTGCTATTTTTTGCAGTTTGCTTTTTCTTTCTTTATTTAAATGACACATTCTGTCTGTGCTTTTTTTTAATCTAGTTTTTTCTTCATCTACAAATGTATTTATTCATTAATTTATGTGTGCAAGTGCAATTACAATGAAGTAAAGTTCTAAGCAAAGAATTGCATTGTATTAATGAATTAAAACAGGGAGTATAAGTACATGCACTAAGGCCTAAGTTAACGGGGAAATAGCAGCAAGTCGTTACTTACACCTTCGCCAAGGTATCGCTAAATATATGTATTAGATATATATGTACTGAATTAACAAGATTAACGGTCGTTTACGGACTTCAAAATTAAATATGTAATTAGCTAATTTTTAGGGTTCCGTACACCAAAGGTGAAAAATTAAAAAAAAAATATAAATTAAAGGGTGTTCTATCAGTTAATGCAATTTTGACTATGTAATTTTGACAACTTGCTGTATCTTGGAAACCGTAAGAGTCAAACTCTTGAAATTTCCAAAAACGGTAAAACGGTGCTTCAAAAAAGCACCAAATTAAAAAAAAATGTCTAAAACTAAAATCGCCAAAATGATAAAAATCGCCAAAATAAAAATAAAAACGCCAAAACCGAAAAAATTGTCAAAACGAGAAAAAAGCGACAAAACAAAAGAAATCGTTTAAACTGAAAAAAACGCCATATTAAAAAAATGTTCAAAACCGAACGTACGGAACACGTCGTGCGCGAGCCAAAGTCGCACTATACTGAATTTATTTTATTTTAATTTAAAATGTATTGAAATAAGGTTTAATTTTAAAGTTCTTATTTAAATACGATGAAAGTATGGCAGCACTACAAAATTTCGAAATATTATGGCAAGCTTTCCAAATAACAGCTGTTTAGCATATATAAGTGAAAGTTGGGTTATGAATATGTAGAAAATCACAATTGAATAAAAACACATTTTGGTCCATACCCGATTTTGCGAGTAAATTATAAAATTCTCAAGCTTCTAATAAACGCTTAACGAGGCTCTACTGTACTCGAATACCGATGCTGTTTTGCGAATCTGTCGGGTATTTATAACAGTAAATAACATGTGTGCATGAGAACGTTGTCGTCGCTTATTTCTATAATGTCGTTTTTTGTCTATAATTTTTTTTTTGTTAAAATGTTCAAATTGATAAATACAAGGCTGACGCAGTGTTCCCAGTTTAGGGGATTTGTCCCCGAATTGGGGATTTTTTCCGCAATTGGGGATGAAAATTTCGTATTGGGGATCTACGGATTTGTTGGGGATGTAACCAAATTTGAGGGCATTTTTGGGGGATTTTTTTTAACTGATGGTCAAAGAAGAATGATTTTTCAACTAAGAAATATGCGTCTGGCAAGTCTAAAAATGTGTGTTACTATTCATAGGGAATGGTTGCTAATAAAGAAAGGTTTTCTGTACAAGGTTTAAAAGTACAAATTAAATTTATATGAATGTATATACTCGTAGGCATGGTGTAATTATACAGGTGACTGCGTAAGTATTTGTTATACAAAAATACGGCAACCATAGCTGTGTAAAGAACCGAAGAATGTCAAAAGCACAAAAATCATTGTACCAAAACCAAAACAAAACGTAGTTTTTGACATTCGTTAGCTACAAAGCACATAGAGCAAAAAATTATAAGCTGAAGTAACGCTGCCACCTGTTTAAATACACCTTGCTCGTAGGTATCGATATAAATTAATTTTATTGAATAAATATGTTATTTTTGTTATTATTTTTCAAATAAAATTAAAAAAAAATTAAAAAATTTGAATCAAAAAGACTCAATTCGGGGATTTTTGGGGATGAGAAATCAAAAATTGGGGATAAGCTCTAGAAAAAAACTGGCAACACTGGGCTGACGTACTATTACGCTGCTATATATATTTTTTTCTCTGCAGTTTTTAATGATGAAATATAAAATGAAGTCAATTGTTTAAGTGACCTCAAAACGAATCTCATTGAAAGTCCATGAATGTTTACAAACTTCTTTGTAATTATGGTTATTATAAAACTTGGCAAATTTTTTTTTATAAAAATCTTTTAAAATAAATGTTTATACGAGTATTACATATTTACAAAGAAAGTCTGTTGTGCTCAACACAACAAAGAAAAAAACAAGAAAAAAATAAGAAAAAATGATTTCAACCAGATTAATAGGCATATTTTGTAAAAAATTTCGTTTCTAAACGTTTCAAATTTGTATGAAAAATAACGAAAATTCGTTTCAAAAAATATTTTTTCCATACAAATTTCAAAACGAAAAAAACGTTTCTATTTACAAAATTTGCCTTTAAGACTTAATTAACATTCGTTTAACAACTTTTTACTTTAACAAAGAAGAAAAGGTGATTTTTTGCGAACATAATAAGTTAAATATAGAAATTTTTAAAGGTGCCAAAATGTATTTTATTTTTTGAAAATTTCTCCATAATTAAAAGTAATTCTAGATAATTTTATAATTTAGCTGATTTTTTTTTGAAAGCATTTCTTTGTTTGTAATAGTCCCGGTTCACACACGTCAACTCGTAATTAAGCTGTAAGAAAGACGGAGACGGAAATACAAATATCACTTTTTTCCTTACAGCTGAATTACGAGTTGATCAACAAAAGTTGAAGTGTGTGAGCCGGGACTATTTTAGTTCAGCTGGGAGAAAAAAAAAGAGATATTTGTATTTCCTTCTCCGTTTTTCTTACAGCTGAATTACGAGTTGATCAACAAAAGTTGAAGTGTGTGAACCGGGGCAAGGCGAATTCAGTATCAGGTGACTTTATCAGCCCGGCTGATTATCAGCGGTTGCTACCAAATTGAGCATTTTGAACCAAAACGTCAAAATTTGCTTAGAAATCTTCTGACAGATTGGTTTTGTAGCATAGCAAACTACGTGTTGTTTTTTCTGTTGTAAAATTGTTGTACGGAAGAGTTCACCTGATACTGAATTCGCCTTGAACCGGGGTTTTCTTTTTTCAAAAGTCGTTTGTTTTGACAATTCAGCTGATGAGTGTAAGAAGTTGAGCTGAATTTTCTACTTACTATAATTCTTTGAAGTTATACCCCTTTTAGACACGCAAAGTTTACTTTGCAAAGTCTTAATTCAGCTGTGTGAAAGACAGGGTTAGGAATACTATCTCCTTCTGTCTTTCGCCCAGCTGAATTAAGACTTTTCAAGTAAACTTTCCGTGTGTAAAAGGGGTGTTAGGAAAAAAAAGGTCTTAAGTCAGAAGCTGCGATCTGATGAAGACTCTCTTTTCGAAAATCGCGGTTAAGTTCAATAACATGATACAATTATACAGGTAACCGCAAATCGACAACAAATTTACAGCAAATAAAACAACAGGGCTTTTTGTTGCTAGTTTGTGGTGCCAACTGTCATAGAGCAAGTGATTGAAATGAAAGATAAACAGCGTGTGTGTGTGTTTCTAAAACATAAACAACATTTGGCAGATGGCACCACGAAACAAGCAAAACAGCTGGCGCTTCGCGGTTACCTGTATAATTGTATCATGTTCAATAACTTCCTATTTTTGATAGTGGGAAGTTTAAGATATGTAAATAAATATATGTATGTAATTACATTTGTGCATATGTTTGTATGTATGCAGGTACATTTTTTATTTTCTTTTAATTCAATGTTCTTATTTTTAATATTTAGCTTCCTTGGAAGCCTAAATTAGTTCAGCTATTTCTTAAGTAGCACAATTTGAAGGTAAAAATAATTAAATTTTTGCCGCCACTTTTTTATGTATATATGTATGTATGTATGTATATAGTATAAATGTTTACTACGTACATAAATATGTATGTATGTATGCATGTATTGGCTTGGCTGTAGCTTTAAGCTATTCAGCTGAAGTTTTGTAGATGTCCCCATTTTAATACGATTTTTATGTGTATTTTCTGTGAGAACATACTTACATACATACATATATATATAGGTACCTTTCTTTTTTATCATACATACATACATATCTACATACATACATACATACTTCCATGCATACATAATCTATATCTTACATGCATACATATTTTTTCACTTTTTAAAAGTATGCACATGTGCATTCATATGAACATACCCTGTAGGAAGGCCGGAGAACATAGTCCCGATTATGCTGTATTCCTTGTAAAGGATGTTTTTTATAGAGTGACACAAGTTTAAATCATAATAAAACAAGGAAATATAGGGTACGTTCGTAAATGCTGCAAATTTATGCATCAATGCGGCAGTTCTGCCAGGGTTTACTGCGTATGCGTGATTATCTCCTGCACATGCTTTGCAACTGCTCAACATCTGTGCTCAGTTGACATTTTTGAACAAACTGCAAAAAATTTTTAAATTGGCGGGTAATTTTATTTAAGAAAATAGTGATAATTTTCTTTTAAATTATAGTAAGCAAAAAATTTAAAAGAAAATCAAAGCGACAATTTCTTATGAGAACAGCACTGGCCTTAAAAAAAATACAACTAAAATAAAAAAACTCCTTTGAAATAATAAAAAACTACCAAGATATGTGTTTCAAAGTTATTTTCGATTTTATCAATCTCTTTTTTTGGTAAGATTCGAAACATGTAATTTAAACATCAAAATTCATAGATATATTCAACTTATTGTTCCACTGCAACTTCTTGCATCTGAAAATAATTTACTGCGCCATTTGCACAGATTTGCGGCAGGTATGCCGATTAAATGCATTAAAAAACGTTTGACTCTAAACAGTGCTGCCAAGTTATGCATTTTTGAACGTTAGATGTTCGTGATGCTGTAGACGTGCACTATAAATGCTTTTACGAACGTACCCATATTTTTATTCAGTCGTTAAGCTGATCTGGGCTGAATAACAGCTCTTGCGTCATCGCAAGTCCTAGTTTACACTATGCAAGTCTTATTGCTAAGCTGATTAGTTCGAGGGAGAGAGAAACGTTCCTGTTCCCCTCGTCTCTCTCTCCTAACAAACTAATCAGCTTAGCAATAAGACTTGCATAGTGTAAACTAGGACTAATTATTTCTTAAGTGCGGTCAGGTTTGTGTGTGTTGTTTGGCCTTCGAGAGTTTTTCATCTCACTCGCACTGCTTGACTGATTTTCCACGGGCAACCGTATAGTATTGCGGTTCTTTTGTGGAATTTCATTGACAACCATGTTAATACTTCCTATGTGAAGGTATAGGTCGGGTATAGTCAGTCAAAAAATTTTTTTGAAGAATGCTGTTAATAACAGCATGGACATAGGGTCTTAGTCACCCCGTCCATTTTTGTGCAACCATATTTTGCAAATTTACTTTGTAGAGTATGTACCAATAAATAAATAAATAAATACATATTTAATAATATCAATAAAACGGGCTTTATTGGAAAGAAAATGTTTAAATATGATTTCTGCAATGTGGCCGCCACGGCTGGCGCGTAGAAGGCGCAATCTGGAACACCAAATTTCAACAACTTTTCGCAGCATTTGCGGCCGTATTTCGCCGATAACTGTTCGAATGTTGATTTCCAGGTGTTTAATTGTTTGGTTTACCACAAAGAAAATAATCCAATCCAGGACAATTAATTGGGCTATTACGTGAAACTATTTTTTTCATCAAAAGTTTCTTTCGAGTAAATTAAGCCACATGCAGCTGACTCCGTGCTGTTGGAACCACATATCAGCAAGATTAATGCCACGTAATTGAGGTTCGAAAAAACTTTGAATCATGTTACTATACCGTTCACCATTGACAGTAACACTCTGACCATCATCGTTTTTTTAAGAAATATGGGCCAATGGGCCAAACAGTAATTTTCTGAGGATGTAATGGTGTTTCGACAAAAGCTTGTACATTCTCCTCACTCCAAGGGCAACAATTCTGTTTATTTACGTACCCATTCAATCACAAATGGGTTTAATCGGAAAATTTTTGAATGGAAACTCAAAATCAATATCAATTTGTACTTCAGCCCATTCGCCGAATTGGCGGCGCATACAGTAGCCGTTTGGCTTTAATTCCTGCACAAGTTGAATTTTGAAAGCTTTTAAGCCAAGATCATTTCGTAAAATTTTCCATAAAGTGGAAGGACACAACCCCAGTTGCTGAGAACGGCGACGATTTGATTGATTAAGATAATTTTCAATGCTTTCCTGTACAGCGGCTACAGCTTTTTCAGTGCGCACTGTTCGGCTTCTCAAGGGATGCACATTATCAGTAAAAGTAAATGTGGTCTGAAAACGATCTATTGTTCTTCGAATTAGCCGCTCTGAAGGACGATTATGTACGCTATAAAATGGAAAAGTGCACGATGAGTTTGGCGAATAGAACAATTATTTTAATTAAAATTTTTTTTAGCAATTTGCAAACGTTGCTCTCGTGTAAATCGATTCATAATGAAATTTCAAAGCAGACTAAACAAAAAGCAACTATCAGCTGTTAAATAAATGAGTGCTAAAATAAAGCAGTGATGCCAACTCAAAGTTGTGACACCCTAAAAAAACACGCTTTATAACTGAACCAGTGTGAGTAATTTTGTGAAGCTATTAGAACTCGAGAGTATATCTGTATCTGACCAAATATTTTCTACTCATCAAAAGTAAATACTAATATATAACCGCTCCTTTAACAATGTCGTCAAAAAGTCGTCAAATTAGTCGATAAAGTTTACTAGTTGTCCACAATGTGGGTTACACCACCTCTGCGCTGATAGCCTCATTTCTATGGACGTTATTGTGTGTAACCGACTTGGACACACTTAACCCCATGCTTCGTATAGGGTATATATTGTATATACAAATGCATATACATATACATATGTATGTATGTAAATACATATAGCCAAGTATGGATAATACGAGTACGCACTACGTACATTCGTTAATGTGTAGCATTTTTGGGTTTTTATATTGTATTTATAAAATAAAATAAACTGTTTTTAAGGTTGTTCTTGTTGCTTATAGGTAGTAGGAGTATTTGTGTATGTAATATGAGTATTAATGCATATACTTAGCTAGCGTTGCCAGAATATTTTGTTATAAAATCGAAAAATTTATCACAGCTGCGTAGTATTGAAATCGTAAAAATTTTTGTTTTTATATACACAAATATTTAAGAAATTTATATTAAATTAAGAATAAATTCAGTAAAGTGCGACTTTGACTCCAACACGAAGGGTTCCGTACGAACACTAGATATGTAATACTATAAGAATTTTGGCATTTTTTTTTTTTGGTTTCTTTTTGAGATTTTTTGGTTTCTTTTTGAGATTTTTTGGTTTTTGACTTTTTTTTTAGTTTTGGAGTTTTGTCTTTTTTTTAGTTATTGGATTTTTTTTCTGTTTGACGATTTATTAAAGTTTTAGGCATTTTTTTATTTATGGTGCTTTTTGCTCCTGTTTGTGATTTTTTCGTTTTTTAAATTTTTTTCATTTTGGCGATTTTTCCGGGATTTTGCCGATTTATTTTACTTTTAGAATTTTTTTTAATTTGGCGCTTTTTTTGTTTTGGCGATTTTTTCGGTTTTTGGCGATTTTTTTTCGGTTTGGCGATTCTATAATTTTGATATTTTTAGTTTTAATGGAAACCGCAAGTTTGCCTTTTACAGTTTCCAAGTTGTCAAAATTTGGCGTTTTTTTTTTGTTTCGGCGATTTATTAAACTTATAGGCATTTTTTAGTTATGGTGCTTTTTCTCCTTTTTGTGATTCTTTCGTTTTTTACGTTTTTTTCATTTTGACAATTTTTCCGGGATTTTGTCGATTTATTTTACTTTTAGAATTTTTTTTAATTTGGCCCTTTTTTTGTTTCGGTGATTTTTTTCGGTTTTTATTTTTAATAGTTTTAATGGAAACCTCAAGTTTGCCTTTTACGGTTTCCAAGTTGTCAAAATTTCACTAACTGATAGAACACCCTTTAATTTAAATTTTTTTAAATTTAGTGTTAATATTTATAGTCCTTTGGTGTACGGAACCTTAAAAAGGTACATTCATGTGTGTGTATGCACATACATACATACATACATACATACATACATACATACATACATACATACATATTATTAGTTTTAGCGTTTTTTAGACCGTTTTTTGGTTTTGGCAATTTTTTTGGTGTTTGTCGATTTTTAGGGTTCCGTACACCAAAGGTGAAAATGGAACCCTATTGTTTTCGCTACGCTGTCCGTCTGTCCGTCTGGCCGTCTGTCCGTCTGTCCGTCACAGGGTATTTTCTCGAGAACCGTAAGAGCTACGGACCTGAAATTTGGACACAGTGTGTAGACCCTTGACCGCTACAACAACAAATACATGAGAGTTGGAAATTAAAGGGTGTGCCAAAACGAGCAACGAAAAATGTTAAAATCCCATGTAATATACATACAATTGTATGTATATGCACTTGAAATTTGTAAAGTTAGTGTATTTTTATACAGACTACAACAATTAACACTAAAATTTAAAAAATTTTAATTAGAGGGTGTACCATCAGTTAATGTAATTTTGACTATGTAATTTTGATAACTTGCTGTATCTTGGAAACCGTAAGAGCAAACTTCTTGAAATTTTCAAAACCGGTAAAACAAAAAAATCTCAAAATTATAAAATCGCCAAACCGAAAAAAAAATCGCCAAAATCAAAAAAAAATCGCCAAAACGAAAAAAAGCACCAAATTAAAAAAAAATTTCTAAATCGAAAATAAATCGCGGAAAACCGGCAAAATCGCCAAAATAAAAAAATCGCCAAAATGAAAAAAATCGCCAAAATAAAAAAATCGCCAAAATGAAAAAAATCGCCAAAATGAAAAAAATTGCCAAAATGAAAAAAAAAATCGCCAAAATGAAAAAAATCGCCAAAATGAAAAAAATCGCCAAAATGAAAAAAATCGCCAAAATTTAAAAAATCGCCAAAACGAGAAAAAAGCGAAAAATAGTAAAAAAAAAAATTATTTCAGCTGAAAAAACGTAAAAAAACTGTATTAAAAAAATGCTCAAAGCCCAACGTACGGAACCCTTCGTGCGCGAGTCAAAGTCGCACTTTACTGAATTTATTTTATTTTAGTTTCTTGGCGATTTTTAACTTTTGCTAATATTTTGGTATTTTAACGATTTTATTTTTGGTGATATTTTTCATTTATGTGTAGTTTCCACAATGCAAGCAAGCGACTTGTCTAGAAAAAATATATGAAAAGCACTCAAAATTTTGGGTGTTTCCTATACAAATTTTCTAGACAAGTCGCTTGCTTGCATGGTGGAAACTACACATTAAGCTCTTTTTTCATTTCGACGATTTTTCGCTTCAGCATTGTTTTAATTTTGGGAATTTTTAAGTTTAGCGTTTTTGCAAAATTTCAACAATTATCATCTAGTACGTCTAAAAAAATCGAAATTATGTTTTTTGGAGACACTTTTGTATACAAAATTTGCAAAATTCAAATTGCTATCTTTTTACAGAATTAATTGGTCAAATATTTGTGCAATTAAAAGCTAACAGGGACTTTAATGGCAAGTTTTGTATGAAGAACTTGCAATTCCATTGTTAAAAGGGGCATTTAGATGTATTAATTTTTATTAAAAACACTCAACTTGTATATGGGTATTTCTCCGAAAAATTAAAATTTTTTGTCACGTTCGACCGCAAGCAAATAACCTTGTATTTCTGAACAATGTGACTAAATTTTTCATAAAATTTTACCTAACGTAGAGCAGCTGACGCCCTACACAATTGTATAAAGAAGTAAAAAAAAGTTTCGTTTTCTTTGAAAAAAACAAGCATATTTGCTTGGTGTCGAACGCGACAAAAAGTAGACATTCCTGGAGAAATACCCATATGTATATACACTTTTAAGTATCTTATCCTCCGCCAATATTAGTGAAACATATATGGTTTAAGAGGTATTTTTGTGTAGATATTGCACAATAAAAATAGTTTTTAAAAATTCTGGCCATAAAAGTAGTAAAAAACGATTAAAATTTGTTATAAAAAAAAATATTTTGTTTTTGTTTTGTACAAACATGTTTACGAGTACATAAATGTCAAATGGTATAATTTAGACCACCGAGCGATCCTAGTAACTTTAATTTCCTAAGCAAAATATAGAAATAAAATAATGATTTTTATTTTCTGAGAAATAAACAAAATTCAAACATTTTAAGCAAAAAATTTAAATTAATAAAAAAAACTTTTATTTTCTGTGGAATAAATAAAAATCAAGAATTATGTCTGGTTTCCACAATGCAAGCAAGCGACTTGTCTAGAAAATTTGTATAGGAATCACTCAAACATTTGAGTGCTTTTCATATATTTTTTTAGACAAGTCGCTTGCTTGCATTGTAGAAACTACACATTAATGTGCAGTTTCTACAAGTCAGGCAGACGACTCGTCTACAAAATTTGTATGAAATCACTCAAAAAAATTTGTGCTTTCCATATAAATTTTATACTCAAGTAGACCGTCTGGCTTGTAGAAACAGGGGGTAACTTTTATTTTCCGATGAATGAATAATACTTATGTGCAGTTTCCACAATGCAAGCAAGCGACTTGTCTAGAAAAAATATATGAAAAGCACTAAAATTTTTGAGTGATTCCTATACAAATTTTCTAGACAAGTCGCTTGCTTGCATTGTGGAAACTACACATTAGAAAAAAATTTTATTTTCTAAGCGAAAAATAAAACTCAAGAAATAATTATTAAAAAGTAATTTTTGAAATAAAACTATAAACGTTGCGGTCCCTGATAAAAACTAATCAGAAAACCGTTAAATCTCACTGGCACTTTTGGAATAACCAAAAGCGGCAAAATGCAGAAGCATACGCACATCTGGCAACGACCGATGTATGTAGGTGTGTATGTTTATGAGCATAACACGTATGTATGTATGTACTTGGTGCACTCTTGCACTTATATTTAAGTGCATATACATACATATGTATGCATGTATGTACTCACATACATATGTATGTATGAATGTTTGTGCATGCCTATATAACATGCATGTTCATATGTACATACATACATACATATGTTTGTTTCCATGAGTGAATATGTATGTACATATTTCTTGTTATGATTTTTGTCTCAACATTGTTGTTGGTTTTACATTATTTATGCTTCTTTTTTATACTTTTTGTATAGGGGAGTATCCCCCTACAAGAAAACAACACAAAATTTCATACATACACACAAACATATTAAAAAGAACAACATAAAATACCAGTTTTTTATTTATTTTTTATTTGTGCTCCCTACTTCACAAACATTTACGGCAATAAATCACAGGAAAGACTTTTAGCCTGAATAAAAAGCACTACCGAACTTTTTTTTTTATTTATAAATAGGTACACACAAATAGAATTTTATTGTGTAATCGATGCATATTTGTTTTGCTTTATTAAATTGTGTGCTAAAAGTTTTAAATATAGTATCATGAATGTGTGTACATATATGTATTTATATGTATATAATAGACATACCTGTGTATATTTGTTCTTGCAAAATACTAAAGACACAATAGATATTTTCGTTTCAAGTATTTTTAAATCCTTTTTTCCATTAGATTAAAACACTGGCCTTTTTTATGGCTATCAACTATGTACTATATACATATACAATTGATAGGTACCTCTTATTATTAATTATTATAATCAGGCACTATATTTTCATATTTATTTATTAAAAAAAAAACGTTCGTATGCATGTGTACTATCAACCAAAATAGATAATTTTATCATTTAAATTTCTTCAAACTTCTTTCAAACACATTTTTATAACCCTTTTAATTAACACTGATTTTATTGCTGTTTTCTTTCTTCCTTCTAACTCAATTTATTTATAAAAATTAACGTTTATTCTCATACGCGTTCTTCTTGCAACTAATTGTAGATTTAGCGGCTCTCTAAAATTGTTCTTTAGTTTCGTGAATTATCACATTTCCTCTTAACTTGTTTGTTTGTTATGCTTTGAGTTGCCAGACTAAATTTGAAAACTAGACTTTTAACCCATGAGAAAATATATCTGTGCCAAAAAAGAAGAATAGCTTAAGTCGAGATAAGCTGATTTTGAGTTAATGGCACCCCTGTAATATCCACATTTGAAAGTACCACTGGGCAAAATCTTAATTATTTTGGCTGATTTTTCAAGAAGTTAAATCGGAGCTTTTTCAAATATCGTACGATTATGTAGGATAGTGAGTCCCAAGGCATATCAAACAGGTACACGTATCAGGCATATTGGTCATCCGCTGATTTTTTGTTTACAAGTTTATAACGAAGAATTCGTTTGACAATTACTTTTGTGCCTTGTTTGATGCATACAATTTTTTGACAATTACTTTGTAAAACTATATGAGCTGCACAGAGTTGCCACAGTTTTTTCCCTAATGCCTGTACCTGTAGTAAATGTGCCTTGGTGAGTCCTATCAACAGTTGAGTTTATTACATTTTGTTTATATAAAAAATTTGAAAAGAGAGTCCTAGCATTAACTATGGTTTTACTGTGGCAACATTATACCCTATATTATATATGTATGATAGATACTTGGGATACTTGCTTTGTTAGAAATATCAAAATATCTTTTCTACTAAATATTTGGAATTTATTGATTTTAACAATTCTTGATTCATTAATATAATTCGGATTCAATTATCCGTGCTTAATTAATATAATATTCTACTTAAACAAAAAACGTTATTTTTAAAATTTTAACGAACTGTACTACCAATAGTTTAATGGCATTGAGAATTTTATTTAATACTGCCACCCTTTAAGTATTCGTTAGGTTATTTCATATGAAGATGGGCGTGATTCAGAATAATTAGTTCCTTCAATCACTTGAATACATATATTTTCTTATATTAATGTCTGTTCACAAAGTGAAACATGATTTCGTCCATTTCTTAAATATATTTAAAGGGAAGCAATAATAAAGCAATTAATGTATAAGATCATTTAGAATTGAACTATCATTAAAAAAAATTAGCACATGAACAAGAGTTAAGTATATCCAAAACAACCCCTATTAGAAAAAGATCGCTTGCTAATTATGCAAACCAAACCCTTTATAAAAAAAGTAGCTAGTCTAGGTTAGTTTCAAGCTTTTTATATGCAATATATAAGAACTTTCGAACATAGAACTTAAATCAGTGCTATTGCTTTAGTGGAAGTGAAAAGTGTGAAGCCATTGTCTTAAGTAGTAGGTGCAAAATATTACAATATTTTTAAACGCAACTGTGAGTGAAAAAGTAGTCACGCTGCCATCCTTAGTTTGCCATTATTGAGAAATAAACCCACTGGCAACTCTAATTTTTGTATTTCAATTTTACTGGCAACCCTTGTATTTACCTCGAAACACAGCGTGACAGTCTGCAAAGAACTTAATTTAATTTTAATAAAAACTTGTTTAAAAAGTGTTGTGAATTGTGGAAAAAGTTAAAAAAAAACGTGAAAAATAACAAAATTATATTTTGCTATTGCAAGAAATGGAAGTTGTTAAAGAAGAAACTAGTCCAGAAATGGTAGCAAATGATGCAGCAGAGGAAATTATAAAACCACACCAAAAACAACCACATGGGCAGATTGCAGACAATCAATTACAAGAACAACAACAACAAAATCATGTAATGATTGTTTTACCAGAAACGAAGGAAGAAGAAAAGGTAATCGAAACAGCTGTTGAGAAAATACAACAAGTACAACAGCAATCGCCGCAAAAAATACATTACGAAGAGCATGATGAATATGATGATGATGATGATGAAAAAGAAACCTCCCAGAAATTGGTAATTGATATACCCGAAGAAGATGAAGAAGAAAAAGAAGATGATGAGGAGGATTATGATGATGTTATAGAAATAAATAGCCTACCACAACAAGTGCCAGCAAAAAGTGAGAATGAAAAATTATCTCCCCCGCCAAAAAAAATCGAGACAATTATTACTTTGTCTGATGGCGAAGATGTAACGGCTAATGAAGCTGCTTCCAAACCGGGTAAGATACAAAAAAGGCGTAGCATGGCCGCCGTTGCCACAAATGACAAGGAACATTTTCCTTTAAAGAGACGTAAAATCAATGCTGCCGGTGCTCCTAAATTGCCGCAAACAGGTGCGTAATTTTTTACTTATAGTGTATAAATACATATTTAAAATGACTTTAAAATATGTGTTCTTTATTTAAAGGTTATTTACGTTTTGTGAATGATCGACGTGAATCGATGCGCAAGGAGCATCCATCGAAAACATACATGGAACATAACAAAATGATAGGAGAGGAGTGGCATGCTCTGCCTTCTGATGTTAAGTCTTCATACTTAAAGGCAGCGGATATGGAAAAGCAAAGGTAAATAAATTATTTAAAACATTTACTGCCTTATTCATAAAAAATATTTTGGTTTAATAAGCGGTTTATGAATCAAATTTTCTATGGAAATTTGATTAATAAAGCTTTTATAAAATCAAAATATTTTTTATTATATTAGGCCCTTAAACACTGTCATATCGTTACCTTAATATAAAAAAGCCCTTACTCATTATTTTATTGAAATCGAGTTTTTTGTATATCCCGATTGAAGAACATCTAATGCATGGAAAAATGCAAAAATCGTGATATCAAAAAAATAATGCGTAAGAGCCTGTCTATATTAAGGTAACCATATTTCCTCAAAGAACGTCATAAAAAATCAATTTTTTTTGAGCTAATGATGTAAAATTAATCCTCATATCGTTCTTCAAATTGTGTAAAATATTCATGTCAATATCTTCTTTACTCAACTCTTGAGAGAAAAATAAAATTTTATTTTTCCATTAAATTGTGTGTAAATTTAAAACTTAAAACGCGTTTTCTGCCAAGCTGGTATTTTTGAGTTAGGACGTTCTTTGAGTAAATGAGCGATATGTCTGTAGGGATGTCTATACGAAGGGGTTTAATGTCGAACTTTTTTACAATAGGAACATATTAATGTTTTAATATGAGTTTATTCAAGTTTTATTATTACAATTCTCTATAGGAAAAAGTAGCTCCAATCTCCAAGTTTCCTATTTGAATTTATTATTTCAAAACGAAAACCTTAGAGGCGTGGACAAATTTTATATGGAAAAATATAAATTACAAAAACAAAAAAAAACTTGTCAACGCTTAACATTTTTGCTTTACAAAATTAGGCCCTAATTATACCGTTTTGGCGTTTTCTTTTCTAGAATAAAATTTTAGATTTATTGTTCTTTTCCATAAAATGTAATAAAAAGGTTTTTTGAAACTGAGATTTTATTAAAAATTATTGTATCACCCTTTACGAACGTAAATTATTGCTTTAAACGAACGCTTATATTAATTTTTCTTAATAAAAAGATAAAAATTTATGTACATACATATGTATGTATATGAAAACATATCATATAGGCTAGGATGGTCTCTTTTACATAACACTCAAAAATTCTCTAAATTAAATAATTTTATATAAGGATAATGTAAAAGTAATGTAAATAAGGCACAGTTTAAAAAAAGACATTCATAAAAAATAGTAAACAGTGTACTACATGATTAATATGAAATTTAAGAAAACTAGAATCTTAAACATGATGGTGGTGGATCACCCCTGCCCACGCACTGATTCAATTTACTAATTCACAGTGTAATGAAATTTTCTGAAAATCTTTCGCCCTTAGAGAAATCAACATTACAATTTTCCAAATTATGTTTTGATTTATGCTTCAAAAAAGTCATTCCTCTCACTTATTTTTCCCTTAATGTTTGAAATTACAAATAAAATTTATATTTAGGTGAATGTTTCACCATAATAACTCTATTAGTTTTGCCACAATTGGAAAACGTATAAAAATGACTCATAATTTTTTTTATGCAAAAATTATATTTTTGACATACGAACATTTCCCACTTTTCTTATATATTTTCTTAATAATACAAACCCAGCAAAAACTAACAAAATCGGCAAAACCGTACTCAAGTGTTGATGTTAAAAATATGTGGCATATGTCTTATACATATCTATATGTATGTAGTATTAGGAAAATTATAAAAATGGCGCAAACTTTCAATTAAATTTTCAATTTTAAATCCCTTTAACACCATCCATACATTTTCATACGTATTTCCGCTTCCCCATTTACTTCCTACAAGTTTACAAGTTTAACAAAATAGTGGCAACTCCAAACTCTCTCACAGTTTCTTTTTTGTATGCACTTTTGCTTTTCATTAGTCTTCTTCTGTCCGTTTAACAAGTGCGCGCATAACTTCGTAGATAAATTTAAGACAATTGGAAAAAGTATTATAAAAATATTAAAATGTGTTTATTTAACAAGTGTTTTATGAAATATGAAAATATAATTTTAATCCGCTACTCAATGTTAGGCAAAATTGCAAATAAAAAAAGAAAATCTATCAATTGCCTTTTGTTGTGAGTGCAAGTGTGTATTGGTGCATAATAAAGTAGCCTCATGTGAGGTGCCGGCGAAGCACCCTTTTTTAATAAGCAAAAATTGGAAGTTATTTTTTGAGGTTATGTTGAAGAAAAGTTTTGAATACACATGCACGTGTGTGTGTATAAGAAGAAGATCAGTTAATAACAACAAGTTGTTAGTTGGTTTAATTATTAAATGCAAAATTTAATTTAAGCGATTTATTTTGAGTAAATGAAAAGAAAAAAAAGAAAATAAAAATTATTTAATGTTAGTTAGTGATTAAAAATAAATAAAAATCGGGTTTAAATAAAATAAATTAAATTTAAATAAGAAATCAGAAGAGCATTTGAAGTAAATGAAAGCGTTAAATCAGGTAATTGAAATATGTAGTTAAGAGTTTATTTAAAAAAAATAAGCATATAATAAAATTATATTAATTATTAAATCTGCCGCATTAAGGAAAACGTGCTTAGGTCATATTTTACTGTTTTGTAGGAGAGCACTTTTAAAAACTTTCAAGTAGATTTTTGTAGAAATTTGTTTCATTTGCAGTTAAATTGGGAAATTCGGTGTATTCTTCTATTTTATTTAGAAAAACATTCTACACACTATAACTAATACATTCCATTTGTAATATACATAAGTATGAGATTGTAGCTCAAGAAATTATACGAGTATTAAGCAATTCATTGCGCTATAACTTGCTGAAAAATCGCACAAAATAATTGAAATTTTGTCCAGGGGTACTTTTGAATATGAAGATTACATTAGTAACACTAACTCAAAATTAGCTTATCTCGACTTAAGCACTTTTTTTGTCATAGAAGTTTTTTTTTCAAGAAAATAAAAATGGGGCGAAAAATAAAAGATTCCTTTGGGGCTTTTCACTAAATTAAAAAATAAAATCCTTGCTAATATTATAAATGTGAAAGTGGGTTTGTTTGGTACGGTTACACGCTCAAATCGATAAACCAATGGAAAGCTACATTACCAGGCTCAAAGAAAGGATATTGTTTATTCGGTTCGGACAATTTTCGTTTCAGGTTTGATTGTTTTTAACCAGTTTTAAACGGGTTTTTATACTGTTTTTTCCTTTTTTAACGTATTTTGTCGGTTTTTATCGTTTTTTTTCTAATTATCAGGCGAGCGATGCCGCGGATTAAAGCTAAAGTTTTAATAAATGTAAAAAAATCGTATAATAAATAATAGTATACTCGTAGTACAAGCATAATAAAAATGTTTGTTGGGAATTTAAATTTTTGTTTGAGGATTTTTAGTATCTTATGTTTATGTATGCACGTAATTCTCAATAACATTTTGCGAGTTTTCCTATAGAAATAGGAAGTTTTTTTTTAGCTTTTTTTCAACAAGTTTTTGGTTCAAGTCCACTGTTGATTTTCTTAAAACGAAACGAAATGCTTTTAACTAACAACAAAGGAAATTTTTATATTATTTGTTAACCTTTAATTGAACAGCTTTGTTTGCTGCTGAGGAAAGTTTATATTTTTTTTTTTTGAAATACATACATATCGTTACCTCAATATGGAAAAGCCATAACTCATTATTTTTTTGAAGTCTAGATTTTTGAATTTTTCGATACATAATATTATTGTAATATAAAAAAAACTCCATTTAAAAATGTGTTAGGGCTTTTCTATATTGAGGTAACGATATATACATATGTATATATATCGCTCTTTTATTGAAACAGGTGTATGTCTCAAAAAATCTAGTTTAGCAGGAAATAAGTTTTAAGAGTTTTAAATTTACCAATAAAAATGTTTTCATTTCTGAAGAGCAGCCTTTTATATGAAATTTTTACACAAGATTAAAAATGATTTGACAATTTGTTCTGCATTATTAATTCCAAAAACGCATTTCCTTGAGATATGTCTACGTTGAAATAAAGAAGCGATATGTAAATTCATATAAATATGTATGTATATATTTTAAAACAACATAAATCTAATTATAGTTGCTTTATATTTTATATTTAAATCTCTTGTTATTTTTTTTTACATCTATCTGAAAGTCTCTTATTATGCAACAGCTTTTGATGTCTAAAACAACGTTTTGAAAATGCTTCTTTTTTGCGAAATTTTCTTTGCAGGTATGTTAAGGAATTGCATAGTTTTCTTAAATCTCGGCCCGACATTTTAGCCAGTGAATTGGCTAAAGATAAAGTACGTAAAACGGGCGAAAACAGTAGCCCCAATCCGGCAGCTGCAACCACATCGACGACAGTCGCAAAAACTACACTTAAAGATAAGTCACAGACGCATGAAAATTCTAAAAACTTTAATAGAGACAATTCAAAGGACAAGGCTAAGGAAGCAGCACCCACACCATCAACATCACAACAGGCTGCGGAAAAGTCTAACAAACGTAAACGTACACCCACACCGCCCACTTCTACCACAAATGCAACAAATAATGTTCCATTATTAGCCCTACCGTCCACCAGCACTTCTTCGTCTTCCACTGTGAACTGCACGCCAGCAGAAATACCCATATTTACTAATGAATTCTTGGAACACAATAAAATCTATGACATGGAATTACGTTCCCTTAGGAAGTCCAAAATAGATTTGGAACAACAAAATTCGGTGCTAGAAAAACATGTTGAGAATATGAAATTCGGGGTGGAAAAAATGATAACAGAAAATAATGAGTTAGAAGAGAAAAACAGACTATTGGAAATTTATTTGGATAAATTGAAAAGGAAATTGGCCATGGCCTTAGGTACTTTGCCCCTGCCCACGGCACCCAATGGTGCCACTGTGCACAACATAGAGAAATACATGCAGGATCTCTATAAAATGTCCACTTCTAATTCTACTGGGCCAGCCACTTTAAATAAGGCCAAGGATATTATCAGAAAATTGGATTTACAAATACATTTTTAATTTCATTAGCATCACATATTAATCCATACTTGCACACACACACATACGTACACATATTACTCGCTAAAATAGGCTCATAAGGGATGCATTAGTTCTGTTTCTTTTCCGGACTTCAACAGTGTAAGCCTTGCTTGAAACCACCCGTTCTTATTTAAAGTATTAAGTCCCAGTCCAGAATTAAAATTTTCTGTTGAGAGAGAAATACAAAATGTAGGTATATATTTCTATTTAAAGAGTTGCTGCAACAAAACTTGCAAGTCTGGACCGGGACTAACGGTGATTCTGTACTATGGGAATCTTAAGACTAATAAGAGTTTTCTATAAACTCCAGCTTAATATTTTCAGGCTAAATAGTACAGTAGCACAATTAAATTGTACAAACTTTAATAATTCAAACAGTTTCTTAAATATTTTTATTTTACATACATACATATGTATCTTTCCTACACTATAAGTTTATCCTTTTCTATGGGATAGTTTTACTGCTACAAACTAATTTTAAGGATTACATTTTTACTAAATTGACTGTTTAAATAAATAAATGTTAATATTCCTCCAAATATATTAAATATCATTTGGTATTTTTAATTTAAGATATGCCTTAGAAGTCTTGTATTTTCTGCCAAGTTATTGTCTTGCAAAATCCAATACTTTTGTTTAATTCATTTGTTAAGTAGAGGTTGCTTTCGTGGGCTTTAAACACCATAAGTTTAGCCTAGATAGAAATGGGGACTGTTAGTAGGTTTACTCTTGCAGGAACTTCATATAAAAAATTATTTGAAGGGAAGTTCTGGCATATAATTTTTATTCGAATTATTTATTCTATTTATCCTAATTGAGAACAGTCTTTACTTGGATCGTTTTAAATTTAAATCTTAAATTTAATCTGAATTTGAATTAAAAAGTTGGGGATAGTGTTTATATATTCGAAGCATTCTAATTCGAAAAAAAAAATCCAGAAAAATTTTACTTAACCTCAGATTAATTTTAATTCAAAAGTTGAGAATATTATTACTTATTCGAATAATTTGAATTCGAAAAAATTATATAAAGAAATTTATTTAAACTTGAGAATAGTTTTATTTAAATAGAATTACGAAAAATATATTATTTAAAAAATAATAATTTTTTTAATCACCCTTATTCCATTTGTCCACATCGACGTCACTTTAACACAATACTAAAAAATTGAGGCTTGTATACCCGTTCTCGAAAGCAACTGACTCCTGTTGGCAGGCGAATGCCATTTACTAAAATTAAGGGAACGGAAATATATTGCCATTCTTACAAAATTATTCTCGAGAGCGAGTAAACAAGGCCCAATTTTTTGGTATTTTGTTAACGTTACGTCGATGTCGACAAATGGAATAAGGGCGAATAAAAATATTGCCTATTATTGGAATTTTTTATTCGTTTTATCTCTATCCAGAATTAATCGAAAAACTTTTATTTTACATCTCTGAGAGCAATTTTTATTTAGATTAATTTTAATTAAAAAGTTGAGAATAGATTTTATTCGTAAAACATTTATTTCTATAGTATTTTGAAAATGATTTTTCTAGGAAATATTTATATTAAAAACCTTAAGAATACTTTTTATTTAAATCATTTATGTTTATTCGAATCATTTTTATTCGAATAATATTAAAAAAAATTATTTTATTAAAAATATTGCTTATATATGAAGATTTCTTATTGAATTACAGTTGTTCGAATAATTTTTTTTAAATTTTATTGAAGTAATTTTTATTCCATTATTCGAAAATATTTAGTTTCTTAGTAAAAATTTTGCCCATTGTTTATATATGAAGATTATTTTTTAAATTAAATTATAGCTATTCGAATAAATTAAAAAAATAATTATTCGAATAAAATTTAAAACAAAAATTGCTTCTTAATAAAAATACATATTGCCCATTGTTTTTAGTTGAATATTATTTTCTGAACTAAACACGTATAGTTATTCGAATAAATTAAAAAAAAATTTATTCGAACCACTCTTATTGGAATAATCTTAAAAAAAATTACTTTTTTAATAATAATATTGCCCATTGTTTGTAATTGAAGATTATTTTTTGAATTATACATACATACATATGTATATATTCGAATAATTAAAAAAAATTGTTCTAGTTATTTTTATTCGAATAATATTTAAAAAAAATTTACTTTCTTAGTAAAAATATTGCCCATTCCTTATATTTGAAGATTTTATTTTGAATTATAGTTAGTTATTCGAATAAATTAAACAAAAATTATCCTCATCATTTTTATTCGAATAACAAAAAATAAGCTTCTTAATAATAATATTGCCCGTTTTTTGTAATTGAAGATTATTTTTCGAATTAAAGTTATTCAAATTTTATTCGAATCATTTTTATTCGAATATTTTTTTCAAAAAGATTTAGTTTATTAATAATAATATTGGCCATTTTTTGTAATTGAAGATTATTTTTCGAATTAATGTTATTCGTTTTTTTTATTTTATTCGGATCATTTTTATTTGAAGAATGTTTTTTTTTTTAAATTTGGTTGCTTAATAAAAATATTGCCCACTGTTTTTATTTGAAGATCATTTTTTAAATTGTAGTTACATATTTATTTATTTGTGAAAGGAAAATAAAAAAGTTGTTTGGCCTACTATGCTTATTGGGATTTTGACTATAAGCGCTGGAGTTTTGTAAGCTTTTTTGAATTGTGATTGAAGTCTGCAAATGAGTTGCCTATGTAGCAACGAAATACATATAGACGTGCTCAACCAACAACAAAGAAACTGTTTTATGTGTCAAAATAATTTCCTTATATTTTGAGTTGATTAATTTTTGCTAAAAAAAGTATTCGAATAATATTTTTTAATGTTATGCTGGAACAATTTTTATTCCTAAAACTTTATTGTTAAATTTATTTGAATAATTTTTTTTTATTCGAATCTGTAGAATTTGGAAAATTCAAGACTTGGCGTTTAAAAAAACTGAAACGAATTTTTATTCGAATAAAGTTTATCGAAGAAATTTTATTCGAATAACGTACATGGATTGATTTTCAATATTTTTTTTCCAAGCCATTAATTTATATTCGAATAATTTTTGTGTGTTTATTTATCGCTAAATTTTCTACAAAATTTATTTCTTAAGCGATTAATTTTTATTCGAATGATCTGGAGTGTAACAAAACTGCGAGGAGTTTTATTCGAATGAAGTGTTTCGAAGAAATTTTATTCTAATAACGTTACATTGATTAATTTTCAGTAAAGTATTTGTACTTTTTCAAAGCGATTAATTTTTATTCTAATGATCGGTTAACAAAAATGCAAAGAATTTTTTCTTCTAATGAAGTTTATTGAAGGAATTTTATTCGAATAACGTTAAATTCTACAATTTTCAATAAAAACTCTTTGGCCTTTTACGCGATTGATTTTGATTCGAATAATATGACGAACGTTTTAGTTCTTGCGAGATAATTTTTATGTGGACAAAAAAATATTGAAAAAATTTCTGGCGAATAATTTTGTATATTTGTTGTATAAATTTTGTTTAGAAAAATAACCTTTGCGAATAATTTTTAACATTTTGGTAAATAATTTTATGCAGGAAGTTCTGTACGAATGGTTTTTATTAAAATTATGTTTTTTTGAAAATGTAATTCCGAAAATTTAATGCGAAACATGTTATATTTTATTTAAATAAGTTGTATTCGAATGATTTTATATTCGAAAATCAATTCTGAAGAATTCTTCTTCAAAGCCTGATAAAATTAATGCAACAAATTTTATTCCAATGGCATGAAATCGAAAAAATTTTTATAAAAAGATTGCAGAGTTTTTTAATAAAAAAATTATTTCCAACCTTTTTTTCGAATAACAAATAAAGGGTAATCTTTATTTGATTAATGATCAAATTATTTTCATTGACACGAAATAAATTATAGCTTGAGTTAATTTTTTAGGATAAAATTATTCGAATAAATGGCTCGAATAAAACTATTGGGAATAAGAACCCTAAGTATATTGAGCAACAGCAAATAAAATCTTCATGTAATTTAAATATTTTTTATGTGAGAAACATAATAAAAGAAAAAAAGTAAATTTGGGGTAAATTTTATTCGCCATGACACGTGAGGAAATGGCTTTAGCGTGAATAAAAGTGACAAAGCAGAACTTGCATAAAACCTTTTATTACTAATTTTTATGGTTCATTAAACAAATAATTAACCTGATTTGTGAAAAAGTCTGATGAAGTCTCGTAGTGAGTTGGGAGACTTTGTAACCTTGAATTTTCTTTCTTATACAAATTATACTGTACAAAATCCTTGCACTGCTAAATACATAATTTTGTTTATAGACATTATAGTTTATTGACTTTGATCACACTCAAAGGCACTCATATATGTATGTATGTATGCAATTCTAATTAAAACAAATGCTCAAATAATACCCCCGGGGAGATTAAACGTGAGTAAACATAAATTATTTCGAATTATTGAGACTGAGGGGTGGAAGGTTATTTTTTTTTTTCATTTTCCACCCTCAAAAATCTATTTCAATTGCATTTGCAATGATAAGAAATGTTTTTGCAATTATTATTGAGAACTGTCTTTTGTAAAATGCACAAAATTTTCTGCGGAGATTATTATCCAAGGATTTGATGTGCTGCAGTTTTTTCTCACCGTAACCTTAAGAGGGGTTTTTAATTCATGGGAGTCGATGTAAAGTTTGGTAATAATGACGTCACGTGTTAGTTGGCAAGCAAATCTATTTAAGGTTTAACTTTTTTTTTGTATGTAGACTGATGTTTCAATGCGGCATAATTTTGGCACGATACCAAAGCAGAATTTTGTTTTCCTTTGTTAAGTTTTTAATATTGATTTTAGGATTTATTACAAAATTCGTGTTTGCTCTTCAAATAGTTTAAGGTTATATGTATATTTGTTTAAGTTAAAGCTTAAACTGAAGCTGTACACTTATTTGGCCATAAAGAGTGTTAGTTTTGATAAATATTTTCAAATACAAACAAATAAAAAACCCGAAACTGAGACACTGTGGGGTCAAAATGTTTAAAATTTTGTTACAAATCGCTAAAAATATTGAATAAAGTTCGGTACCCTGGCTGCGGGAAATTTGAGCCAAGCTCGTTGACATTGAAAAAATATATAATATATTATATTATTAGCAACTTCTAGGGAGTTCGTTCGCATCTAGAAAGAAACTTGCAGGTTGTTGTAAAGTTCTTCAGCATTATATTGCTGGCAAATAATGGGTTAATTCATGTAAAAAATTATAAAACTTTTTTCTGAAGCATCCTTTTCATTCTGTTGCCAAAAATGCAGGATATTATGAAATTATTTAATATTATATTACTGGCTTAATTAATTTTAATTAATATTATATTACTGGCTTAATGGGTTAATTTGTGTCAAAAATCTGCAAATTTTTTTAAGAATCATTTTCATTCTGTTACCAAAAATATGGCCCTGGTTGGAGTTTTTAAAATTTTTGAGAACAATACAGCTCGTGGTGGGTTAAACCACTGGCCAGTTATGGGTTAATTCATGTCAAAGATTTTAAAACTTTTTTCTCAAGAATATGTTTCATTCTGCTGCCAAAAATACAGGATATTATAAAATTCTAGTTAATATTATATTACTGGCTTAATGAATATTATATTACTGGCCAATAATGGGTTAATTTGTGTCAAAAATCTGCACGCTTTCTTGAAGAATCTTTTGCATTTGGTTAACACAAATTATGGCCCTAATTGGAGTTTTAAAAATTTTTAAGAACAATACAGGCCCAGAATGGGTTAAACCGTGTAATTTTCTCGATAAAAAGTATCTTATATCTCAGCGGTTCTATCGTTATAAGGTAACAAACAACCCAACATACAAACTTTCGCATTTACAATATTAGTAGGATTTATTCTCTACCTATCTTCAGTCCTTGAATTCCTAGGAATAACATATAGCCGTCACAAATGCTTTCCATACGATCTTAACGTTTGACATTTTCTTCATTTCGCTCCATGAAACATTTACTTCTGGTGTCTCCAGGTGATGCCAGCTCTGCGGGCTCTTCTGATGGCTATGGAGTTGAATTCGGTAGCCTGTCTAGTGATGCCATTAGCAGGTTGTCCTTTTGTGCGCCCAAAATTAGTGTGAGCGAATATCAACCTCTTATGAAGTTTGATTCCACAAGTCACTATTGGAGATGGTTGCAGGCTAGAATATTCCTTGTATACGGCTAAGATAGCGGCTTACAAAATCTTGCGCTTGGACAAATTCCACGTCTTCCAACCATAAACAAGTACTGTACGATATCGAATGCTATACTCACAAACTGAAAAATTAATTCATTAAGTGCGGCTTTCACTCGCACACGAAAGGTTCCGTACGGCGCTGGTTTCTTTTTGACGTTCTTTTACGTTTTGGCAATTTTTGTCTGTTTTTAGCTAAGCGATTTTTTAGTTTGAGTTTTTTGTTCTTTTTGGCGATTTTTTCGAACTTTTTTTTAGTAATGACGCTTTTTTTAGTTTTGGATTTTTTGTTCTTTTTAGCGATTTTTTCGGTTTTTAGCTTTTGTTTTTTTTTTTGCTATTTTTGGCTACTTTTTCGGTTCTTGGTAATTTTTTAGTATTGACGTTTTTTTCAGTTTTGGTGTTTTTTCGATTTGACAGATTTTTTCGGTTTTTAGTTGTAGCGATTTTTTAGTTTTTTGCGACCTTTTTGATGATTTTTTTTGCATCTTAGCGATTTATTTTATTTTTAATGATATTTTTCATTTAAGCGTTTTTTTTTAATTTTGGCGATTTGTCGTATCGGCAGTTTTTAATTTTGGGATTTTTTAGTTTTAGCGTTTTTGAAAACTTCAAGAGTCTGTGTTATTGTAGCGGCCAAAATTTTACATATTCTGGGAAAATTTCAGGTCCGTAGCTTTTACGGTTCTCGAGAAAACAGCCTGTAAAAGACAAACAGACGAACGGACATCACACCTCTGTTGTACGGAACCCCAAAAAGCGCGTAGTTATAGTTAAAACGCGCTAATTTGGCAACGCTGGTTTCTACTCTCTTTAATATTTTTACCAACAGATGTTTTGTAACGGTTGCGTTTTAACAGAGCTTTTTCCCTGTTATGTTCTGATTTCATTTACCGTTTTGATTTATTAATTTACAATTAGTTACACTTGTTTAAAAAACTAATATACTCATAATAACAAGCTCTTCTTTATAAAAACAAAGAGTAAGAGCTTATGGAATTATTTGTCTCTTACTAAATATTCACTAAAGTGTGGTGAATTTCTAGTTGTTGTTATTGCACACACAAACACTCGCCGTCTTGAATAAGTAGTGAGTGGCGGCGTGTTGAAACATCTTTTAAAAACTTCAGTTTTAGTTGAGCAGTGTCAACCACGGTTAACGGATGTTTTTAATCGTTGAAACGGAAGTGCGTCGTCGTTGTGTGTATTAAAATATTTGTATGTATGTATGTACGTACATACATATCTATGTATATGTATAAAAAAGTGCTATATAATACGAAGTGTGAACTTTTCGGTTCTTTTTTAATGAAATAGTAAAAAATTTATAAAAAAAGATGAAATGAATGAAAATGTATGTATAATAAATGGAAATGTATTAAAGTTAATCATGTTTTTTTCGTGGAAAACAATTTTCTGAAGCAAATTATTTTAAGAAAAAACAATTAATAAATTAAAAGAAAACAGTGCAGTAGTGTGTGTTTGTGTGCATATGACTGTATGCATTTTTATATGTATGTACATATACACAGGTGTATTAGAATCAGTGTGGATTTTGCCACTTGCTTTTTCGCAAATGAAAACAACAACAACAACTACTGATTGCTGACATTAATAATTACTGCGCGTTGTAGGGGAGAAGGGAGCAAAGCCAGCATGTTGTTAGAATTTATTTTAAATATGTATTTAAAAAAAATTCTACCACAATTTTGACATGCTTAAGTAACAAGAAGCACGTTTAACTGGCAATTGAATGTTTATGTAAATGTTTTTTTAATCAAGTAAGTGCAGTTGTCACCAAACAAGTTAATTAACTGATAAATATTAAGAAATAATTTGTTTTATCTAACATGTTAACTAATTTGTGTTTAATACATATTTGCTTGAGAAATATACCTACAGTAGTAGTACGCGTATATGCGATAAATAACTTGTATGAATTTTATCTCGCTATTTGCTATCATCATCTTGTAGTGCTAAATTTATGATAAGAAAATAACAAACTGTCAAAATAAAAATCAATAAAATGCTTCATGTGTGTGTGTGTGTGTGTGTGTTTGCGTGTTTTTGATGTTAGGTACATATATGAAGTGCGAAAATTTTTTTCGCCAGCATATACAACCTTGGTGTAGACAAATCTTCCAGCAAATGTCATTTAATATGTCATGATATGTCATTAGATAGTAAAAAACGCTCTCATTGCTCTAAAATTAGCATATTTAAAAGTGTTTTTAGTTCCGGTTCTTTGGAATTCATAATTAAACACCAGTGGAAAAATCAATGTAATTTGTGTCGTTAAAGTTCAAAACTTGATTTTGTGCCTACGATTTTTATTAACAAATCAATACAAAAATAGGGTTAAATTTTTTTGATTCATGATATTTAAAATTTTTTTTAATGTTATTACAATAGCTACATGTTTATATTGTTGTAGTATTTTTATGATTAATAAAAAGTGGTTTAACTACCATCGTGACTGGTATAAATAATAAAATAAAGGTGGGAATGAATTCATAAAAGTTTAACTTATAATAAAAGATTTTTATTTTATTTTCAAATAAAGCAAAATAATGTTGCTGCATATCACATGAAGCTTGATGGTTTTAAAATCTTAAAGTAAATTCCAGTGGCGAAAGTCACTGAAATTCACATTCTTATTGGAATGTCCCAAAATGCTTTTTCGAAACATTTTAATTAGCAAAATTGTTTGGGAATATGTTTTATTTTTACCCAAATAGCCGGTATTCATATGACTTTTTATGTTCGAAAACCTTTTTGTAAGGAATTCTTATTGCAAATCCTGCCAAATTAATGAAATAAATTTTATAAATATTTCACTTATAATAACAGATTTTTATTTTATTTTGAGATCAAAAAAGTTTCAAATAAAATTTATGGTTCTAAAACTGGGTCCATGTGGTAAAAACATTTGAAACTCATATTTTGATTGTAATGCTCCGACTATTAAGCAAACAACTTCATTAATTTCTATATTAACTGTTCCTTAGTATTGCATTTTCCTCAACAAGTTGATTGTTAATTGATTTAAATAATATATTTTTACTATTAAAATTATTTATGTATACATGTTATATTGTGTGCAAATGCAAAAACACCTAATTTGCATTTTTAATAAATAATTAAGTTGTAAATAAAAAACAAATACATGAATGAATACGTAATAAATTATAAAACGTGATATTTTTCGAAAATAAAAAATCTTCCAATAATCATGATGTAAAATAATCTATGATGTAAAATATATACAGATGCATTATTCAATTGTAAAATAGAACACAATTACTACATAAGAATTTTATATGAAATAATTTTGTTCAATTTTAACTATTGTTGATCTTCGGATTTTTAAGTGCCTCCCAGAGATATTTACTAAACTTTCTTAAATTAGTTCGATTTTGGGGTTTTTAGTTCTGTTTAAAAATTTTAGTAAATTTTTTTTCGAACTTCAACTTAATCCCCCCTTATGCAAAAACAAAATAATTTGAGCTTGAAGTGTACGTCAAAACAAAATTTCCATACAAATTTTGACTCAAAGTACAAATTAATTTTGACTCCAAGACTCCAGTTTCATCTTATCTTTCATAATCATCTTTCAATATTTTTGTCTAGAAGTGTTTTTTCATCTTATACAAGCCTTTATTTAAAAACTCCGAATTTGTTTTAAATTTAACTTAATGTTTTTTTCTATTCTTCCCTTTATTTATATATAAGTTCTATTATTCCGAATATTAACTCCGAATTTTTTTAACGCATTCTAGATTTCTCCCAGTTATGAGTATTGCCACTTTCATCGTATCTTTCACGATAACTTTTTCATATTTTTTTCGTCTTGTGCAAGCCTTTGTTTATAAACTCCGAACTTTCTTAACTTCAACTTAAATTTGTTTTATATGCTCACCTTTATTTATACCTACATATGTACATAGCTTTTACTATTCTTAGCTCATTTCTTGCTATTTTCCGAATTCAAAATTTAACTCCGATTTTTTTAATACAAATTAATATTTTTTTTTACATAAGTGGGTTAATATTTTACATTTACTGCCAGTTACGAGTATTTCTAGTTTCATCTTATTTTTCATAATCATCTTTTCATACTTTTTTTTTCTTGAAGTGCTTTTTTTCTTCTTGTGCCAGCCTTTATTTATAAACTCCGAATTTTCTTAACTTTACCTTGAACTTTTTTCTATTATCGTCTTTATTTATACATAGATTTTACTATTCTTAGCTCATTTCTTGCTATTTTCCGAATTTGGAGCTTAACTCCGAATCATTTTTAATACACTTTACATTTCTCCCAGTTGTGAGTATTTCCAGTGTATTCGTATCTTTCACAATCACCTTTCATATCTGTGTCTTGAAGTGCTTTTTTCTTGTGCCAGCTTTTATTTATAAACTCCGAATTTTCTTAACTTGACCCTGAATTTTTTTCTATTATCGTCTTTATTTATGCATAGGTTTTACTATTCTTGGCTCATTTCTTGGTATTTTCCGAATTCGGAATTTAACTCCGAATTTTTTGTTTGTTTTTTATCCAATTTAGCTTTAATATACATATATTTTTAGATAATTTGCTCAGTTTTCCAAAACTTTTTGCCAATATTAACAATTTATTTTATCTTGTATTTCGGTGTTTTTAAAAGTTTGAAGTTAAGTCCGAATTTTTTAAAACTTGACTTTAAATATTTTCTTGTTCAGCTTAGTCTATATAAATATATATTCTTAGGTACGTTGTTCAGTTTTCCGAAAAATGTTTACTCCGAATTTCTGTAATATTTATGCTAAACTTTTTTTGCCTATTTAATTGCTTTTCTTTATATATTTAGCTACATTGTACGCACTTCCAACATTCTTTTTCAATTTGACCGGTTAGCTCCGAATTTTCGTAATATTTACTTTAAAGTACATATTTTCAAATATTCGGCCTTTTAATTTAGGTAATATTGAAAGTTTCTTTTGATTTCCGCATTATTATTGAATTTTACCTTAATTTTTTTCGGATTAAGGGTTTTAAAATGTGAAACGATTTTCCGTCATCCCACGTCAAATTTGGTTAGTAAGAGCTATGGATACTTTGTAAAACCGTTTAAGTTTTTATTATCTACTACATTAGAAATTGACTCCGAATTTTTTAACTTCCCGTCAGGATTAGGAAATTAACTTCGAATTTTTGCTATATTTATGGTAAAGCATTTTTTCTAATTTTTAGCTTTATTTATAATTTTAGCAAATAGGTAGTGTTCTTTCAAGATATTTTCCGATATTAGTACGGGTAATTAGCTCCGAATTTGTGTAACATTTGTGCTAAAGTGTTTTTTTTTAGGTTTCTGGCTTTTATTTACTGCTTCATGCTTTAGATGTTATTCCGAAAGTGATTTTTCCAAATTGACGGTTTCTAATCAATTTCAATATTTTTAATTTGCATGCTTATTGTTATAGTTTCGCTCGTAAACCCTTTTTTTTTTGGTTCGACTGGTTGCTATTTGATTTTCAACCAATATTATGAATTTATGCACTTACACCCTGTTTTCAGAAGTCAGGCAGGCGACTCGTGTAGAAAATTTGTGTGGAAATCTCTGAAAAAATTTGTGCTTTCCATATAAATTTTCTTTTCAAGTCGACCACACCGAAGGTGGAAACCAGAGGCTTAATGTTACAATAAGTAAATCTAAAATTTGTTATTGGGCAATATACGTTTTTATCCATCTTACTCGTAACAATAAGAGCCTATTTAACCAATTCCATTTAATTATCAATTCATATATTTTTATTTGTTTTCCAAGGAAAAACTACTTTTAAATATAAATTTATATTTAAAAATGGAATTTGGTGAAATAGGCTCTAAATTTGTAAATTTTTCATTGTAAAACTTAGAGATTTCCAATTTTTTATGATTGTTTTTAATGTTTTAAAGATTTCTAAGGTTTAGAAAATCGTTGCTATAATTTTCGGAATGCAGAGAGCAGATACCGAATAAGGAGCTGGATATCCATATTTTACAGGATTCCAAGAAATATTGCAATAAATAAAAAATAAAGGGCTGCTTTTCATTTATTTATTATATACATACATATGTATATGTATGTACATATAAAAAATTTTATTATATTTATTTTTTATTATACATATATATTATATTAAAAAATAATGACTTGTAATAAATTAAATTTTTACTCTTTCTCTGCTTCTTTTCAGATTAATTTAACCCCAATGCTGTTTAAATTGTGTTAAGTTCGTGTTTTTTGTTTTATAATATGTAATATTAAAAAAGAAATTTCTAAAGTAATTAAAAAAAAAAAGAAAAGTTTACTCGAGTTAGAGTTTTACAAATCTCTCACGAAAAATAAGAAGAGAAATAAATCTAGAAGTGATATGAAACGAATCCTAAAAAATAACCACCTGAACCACTCATCATTAAAAAAAAAAAACTTACGCATACTATAAAATACAACTCTATGGTCAAATCAACAAAATAAACACACACACACACACAAAATATACCGTAAAATTATTTACGCTAAACAGCATCCATGTCATGGTGAATATGAATATATACTCCTGCATAAAGAGCCAAAGAGAGTAACCAAATAACCGTAATAGAGAAGAATAATAAGAGTATTTTACATGCGTGTGGTGAGAAAGGTGAAATTGTTTCTTGATATATCTATCACAAACGTTCATAGGGTTTGTGATAAATTGAACAACCATTAAATTTGTTTGCCACCTTCATTCATTCTTCATTAGAAATATAAACAACAGCATCTCTATATATAAAATATACAAAATAATGGGCCGGCGTACTTATTTTAATCGTGCTACGGAAATTAACTACCCCAGCCGCGTAGAGGGTTGGCTGGATGTTTGTGGTGAGTACATACAATAAATAACTAAATATTTTTATTTTCTTTACGTCTTAATAATATATAATGACTTAGTATTTATGTGCGTTATACGGCTAAGAGTTTTTAGCATAAAATTTATATTTGTGTTAAGGTTAAGTTGTTTGTTTTTTATTTTCTATTTCTATTGTTTTTATTAAATTTGACTCGCGGCATTTTGGCCACAATTTGAATAATCTTTTGTAAGATTTATTACAATTTTATAAATTCAGTCTTAGCACTTTGGTTCTTTAAATTTTTAGCTTAATGGGCAGTTTATTTTTGAAGTGTGGTATCATAATTTAATTAAAGTTATAAATAAATTTTGCTACAACCGGTTCAAGACGATCAGTTTATTACTTTGCTAATTTGTATAAATAATTTGTTAATGCCATAAGCAATCGTCTGTAAGTTTGTTTATTGTAAGAGTTAAGTGTATTATAAAGGGTTTGCCGAAAAGCGTGAATTAGAAAAGAGAAAAGAAGTCGTTTTTAAAATGTAAATAAAGATTTATTTAAATAAATATGAGCAAATAAAGTCGAAATTGCCATGAGCTTCTGATAAGCTATTCTAACTATAGTAGATTCCATTAATGCCGTGAATTAAGTACAGAGAGCCCTCTCTGCTAGTAGATAGTTTGCTAGTCGTGGTTTCGATTGCCTGCTGCAGACTGTGAATCTTTCTGCAGAAAATCCAAAAATGCCTCACACTTTGAATTAGTTCTTAAAAATATCTTAACAAAGAGCTTGTCCAGCCTAAGTCACATACTGTATAATACACCTCCGAAATGGAAGATGTGAGCACCTGGCTTATCGGCATTGTCCTACGGTAGTCTTAGCACTGAGTGAACTTAAACGCCACCTCTATATGGACAAAGAAAACACTATGTATCTGAGAAAGTACACAGCTTGCAATCTTGGAACTTAGTTCTCCCTGACTGTGAACAGGCATATATCTGAGGTGATTTGAGCCATCTAATCTCACACTGCCTTCGCGAATCACTGGATATAGTCCTAGTACAGGGGAATAAGCAAACAAGAGGAATCCTGCCCTACGCTAGAACACTGTGCAAGGAAATCTCCCCAATAACGGGACAATCCGTCACCATTAAAATCAGCTAGAAAGGTATATGGATGGTTCCACTCAGTGACTGTGGTTTCTTACAGCTGCTACATTTTCTCACGAAGAAGACCTCAACTATTAGCGGAATTAGCGTAAGTGCTACTAAGACGGGAGTAAGAGTAAAATCTGCTGGCTGACAC
Organism: Tachina lurida; assembly: GCA_944452675.1. Classification (NCBI taxonomy): domain Eukaryota; kingdom Metazoa; phylum Arthropoda; class Insecta; order Diptera; family Tachinidae; genus Tachina; species Tachina lurida. The sequence goes on from OX101755.1 coordinate 15,586,926, forward strand.
GATTCAAGACTTGGAGATGGCAAGCATTATTTATTATAACCCTTGTGGTCAGAGCGCAGTTCACCAGTGGCTTTCATTCACTTAGAACACTTATCGCTTCATCAACCATTAAGTCTCTCTATAGTCCTAGTATCAATAGTAAACCCAAAACTTCGAAGTTGCATACTCAAAGGCTTGCCCTCTTTCGTCTTTTGTACTCAGGATAATCCAATGCCATTTCGTGGATTTTATGAAACTTTTCTGGGGTGAACAATTCAATTGATCGATCATTACGGCAGCTCGTACGGCGTCGATTGAACTCTTCTAGCTCGTCTTTAAAATTAATTGGACTGAGACCTTTCAAATGAAAGTATTGAACTATATATATATATATATATATATATTTTCCCCCTAGTATGGTGGCAGGGCTGCGGCCTCGTTCATACGGACTTAAGACTAATGGTGTGTCCTAGCTATTTCCGGCTAAGGGCATATGGAGGGGTTATACCGCCATTTGTTTATCCTTGGAGTCGGGTTTCAGAGCATATGTGGTTGTAGTCGTCCTCCTACTTTCTGAGACCTCCTTCATCCAATCAGGATTTACTGACATCCCTAATTGGCCTCGATGGCCAATTTTTTCTATGTTTATAAATTTACTGAGATGTGGCGTCTAAAAATATATGATATGAGGATACATTTTGCATTTTTAACTCAAAAATCGAATTTTTTGAGTTAGGAGGTTGCTGAGCGACACGTTTTATGAGGTTACCGCCATCTATGTATGTATACAGTTCTACTGTGGATTCCAGAAGTTTATGTTGGTATACGTTGATAGCTTTTTTTTTAACAACCTGCGAAGCGATTAGTTTGTCTGCAGTAAACAAACTGGGTCTATGGCGGGAATCGAACTCACGATCTCTGGACTGAGAGGCTACCATCGCTACCGCTCAGCCACAGGGGCACCCTACGGCTATGTGTTCACATTAATTTAAGTAGGAGCATCAAAGGCGCGCGTATATCTTTCTTTTCCGATACTCTGGCAGCTCTTAAGCCGCTCCTTTTAAGGGAAATCCGTTCCAGGCTTGTTTTAAAGTGTTTTGACTATCCATTTAATGTATACTCAGGCAGCAGCATTCATCCGGGAAATGAGTAAGTGGATAAATTGGCCAGACGGGCTTCTCCTTTTATGGATCCAGAGCAGTTTTGTGGCGTAAACTGTAATCTCTTTGATCACAGGAAATCACATTTCCAGCGCAAAGTAAGCGTGGCTGGCTTCTTCTCGTTTAAGGCAGGTCAAGGCATTGCTGCATCCAATTTCATATAATGGCATTCTGAACTTCAATAGGAACGATTTACGGCTTGTGACGGGTCTGGTTTCTGGTTAGTTTAGACTGAACTGCCTATCCACTGTGGAAAAGTAAAAAAATGCGTTCTCCCTTGTGTCATTGAAGCTTAGAATATGATGGGATATCGTTAAAAATTCTATGCGAATGTTTTGTCTTATATAACAGTAGAGGGCGTGTTTTTGATACTGAGCTTCTTTGTTAAGATAATATTAGGAAGGCTTTGGCGTCGAAGGTCCTGGGTTACAGCCCGGTCTGCAACAGTTATTAAAGAACAATACCGTGCATTTTTCTGAGGTGCATTAGTTTTCCTTTGTATCAGTTGTTGTAGGAAAAGTTCTAGTGATAAAGTCATAGACACTGGTTACTGAACTAGACCGGCTTCAGCGGATACTAATACTAATGTAAAATCAAAGTGCCCTCCTTCGTCCTCGTATTATGTAGCAGAATCGTCGACGAAGTAAAATAACCAATAAAATGGCTACTAAGCACAGCTTTAAAAATTTAATAGGCCTCATTGACACCAGAGGCGCTGCAGAGTTGTAAAAGAATGAAGCTTTCCTACATCTCTTCCTTCAACAACTGTCTCCTCTATCACTATCCCTTCCCTATCACCCTCCCTCACTATTTTCTCTTTAACTCATAGGTAGCACGAAGGGATCTCAAGTGAGCTGGACTCTAAACTTCCTTCCTTACCGTAGGCAGCGTGACCGTTTGACCGACTAAAGTGGCAAATTGCCACTTTTTCGATATATCGAATCCAGTTTTCCACTTTTTCGACTTCCTTGCCACTTTTTTCCACCTGTTTTTAGGGTGAGTTATATAAAAATACATTAAAAATAAAAAGTTTAGTGTAGTTTTCTCGTTTTTTTTTAATTGTGCCCCTTTTTTTTTGATAAATCCCCTATTTGATGTCACTTTTTGAAAAATGTCATCGGTCACCCTGACCGTAGGTAGCCTGCTAATTCAACCTAACCTAGGCAGGCTTCTCTAACCTCTGTGTTAATTTTCACATTTAAGGCACAAAAGGTCCACTAGGTGTCGCTTCTTCGATCAGATCTTTCTCCTTTTATATTCTCTTCTCTTGTATTCTTGCTAAAGGAATATTCAACGTTATAGTTTAGGTTTTTCTATAATTAGTTATACAACTCCCTTAATGGTATTGTGTCAATATTGCTAAGCTTTTTTCAACTAACCAAACCTGCCTCAATTAAATCTTACTTAGTGTAACTACTCTAGCTCTAGCTAAAATGGTTCATGTAGCCTGTGCCAGGGCATAGTATACTACAATAGTAACTCTTTAGGCCCATTAATTTTAAAAGAGATACTATTTATTATTTGACTGCCGTTGTCATTATTGTGACACATAATTGACATTCTTCCAATTTGCATACATACATAAGAAGCATGTACCTATAAATTACAAATTTTTTTATTAGCAACCATATTCATAAACAAACATATTTTAAATAATAAAAGACCGTTACAATTATTAGCATAATCATAGAAATTTTACACACGTCTTATAAAATAAAATGCAAAGAAACAAACTTGAGTTAAGCATGAACTCAATTATTTTATTTTATTTTTTTTTGTGTGTGGAAAAAAAGTTCTAATAGAAAGGCACGCATAAAATATATATAAAAAAAAATAAAATAAAGATGACTATATAAGGTAGAATTTATTTATTTTCATTACTTTTTATGCTTGCATGTATTCCATTTGTTACACCTACAAAAATAAAACTGTTCATTGTAGGTTCATGTTACGGCCTACGTACCGCTGAACAACTGAATACAATTTACGTAAATTGTACTTTCATATGTACATACATGTGATGACGATGATTCCCTTTAGTTTCTTACATGATTAAATTCGAGCCAGTAAAGAAAATTATTAAAATTTATAGAATAATAAAGTTTAACATACATGCACTACGAAAGCAAGAAACGAGGAGGGGGAAAAAGCAACTTTAACCCACAATTAAAATAACAATTGTATAAACAAAAACTTTAGTAAAAATGTCAAAAAAGAAAAAGTTGCAAAAGAATGAAAAAGTCTATCCCTTCACTCTTGATCACCCCGCATTCTTTTAGCCTGAATTTTGACATGTAAGAAGTGTAACATTGTTGTGTTGTTAAGAACTGGCAAAAAAAAAAGAAACGAATAAAATTAAAAAAAAAACAGCAGGGTATGAACAAAACTCAGTTTGGGAAAGACACTACGTCTCCCTCTCTCTCTCTCTCTCTGCCACTCCCCGTCTTTCCATCTATCTGCCTCTGCTGTCAACAACTCGTGTAGTGTTTATAACCAGCACTGTTCTTTGCCATGATGACTGACATTAAAATTTATCATTAATGTAAATACTCGTATAATTAAAAGCTTTTTCGTTATTATTTGCTTACTTTTTTTAATTTTAAAGAAATTGCAATGAATTAATATCTAGACAGTGATTTTGTTTTTTATCATTAAACAAATACAGCGGGTAATGTCAAGTTAGACATTATAAAGTTTCTGATTACAAATATTGGAAATGTGTATGTATGTGTGTAGTGCCAAATTAGATGGAAAAAATATCAGAGCTTAATAAATAAGAACAAGTACCAAGTAGTCTAATAACACACCCTACTGCAAGTAGACTTTATGCTTAATTAGTATACTGTTCATGTCTTCATTCCTGCATTTCTGGCAATGACAGCTCAGCGTAGACTGCATGATTAAAAACGTGCAAAAAGCAGAGTTGTAAAATAATGAAGCTTTCCTCTATCTCTTCCTTCACCACCTGTCTTCTCTATCACTATCCCTTTCCTAAACAAGGTAACACCTGGTAATAGTAGTAGTTAATTATTGCCTGAGTATTACTTCTCTTTATAAAAAAAAAGACTCAGAGTTCCCGGAAGCTGAAACGTTAAGTTAGATTAGGTTGGCAGCTTGCTGACAAGAGAAAGTAAGTTTCGAGCTCACTTTGTAGTGTTGTGCAGAGCCTCTGGTGTCAAGTAGGCGTATTATTTTTAACTACATATATAACCATTTTATTAGTTATTTTTAACCGCATTAGGAGCGTGCTGCGATATACATATTTATGTACATTAGCATAGACACTAACGTATATCAGAAACATTTATGATGTTGATGTGACTGGGTCTGGCCAGAGTTTGAAGTCGAGCTCTCGAACACCGTCATTCGCTTTGTAGTTGATGCTATAACTACTTCAGCCAACAGCAGCCCCAACCTCCAATGTGCTTAGAACAGTTAATAAACTAGTCTATAATGTACATGAGATTGTGGAAATACATGTATACAAAACTTCAGAAGTAGTAAAACTTTGCGACCGAATATATGTATACCGAAATAGCACTAAAGAACTCTTTATCTTCGGCAAAACATCTCACAGAGATGCTTCCTTTCGTTCGATAACGAGTGCCGTAATTTGCTCCCTGCTTTCTGAGCATTTGTTTTATAAGGGAAAGTAACACTCATTCAATGAATGCCTACTACTACTATGGAGAAGAAGCAAGAGAAAAGTAAAAGCTTAATTTTTTTACAATTCTCTTTTTTTTTGTTGTAGCGCCTCTGGTGTCAATCAGACGTATTGCTTAGTAGCCATTTTATTAGTTATTTTACTTCGCCGATGATTCTGCCACATAATACCGACGAAGGAGGGGCGCTCAGATGTTAACAGTAGCATCAGTAAGCGCTGAAGCCGGTGTAGTTCAGTGTCCAGTGTCTATGCCTTATCACTTGAACTTTCCTACAACAACTAACATAAAGGGAATTAAGGGAATCACAATGGACCCAATTGTATAGCACCCCCCTTCCTAACCTAACCTAACATAAAGGGAAAAAAGGAATCATCTAGATTCTACATGAATGCCTACGTACATAAGGGGACGCTAATGCACATCAGAAAAATGCGTGGTGTTGCTATTTAATGACTGTCAGGCTCGAACCCAGGACCTTCGGTTTTTGTAGTCAACGTGTTAACTACTTCAGCCAATGCCGCCCTCATTAGTCTTGATAGTCTGTACACGATTGATCTCCAAGTGCTAGAGATGGACTTGATTTACTGTGATGCGGACGACTAACTTTACATGTCAGTGGCTTAAGATATCTTTTAGGTACTCCGTGATGGGTCTCAGAATCTAACCTTCCCTTGCTTGTTGTATTGCTTACTTGTGAAAACTTTTAATGTTACGAGTATTAAGCGCTTTCCCAAAGACTCTCACTGAAGGATATGGATATGAAAATCAGTTTCCCAGCGAGACAAGAACTAACACAAAAGTAGTCACGCTGCTGATCTCCAAGTTATAGAGAAGAGACCAAAACGACTTGCAATGACGTGGACTACTTACTTTACTTGTTGATGTCTTAAGATACATTTAATATACTTTGTTATGGTTCTCAGATCCAACTGTCTCTTCCTTGTCTAATATATGATATTTTAACACTAATGCTAGTTGTATTGGTTATTTTTGAACACTTTTAACGTTACGAGTCTTGAGCGCCCACACAGAGATTCTTCCTGGTTTCTGAGCATTACTCCTGATGGTTAGTGCTGGGATAAAGAAGATAATGAAACTCAGAACCACTTTCCTAGGCGAAAAAGAACTGATACAAAAGTAGTCACGCGACTGATATCCAAGTGCTAGAGACCGACCCGGCTTCCTTTAACGCGAATCACCCAATTTACATAGTGATGGTTCTGATAAATTTTAGATTAGTTTCAAGTCAAACGATTCCGCAAAATTTAATGAATGCAGCTTCAGTTGTTGACTAGAACGGAATGGGTCTCTCTGTAAGAGCGGCTTCACCGAGGTAATGAACGAGCTTATTGTAAAGGTACGCTGGGTTACAGGCTGTTACATTGTTGATTGAAATGAGAATCCCGACGAATTGGCAAGAGCTGGATCAATGTTGTATGAAGCAGACTTTAGTAAAACAGCTGATATATCACTTTGGCAGGGAACTCGATAATCGAGTCTTATGAGGATTGAATGGTCGCTGTAATAGCATGCAGGTTCACGAAGACCTTACGACTAAGGCTTGACCTGAAGAAGATAATAAAAAGATAACCACTGCTCACTTAAAGCAAGCGTTAGCAGATGGGAAGCTGGAACCTCAGATTTCTATGTAAGTATGAAAGGTACCTAGAAACACTGCAACATATTTAGTATCGTTGCGCGAGGCTGCTGCCGGCACAAACTTAGATGGCTGATATGTAGATTCTACGAGGAATTAAAATATGCAGCGTACCGTAAAGTCGAGGATATCAGAGGGCTCTTTATGGAAATTAGACAGATAAATGACAGGTTATAAGCACCTGGTTTCTCATCTTGTTTAGGACAAAGTGGCAATTTTTGTCAGCAGGGAATCGTAATGGACCTAAAGGTCTCTGAGTGGAAATACTTAGACGCTACCTTACAGAACCTAATATATATATATATAAATTTTCTTATGATTCCTTCAAGGAACATAGCTCCTACTTTACCTAACTCTACCTAATATTCTCAAACTAAACAGTGTCTTTCGCAAAAGACCTGCATAATATTTGGTTGTTCTGGTGACAAGTTAATTCACGATGAAATGGCAAATCAAACTAAACACAAAGCAAATAACAGCTGTTAAACAGCCGCACATATCAAACAGTGTTGTCAACTGAAAGTTCGTTAGCTATGAATAAATAAATTCAGTAAAATGCGACTTTAACTCGCACACGCAGGTTTCCATACGGGCACTAGATATGTAATACTATGCTAATTTTGACTTTTTTTTGTATTTAGGATTTTTCAGGGTTTTGGCGTTTGTTTCGGTTTTGGCGATTTATTTTAGTTTAAGCGATTTTTTTAGTTTTGGCGCTTTCTTTTTATTTTGGCTATTTTTTTGTTTTGGTGATTTTTTCAGTTTGGCGATTTTATATTTTTGGGGTTTTTTTTTTAGTTTTAGCGCTTTTGAAAATTTCAGGAGTTCGCTTCTTATGGTCAGGTCGCTTGCCTCTTACAGGTCAGAACCCTAAAAAGCACGCCTATGCTTATTAAACAGCCCGAATGGTCGACATGAGTATAAAATTTCGTGGAAACACGGTATTAATTATTTTTGAGTACAATTTTTAAACAAAAAGGAAACACGAGGGGAAATGTTAAATTAATACGGTAGCACGATTTTAACGGAAATCTCATAATAGTTATTATTGGAAGATTTTGAATGTCAAGAAAAAAAATGAGAGAGAGAGAGAGAGAGAGAGAGAGAGAGAGAGAGAAATGGAAATTGTACCTTCTATGTTTACAGCATGTTTACACAAAAAAGTTTTGGTATGAATTTAAATTTATAAAATGTTAATAAACCTAAAAATTTCGAATATTGATAAGAATATATGTGACCTTCTCCGAGAAAAGGGACCTAGTGTGTCAAAAAACGGTAAAAATGAGAAAAACATGAAAATTTTATTTTTTAAATGCGTTTTTCTCAAAACTTAATTTTCACACACTAAGTCCCTTTTCTCGGGGAAGATCACATATAATAAATTACAACATATTTAAAATATACAGTACAATTATAGGAAGGCCAGTCAAAATTAATATTTAGCAAGTAAAATATTAAATTCGATGAATTTATTCGAAAGCTGTTGAATATTCGATTTTTTTTTTTTCTTAAATCAAATTGTGTATATACTCGTATTTCCAATTATGTGTGGGGAGCCCCATCACGAGGCTTACAATTATTAATTAAAGGCATGCGACTGTGAGCCCACGTAAAACATTTCAGTTATTAAGTTCAAAAGTTATTAACATACGTAAATACACATATGTTTATTATATTGATATTTTTTCTTTTATTAGAAAAGCAGCAACACAAAGCATTTCAATATTTATTAATACTACTCGTACTATAGTTTGTTGTTCATAAATTAAGCCATACATTTTAATGGCTACTTTACAGCAAACTTTATGTTTTTTTCAATATTTTTACTAAACAAATACCAGTAACATTAACATAAACTGTTTATCAGCATCATAAGAAGTAACTGCATTGACATAAGAAAGACAATTGACAATTTTATGGACATATCGTCACGTGGTTACTGGTTTGCCGCACAGTATATTAAAAATACATTATCACTGCGGCAAACCAATAACCACCCGACGATATGTACATACATACATATGTACGTATGCAATTTTAGAACAGTTTGTTTTAATTTAATTTAAATTCAGTTTGCTCTGAACTGCGTGTCCGTTTATTTTTAGTTCTGTTAAAGTTTTTTTTTAACGAAAAGTAGTTTTTTTTAATGAAAAACTAGTCTAGTACTTAACCAAAAATGGCGCAAAGATATTTTTGTTATTGTTACTGGCTCTTTTTTTTAATTTTGTTATCTTATGACGGGCATCTTGAAAATATGACCATTTTGGGCTTGCATTATGTATTTTGTTTTTTTAACTCTTGATTGATTTTTGTTTACATTAATTAATTTGTGGTTGATACAAATAACTACGTTAAACAAGTACCTTAATGGAATATGAAAATAAATTTTTTTTTCCTTTGGAAAACTTATTTGTCAATGCATTGAATGGATTCATTAAATGAACATCCTTGAACTGTAACAAGGGTAATTCATACCAGATGGTCGCGATTTGCAACTCTGCATATAATGCATGTGTATTTGTTAAGCTTTGTACAGACGATTGTCAGATTTTACAATATTGTCAGATCTGGCAATGTGCTGACAACCAAAAATGGCAAGCTTGAGGTAGATTGTCAGTTCACACTGTTGTCTCATATTTGTCAGAAAATCTTTCAATTTATTGCCAGACGTTTGTATGACAACAAATTCATCTGACAAAATCGTCAGTGTTAAAACTGTCAGTTCACACGGTTGTCATGTACAAAAATTGTCAGATCTGTTGTTATGCGTTCCCAGACTCAAAGTTTTTCTTAGAAATTTTTCAATATCAATCGTTTGTGGTTGTGTTAAATGTAAAAAGTTAAAATATATATTATTATGCACCATAAAGAAGCAATTGCAATTGATTTTGTGTGCATATCTTTTAAGGCCGTTTCACACTATAATACAAGTATTAATACTTTTGACGAAAATGCATCCCTAATCTAATTTCTGTTTCAAAAGTTTCAAAAGACAATAACAACTCAACATGTCAGAGTTGCATTTTCCACAAAAGTATTAATAATTGTATTATAGTGTGAACCGGCCTTAATTATATATTTGTCTTTAAAATTAAGCGTGTGCAGTGTTGCCCATAGAAAGAATTCTCTTACAATGACGCCATTGTCAGATACATAAACTTCGCACATCTGACAATATTAAAATGTCTGAGAAATATCTGGCAATAATTTTGCAATGTGTTCACACGATTGCAGGATGTGTGACAGTTCCTTGTCAGCTTCTAGTCTTGTAATGGACTGACAATGCTTTTTCTGGCAACAACGTCTGACAAGGATTGCCAGTTCATACGGTTGTAAGAAATATTGTAAGATCTGGCAACCGTCTGCACATAGCTTTCTCTTACAATGACGTCCTTGTCAGATACATAAACTTCGCACATCTGACAATATTAAAATGTCTGAGAAATATCTGGCAATAATTTTGCAATGTGTTCACACGATTGCAGGATGTGTGACAGTTCCTTGTCAGCTTCTAGTCTTGTAATGGACTGACAATGCTTTTTCTGGCAACAACATCTGACAAGGATTGCCAGTTCATACGGTTGTAAGAAATATTGTAAGATCTGACAACCGTCTGCACATAGCTTTCTCTTACAATGACGTCCTTGTCAGATACATAAACTTCGCACATCTGACAATATTAAAATGTCTGACAAATATCAGGCAATAATTTTGCAATGTGTTCATACGATTGCAAGATGTTTGACATTTTGTTGTCAGCTGCTAGTCTTGCAATGGACTGACAATGCTTTTTCTGGCAACAACGTCTGACAAAATTTGCCAGTTCATACGGTTGTAAGAAATATTGTAAGATCTGACAACCGTCTGTACATAGCTTTAGTGCGAAATTTCCTGCTGTCAAAAAAATTCCCGATCGCTTTGCTTGATTTAACACAAGAGAGAAATTAACAGCTGATCACCACTTCATGAATCGAGATCATCTTGAGTCAATACGCCTTGAACTGTAACTTGTTATCGTTTGTGCCAACGTCCAAAGATTCCCTGAATGCATTATGTAACGCTAAATGAGTGCATATACTTTGAGTCAGAGCACCTGATATATTGAGTAAATAAATTCAGTAAAGTGCGACTTTGACTCGCGCACGAAGGGTTCCGACGTTGGCTTTGAGCATTTTTTTTAATAGTGTTGTTTTTACGTTTTTTTAGCTGAAATAATTTTTTTTGATTATTTTTCGCTTTTTTCTCGTTATGGCGATTTTTTAAATTTTGCCGATTTTTTTCATTTTGGCGATTTTTTTCATTTTGGCGATTTTTTTTTTTTTCATTTTGGCAATTTTTTTCATTTTGGCGATTTTTTTCATTTTGGCGATTTTTTCATTTTGGCGATTTTTTTCCATTTTGGCGATTTTTTTATTTTGGCGATTTTTCCGGTTTTCGGCGATTTATTTTCGATTTAGATTTTTTTTTAATTTGGTGCTTTTTTTCGTTTTGGCGATTTTTTTTTATTTTGGCGATTTTTTTTTCGGTTTGGCGATTTTATAATTTTGAGATTTTTTTGTTTTACCGGTTTTGAAAATTTCAAGAAGTTTGCTCTTACGGTTTCCAAGATACAGCAAGTTATCAAAATTACATAGTCAAAATTACATTAACTGATGGTACACCCTCTAATTAAATTTTTTTAAATTTTAGTGTTAATTGTTGTAGTCTGTATAAAAATACACTAACTTTACAAATTTCAAGTGCATGTACATACAATTGTATGTATATTACATGGGATTTTAACATTTTTCGTTGCTCGTTTTGGCACACCCTTTAATTTCCAACTCTCATGTATTTGTTGTTGTAGCGGCCAAGGGTCTACACACTGTGTCCAAATTTCAGGTCCGTAGCTCTTACGGTTCTCGAGAAAATACCCTGTGACGGACAGACGGACGGACGGACAGACGGACAGCGTAGCGAAAACAATAGGGTTCCATTTCACCTTTGGTGTACGGAACCCTAAAAATGGTTGAGGAAACAGTGCAAATTCAAAAAAAAAAAATGGGGAACATATATTACAGGATGAAATACTGTGGGCGTCAAAATAAAGTAAACACTATAAATTATTAAAGTTTAATACCATATTTATATTAATTATAAACAGTGATATATAAAAATACAAAATTTAATTGATTGTTTATTGAAAAATACCTCTTTTTACGGGTCAAAATAAAGCAAACAACAGTGGCATCATCATTACGCGAAAACCCTTTAAATTGTCAAAGAGGTGGCAGCTTCTTAATGTATAACGGCAAAGTACCGTACTATACAATAATAGGTGTGAAAAATGTTGAGAATGCAAACTTAAGGCTCAGTTACCCGACTGTAATGTAAAGTAACTGCAACAGTAGGAAACAGCTGATCGATATTGTTATGTGAAAAGTAATGCAAATGTCAATGCTTTGAATGGATTGATTAAATGAACATCCTTGAACTGTAACAAGGGTAATTCATACCAGGTGGTCCCTGTAACTTAACCTACTTTTCATATAAAAATATCGATCAGCTGTTTCCTACGTTGCAGTTACTTTACATTACAGTCGGATAACTGAGCCTTTAGATATTTTGTCGAATTTTTTTAAAGGTCTAGTCTGTCGCAAGGAAGCGTCATCCGTTGTTTCGTAACGTATTGCATTCCAAATAATTCATAGTAATATAAGATATAGAAGTGGACTTAAAGGCCTTATAATATGTATATTAGGCATACGGAAACGGCCAACTGAAACAAACTGCTTCAAGGTTACAGTAAATTAAGCAGAAATCAACGATATTATAAAATGTAAATTTATTACATTTATAATGAATAAACAAGATAGCGCACAAATCAGCTGTCATCTGTCATATTGAGTGATATTGGCCAGTGTGAAATGAACGAGCAATCACTTTCCAATAAACAACAATACAATGTGCGGCGATGAATCTTTTGTTTACCATAAAAGCTGAGCAATTGTACACATATGTATGTATGTATATACATATGTATGTATCTATGTACATATAGGTGTTATTGTTTTATTTATTTGAAAACATACAAAGGGTCATCTATATATAGTAAGGCCATTATTCGTTATTTTTTTTAAATAATTTTTTTTTGCATATTTTGATAGAAGAACATCTAGTGCATCGAAAAATGCAAGAATCTCGATTTCAAAAAATATAATGAGTTTAGAGTCTTTCTATATTAAGGTAACGATACATATGTTACGTTTTTCCTTTAGCTTTGAATCCAAATTATGTATGTATGTATGTATGTATCAATATGGTATCTGCTATACTTGCTTTGCTAAACAGTGGAATATGTATGTATGTATGTATGTATGTATGTATGTATGTATGTATGTATGTATGTATGTATGTATGTATGTATGTATGTATCTATGTACGTAGGAAGATAAATACATAATTCATTAATATTTTGAATAAACAAATAACTAAATGTATTTATTTTAAATAAGTGTGTATACAGATTTATGAATTTATTTATTCAAAAACGTTTAACCTCACTTGGTACAAACAAAATTTAATAAATAAAATTTAAGGTTGAAAATATAGAAGCTTCTGGAGAAGAAATTGGCGCTATGAAATAAGGCCCAAGGAAATAATGCCCAAATAAGGAAATGAAATAAGACCCAATAAAATTAAAGTTTTGTTAATTAGGCTTTATTTCATTTATTTTGGTATTTATTTCATCTTGAGATTGGTTGGGCTTTATTTAATTTTTGGGTGATTTTTTTCACAAATTTTCTTTTGGGTCATATATCATTTTTTGGGTTTTATTCCCTTGGGCCTTATTTTATAGCGCCGTGGAAATTTTGTTTTTGCTATTGTAATAGACAAAACAAATGTTTTTATCAAAAAAAAATAATAATTTTTTTTCCAAAAATATTTAAAAATGTATGCATGTTTTAACAAAAATTAAAGTGTTAATGCAATGACCTTTGACAGATGAAAATGATAAAATCAATAATGATATGAACGGGGGATAGTGTTTTTCATACGGGATTTCCCGGAAAAAATTTGCACGGCTGGCGTCTAGAAGGCGCAATCTGGAACACCAATTTTTAACAACTTTTGTTGATTTCCAGGTGTTCACTTGTTCGTGGTTTATCAATGTAGACAAGTGACTTAATATAACCTGAAAGAAAATAATTCAATGGGGTTAAATCACACAATCTTGTTGGGCAATTAATTGGGCAATTTCTTTGAGTAAATCAGCGCCCGCTGTGTGGCATGTGGCTCCGTTCTGTTCGAACCACATATCAGCAAGATTAATGCCACGTAATTGAGGTACGATGAAATTTCGAATCATGTACCCATACCGTTCACCATTGGCAGTAACATTCTGACCATCGTCGTTTTTGAAGACATATGGGCCAATGACTCCATCAGCCCATAAAGCTTACCAAACAATAATTTTCTATGGATGTAATGGTGTTTCGACAAAAGCTTGTGGATTCTCCTCACTCCAAATGCGACAATTCTGCTTAGTTACGTACCCCTGCAACCAGAAATGGGCTTTATTGGAAAATGGAAGAAGTGCACGATGAATTTGACGAATGGAACAATTATTTTGATCAAAAATTACAACAATTTGCACCCGTTGCTCTGGTGTAAGTCGATTCATAATGGAATTTCAAAGCAAACTAAACAAAAAGCAACTATCAGCTGTTAAATGGGTGCTCAAATAAAGCAGTGATGCCAACTCAAGGTTGTGACACTCTAAAAAACAGCCTTTATTTGCTTTTTGCCCTGGGGAAGTTGACGTATCAGATAGAAAATACAGGGAGCAAATTACTGTATTCGATACGATTCGAAATTTTAAATTATTTCCATGTAAACTCTATTGAAATACTTCGTTCGATAACGAGTGCCGTAATTGGCCCCCAGGTCGTGTGAAAGCTGATTTAATGCACACTGCTTATCTCTATCTCTCTCTCTCTCTCTCTCACGAGAAGACTTGAATTATGTTGGTATAATTTTTTCTAATTTTCAATTGTTTATTTATTTTATGGAAGAAAAATTTCCTCAATGTCTGCTGATTTAACAATCAGCCGTTATCTGTCAAGTTTTTATTCAAGTACATACTTAATGTGAACAAGAGATGGGCGCGTGTTGAATTTTTGCAACGCGACTCGATCGAACACGAATACCAAGATGTCCAACACATGCGAAACACGCACGCTAACAAAGTTTCTCATTATAAACTGCACAAGACGCGTTAAATCAAATTGTATAGCAAAAACGCACTTTTAGGGTTCCGTACACTATAGATGAAAAGGAGCCCTATTGTTTTCGCTGTCCATCTGTCTGTCCGTCAGTGTGTATTTTCTCGAGAACCGTAAGAACCATACGGAGCTGAAATTTGGACAGAGTATGTAGAACTTTGGCCGCTACATGAGAATTAAAAAATAAAGGGTGTTCCCAAACGAGCAACGAAAAATTTTAAAATCCCATGTAATATACTCGTACATTCAATTATGTATGTATACTCTGCACCGCCCCGCCCCCCGCCACCAACTTGAGTTAGTTGTAATATTTTATATTGTCAATTTACGTCAAAATAAAACAAAATAAAAAAATTTTAATAATTCTGCTCGGCCAGCATCCTTAAGAGGAGAACTCTTAAGACTTTTTAAGACGGTAAAACTGAAAAATTCCAGAATTATAAAATCGCCAAACCAAAAAAAAAAATCGCCAAAAACCGAAAAAATCGGTAAAAAAACGAAAAACAGAGCCACATAAAAAAAATTTCTAAAAATAGAATAAATCGCCAAAAACCGGAAAAATCGCTAAGATGAAAAAAATCGCCAAAATGAAAAAAAATCGGCAAAATTAAAAAAACACCAGAAACCGAAAAAGTCTCCAAAACGGGAAAAAACTTCAAAACTGAAAAAAAAATCGCCAAAATCGAAAATTTGCCAAAACTAAAATAAATGGTAAAAAAAATCTCCAAAAAACGAAAAGAAATCGCCAAAACGAAAAAAAGCCACATTAAACAAATTTCCAAAACTAAAATAAATCTCCAAAAACCGGAAAAATCGTTAAAATGAAAAAAATCGCCAAAATGAAAAAAAAACACCACAAACCGAAAAAATCAGCAAAACTGAAAAAATCGCTAAAACCGAAAAAACGCCAAAAATAAAATAAAAGCTCAAACCGAAAAAATCATAGAAACGTAAAAAATTCCAAAACTATATGTTATATAGGATAAAGTTCGTATAGTATTACATATCTAGCGTCCGTAAGCCCGTATGGAACCCTTCGAGCGCTAGTTACTGCATTTTTTTTATATTAAAATAGATATGTATTAATTTGAAATTTATTTGCTGGTGGTTCAGCGATGTCTATATGCATTTCATTGTTGCTGTAACAAATCGTCAGTAGACTTCAACCACACATTTTGAATAGTCACAAACCTCTTATCTTATGTACAGACTTTCAAAAACTATTTGAGAATTCACAAATAATAATATTTTTGAAAATCACAAAAGAAAAATAAGCATAGTAGGCTTAGAAACTTATACAAAACCCAGCAAATAATTTATATTCGATATGAATCTATTCTAAGCCTACTATGCTTATTTTTCTTTTGTGATTTTCAAAAATATTATTATTTGTGAATTCTCAAATAGTTTTTGAAAGTCTGTACATAAGATAAGAGGTTTGTGACTATTCAAAATGTGTGGTTGAAGTCTACTGACGATTTGTTACAGCAACAATGAAATGCATATAGACATCGCTGAACCACCAGCAAATAAATTTCAAATTAAAATAAACTTGACAATATGTCGAATAATAAATTTCTTAAATAGATATGTATTTTTGTTTAATTTCAGAACTTTAAGCTTAAGACACTCAAAAAATTTGCTGATTTCGCGTGTTTGATGATAAAAAATAAAAAAATTTGTAATTTTACACCTAAAATCGTTTCTAAAATCAATTTTGCTCAATACAATACGACCCCAACAAGCACGCAATCAGATTTTCTATTACGAACACTTCGTGTTGAGACGTGTTTGTTCGTGTCACGAAATAAAAACCTCACACGCTCCCATCTCTATTGTGAATCATTAATACACCTTACTGGAATAATAGCAAATAAATGTTAAAGAAATTATCTCTAAATATTTTTAAAACTTTTGTTTTTTGCTATTTTAAAGCAATTATTTATTTTGCCTTTATTTGTAGTTGATTTTTTTAGAGAGCAAATAGAAAATATAAGTTTTTATTATTGTTGTTTAGCCACACTAGTTAAAAAAGATGCCGCCATATTTTTTTTTAAAGGAAACAACAATTTTGCCGTTATCGTGCTGCCATACTCATGAAGCAATAAAGTAAACAAATCATTAAAAGGTTTTGAAGTGCGATTTTTAATTTCTAATAATAAAAAAAAGACCTTGGAATTAAAGGTTGTGTAGCGAACAAAAAATAAATAAAATAACTGATGGTAAATATCGCTGGTTAAGGTAAATCGTTTGCGATTTAATACGGCTTATTCAATAGACTTAGCGCTGAGGTAGACAAACTGAATTGTTGTCGGTGATTAATGTTATTTTTTAGACACTTTATAATATTATTATTATTTAAAATTATTAGTAGGAAAAGGTAGATCTACCTGAAAAGATGTCATTATGAAAAATGAGTTATTTATTTGAAAACTACTGTGCTGGCTGGTAGTGATAAATTGAACTCTTCCAGTAACCAATTTTTGTGGTTGCTAATGAATCCTAAATATGTTTATATGCCGTGTTCAATTCATTTTAAACTAAAACCATTTTATTTTATTATATTTTATTTTTGAATTAAATTTAAAAGTCATCTAATTAATTTTGTTTATTGACTTTTTGTTAATCTTGTAAACAGTCGCCTTGTTGCCATAACATTTAAACGGCCTGAAAAATCAAGCCAATATGGTCAAAACCACAACATGTCATTTTAAAATGTGACCGCCAGAGTATACAATATAAAGTTCTCTTTTTTGTGGTAAAAGAATTTAATTAAAAAAAATAGAAACTTTTTTAACTAAACAGCTTATTTTTTTTGGTTCGAAAGAATTAAATGTTTTTGATTGAATACATTCTTACAGCAATAATTAGTTTTTTCTTTTTATTTAGATATTTTTTTTTCTAAATGGTAGTGTAAGAAAAATGTTTGCTTTAAATATTTTGAGCCAAAAGTAAACAAAAAATTTACCACAACCGTTTAAAATATATATAAAACAACTCTTTAAATTAACTAGTTCATTTAATGGCTTAAAGCAAAAGCTCTCAGTTAACAGCAATACTTAGTAATGCATGTCAAGTTAACAGCAACTTTGTTTTAAGTAGCAAAAACCATACTATATGTGCGTAAATACAGGGTGTTTTTTTAGAGGTATAGAACTTCGAATTGAAATAAAACACAAGAAAATCGTTTTAATGTCCATCAATTTGGCTTTATTGGAAGGATAATTTTATGCCATTAATGTTTAAATATGATTTCGGGCATGTGGCCGCCGCGGCTGGCTCGAATAAAGCCAATTCTACAGGTCCAATTTTCAACCACTTTTTCGAGCATATGGGGCCGTATGTTGGCAATAACGCCACGAATGTTGGCTTCCAAGTCCCCTAACGTTTCTGATTTGTTGGCTTAGACGAGCGACTTCACATATCCCCAAAGAAAATAATCCAATGGTGTCAAATCACACGATCTTGGTGGCCAAACGACAGGTCCATTCCGCGAAATTATGCGCTCATCGAATGTTTCCTTCAATAAATCGATTGTGACGTGCGCTGTGTGGCATGTAGCGCCGTCTTGTTGGAACCACAACTCATCCACATTCAAAATCTTCAAAATCTTCCATAAAGTTGATGGACAAAGCTCCAATTGCTGTGCACGGTGGCGAATCGATTCATTCGGGTCCTCTTCAACACTTTGCTCTACAGCGGCAATTGTTTCTTCGGTGCGCACTGTTCGACGTCTCTGCGGATGCGTATTATCACATAGAGTAAACGTAGTGCGAAAACGATCCATGGTTAACCGAATTAATTGCTCTGATGGACGATTATGTCGACCATAAAATGGACGGAGCTTGCGGTAAACTTCGCGAAATGAACCATTATTTTCGAAATAAATTTGCACGATTTGCAAGCGTTGTTCTTTTGTCAACCTGTTCATGATGAAATGGCAAACCAAACTAAATATTAATCACTTGACAGCTGACAAAATGGCCGCCAGTTAAAAAAGTGATGCCAACTTAAAGTTCTATACCTCAATAAAAAACACCCATTATTATAAAGACGCTCTACTGCTTTAACTGATCAATACCATATATATAATATATATTATATAATAAATTTTGGCTTATTACCAGGGAAACCTAAAATATTTAATTCCAAGTTTTTTTTGTGACGTTTTAATGCAGGGACAAGATATTTATCCGTTTCAGAACTTTTTATATAAATTTTGGCACCGATTTGTTGGTGCATATTTTTGCATATTTTACCCTTTAAATCATGTTTTTGCATATATCAGTCTTTCACGCATATTTTTAGCATATTTTCGAGCATAATTTACGCTTTTAGGACACAGTCAAAATTACATTAACTGATAGAACACCCTTTAATTTTTATTTTTTTTTATTTTTAGTGTTAATTTTTGTAGTCTGTATAAAAAATAAACTAACTTTGCAAATTTCAAGTGTCAATACATGATTTTTAAATTTCTCGTTGCTCGTTTTGGAACACCCTTAAAGTTTTGACTGTCACGTATTTGTTGTTGTAGCGGCCAAAGTTCTACATACATAGCTGTTACGGCTCTTGAGAAAACACCCTGTGACGGAAAGATGGACAGCGTAGCGGAAAAAAACGAAATACTTTAAGTAAATTGACTAATTGAAACAATATTTTCTTTATTTTTATCTTACCCTCATGTATCTGCTGACTAATGAACTAAACAGTGAATAAATAAATACCTGTGGCAGTAACATATTTTTTCCTGCACACGCAGCAAGTGCTTAAATATTTAATTATTTAGTCTATTGCCTGGCAACACAGACAAGAGATACTTGACAAATAAACAACAACAAACGGGGTCTACGAAAACAAAAACTTCCTGAGCATAAGTTACTTTAAGATACGGTTACATGTTTTCTCCTATTTTTTTTTTTTTTTTTGGAAACTTTATACACATGATAATTGGGTTATACATATTTATTTTGCTTTGAATACTAACAACATTTCGTTACCTTAATATAGAAAGGCCCTAATTCACTATTTCGAGATTAAAAATTTATTTTTTTTTTTGATAAATTAGATGTTATGCCATCGAAATATATAAAAAATTAGAATTAAAAAAAAATAATGAAATAGGGCCTTTCTATATTAAGGCAACGATTTGCAAGTAAAATGTGTGTGTAAGTAGGTATCGTATGTATGTAAAAAAAATGCTTGATAAAAGCAAGCATGTCTATTTCTGAGACAAATAGTGAACAATAATGAAATCTATTGAAATCTAATGTTTAGATGACATGCAATCAAATTGTTTTTGAAACTTTTTGTAAATAAGAAAAAAGTGAAATGAAGCAATTTTTTTATTATTTGTAAATGTATGTAGATGTTAAACTATAAGGGAAATGTTTCTCAAGAAATCTATTCATTGTTTTAAGGGTCCTAAAAGAAATGATAAATATGGTGTGAGGAAACTACAAACTCTACTTGCTTGTGGTCCTTCGCACCTAGTTATAAAGTGTCATCTCGCTACTACTTTTAGGATAGTTTAAGGGTTCTTAAATATAACTGTCTTGTAGAAATTATAAATATCATGTGAGCCAACTTATTTCCAAAGAAACCAGCAGGGTAATATAATAAAAATTTTGGAGCACAAATAAGGCCACGCAAGTTCCTTCAAAAATGGGTTGATTCACTAAAATTAGCGCCATAGAAATAGATCTCACTCTTCTAGTTGCTAGTTAAAGGTCTACAAACTATACCTTCTTATGGTCCTTCGAAGCACGTTATAAAGTGTCATCTCGCTACTACTTTTAGGATAGTTTAAGGGTCCTAAGAGATAATGGAGTTTAGAAATGATAAATATCGTGTGAGCAATTTTATTTTCAAGGAAACCAGCAGGGTAATATAATAAAAATTTTGAAATAAGGCCATGCAAGTTCCTTCAAAAATGGTTTGATTCACTAAAATAAGCGCCATAGAAATAGATCTCACTCTTCTAGTTGCTAGTTAAAGGTCTACAAACTCTACTTGTTTATGGTCCTTCGCACCAAGCTTTTTAGGATAGTTTAAGGGTCCTAAAACATAATTGCCTTGTAGAAGTGATAAATATCGTATGACGAAATTTATTTTCAAGGAAACCAGCAAAGTAATATGAATAACAAATTTTTGGGGCACAAATACTTTTTATAAATAATATAAGAACAAGCAAGTCTTTTTGTAGACTTTCTTTCAAAACTGGTTCGACTCACGAAAACTGAAGCCTTAGAAATAGATCTCACCCTTCTAGTTGCTACTTTCTTATGGTCCTTCGAACCGAGAGTGTCATAGAGCATCATCTCTCCACTACTTTTAGTATAGTCCTAGACATACGGCCGCGTTCTGAAAACCATTTCAGTTAGTTCTATGCCTGTGACTTCAAAGTCATAATTTCGTTTATCCGAAATTCACGGCCTAGGGATTCTTAAATAATTAACTTACTATAAAATAATTTTGCGAAACACATTTCAGTTCTCACAGTGGCTTTTGCCAAGTTATAACTAAATAAGAGTCCCTTTCAGCTGCCCGGAAATTAATTTTAAAAAAACTCCTATTTATTTTCACAGTACTTCCTGTTCCGATTTTTTTATTTAACCGGACATAACCTTATGAGTCGAATCTTCCGTGGCTAATCACGCTGCTGACAGGTGAAGAGTAGCAACAAATGCCTGAATTTGTATTTCTAACATGTGCTTGAAGATGATTTACCAAATAAGTATCTCCTAAATCACTCGAATGAATTTCTATTGTTTGTTTACTCTACAATTTCCAAAATTCAAGGGATAAAATTTGTGTGTGCAATCGGTTTTGTTTATTTTCTTTTTGCGCTATTGTCTTACACATAAATCTTAACAATCTGATTGGGGAAAATGTGGCCAAAAGCGCAAAGCAAATATCAAAATTTTTTTTACAGCCGTAGTACAAATAAATACAAAATAAAATCACACATGTTTGCTTGGAACAGGTTGTAAACTAGGTTGACTTTTACGAGCATCATTATTGCAATGATAATAATGATAGAGATTAATAAAGAAAATCTTGGGCACATCATACTACTCGTATACTACATACATATGTACATATACTTTGCATCGCGACGTTGTATGTAGTTATCTAGAAGAAACACATTTAACCACACCTACATACCTAAATCAACATTAATAAATATATTTTATGTTTATAAATATACGAGTAGAAGTAAATATGTGTGTAGCTAACAGCAACTGAAAAAACTTTAGTTGTCTTCTTCATTCAATTTCTTTTGTTTTTTTTTTAACATGCACTCTCTCATGTTTACACATGTGAGTTGAATAATGAAGATGTCAGTTTAGCGGTTTTTTCTTTCTTTATTGTGGTTCTGTTACTATATGAGTGTTCAGTAAGTTCCCTTTCACACACGTCAGGTCTGACTCGTCAAGTCTTGAGTTCTTAGGAGAGAGAGAGAAGAAAAGAGAATGGAAAGGGGTACCGACTTGACCGTACCAGTCAAGTTTGCTTTTTCGCTTTGTTTTGTCATTCGTAATACTCTAATACAACGCAAATTGATGAGACTTGATGAAACAAACTTGACGGTATGTATGAACGCAAATGCAGGTTCAAAAGAAAATTGAACAAAAACTGATCAGGTAAACCTGATTGCCCTTATGCAAAAACGATTGTTAAAGTTAAAGCATGCTTTAAAACCGGTTTTGCCATACAAAATTCGTTTGTTAAACCAACTTTAAGTTTAACAATCGTTTTTGCATAAGGGGGGATGTGTGTGAATTAGGGCTAAGTATGTTGCCAATAGGAAAGATAATTAAAGAATTGGGACTACCAACCATGGGATCGTCTGTGGATTCTCGCTGTCAGTTCCATTCTTCTCTGTAAGTTCTTCAAATTTTATATTTTCGGTAACTGATATTATGATCAATGCTCTGGTTGGACGCTGCAACTGGCTTACAGGTTGTGGTCTAGAAGACAGAACTGATACGATTTAAAACAAATACCAAGCTGCAAGGCTTTGAACTTCCACGGCTGTAGAACCAAAATATATCTCTGTGATTTAGTGTTAAATCCTTAGGGATCATCCTGGACTCGAAGTTATCGTGGGAAAAAGAAGTTCTCAACACAGACGCAAAAAGAAACTGAATCGTACGGCACCTATTGAAGGAGGCTTATTGTGAAATTGGGTATAAGCCTCAAAATTACGATTGAACTTCTTAATATAATAACGCAATAGAGTTCAAACATCCACCTGTATGGGTATTACAGGTTGCTTAGGCACTAATCCTTTAAAAGCTCTGAGAGCTATGTATTCTCCTACGGTTTCATGGAGGAACATAGGTTCACAACAAATCCAATTTCCAATCTAATCTGTCTTCTGCCATCTTCTTTAAGTGACGCCAGCTTTTCTGCCTGATGGGTTTATTTCGATTTCAAACATTATTCTCTTAGTATGAGCTGGTCTGCCTTGCCGCCTACTTTCTTCTTCTTAAGATATGCCCCAGCAAGTTCAATTTCCTTTTAGCTATCTCTATTCTAACGGGTACTTGCTTTGTTCTAAACTGCAGCTGGCTGTTAGATAAGGTTGGCGCCCAAAAAGGTTTTAAGATTCTTCTTAAAGACTTGTTTACAAAAACCTGTAGTGATGGATGTATTCCTAGACTCACGTCCGTAGAGCAGGATAGGCAACAGGTTTGAGAAAAATAACCTTAGTTTGGTGTTCTGAGATATGCTAGAAGACTTTGCTTCTCTTTATTTATATCTATATTATATTTGATGTCATCATTTTAAACAACGAAAGGAGAAATGATGGAAATTAATGGGAACGCTTTCCAGTTGGTTCTCATTAATCTCATAATTAGTGGTATTGGTGGTGTTAATTCGCATTACCTTAGTGCCTAGAGACTTACCCTTTATAAGCTCTAAGCGCTGTGTTAAACTTAACTTTGATTGTCTTACAAATAATGGCTACATCGACGTACATATAAGTAGTGCCACAAACTTATCAGCATCTCGCTGGTGGAGGTCAATAACGTACAGCCAGGCCATAATCTCAAACCGGCTAACAGCAGACTTAAGGAAAGGCTCCAACTACATGGTGCATAAAATATACTTTGACAACTGTTTCAAGATAATTTTCTCCTACACAAAGCAATGGAAAACAGGACAAACGGAAAAAATATAATATCAGAAACTACACTGACGGATTAGGAATGATCTGGGAAGTTAGGTTTGTAATATTGGCAGGTAAGTCGTCTCCCTAATAGGATAAGAGATACAGGCCATTAAGCAACCAGGCTAAGGGGGAAATAGGCATTTCTTTCGGTAACCAGGCAACACTTCTGGCACTAAGATCACACACCATTTCCTCAACTTTGGTTAATACAAGGTTAGAATATTTGCATTGGGTCGTCCAACGAATGATACAACTATCATAGCTCTTGCACATAGTAAACTATTCTACAACGAGTAGGATCATTAATAAATAGGACACTAATTTGGTATTAATTGTCAGTTAGTTAATCAAGGACTATCTTCATAGAACGATGGAATTCACTGAGTACTTGCAAGCTTGCAAGCTTCTGTATCAAACATTTAGCACTCGGGGGGTGACGTTGGCTGAAGTAGTTGGCATGTTTGACTACAAAACCGAAGGTCCTGGACTCGATTTTCCAACAATACAACGCAACCCGCGAAGCGATTAAGTTGTCTGCGGAAAATACCCAAGGTCTATGGCGGGAATCGAACCCACGACCCTTGGACTGAGGGGCTAGAATCGCTAACACTCAGCCACAGGGGCACCAGACAGTATAATTTCTTGTAGGAAACTTCAAGTGATGAAGGTACACTTATTTATCGTTGAGCTGTACCAACTTGAGTGGATACTAATCCTAATGTAACATCAGAGCGCCCTCCTTCGTCGGTGTTGTGTAGCAGAATCAAAGGCGAATTAAAATAAGAAGAGATCTAACTTCTCTATTACTATCTTAAAGAAGGTAACAACTGGTAATAGAGTGTGACTTCTCTTTAAAAAAAAATTAACCGCTAAAAACCAAAATAAAAAAGGACTTATGGCTATAAAAAATCTGTAGAATCAATAATTAGAGCCTGCTTGACTATTGTCATAAGTGGATGTTTAGCAGCTGTCATCATTAGCTTCTTAATAGTACTGAGTGTGAAAATTTTTGAAAGATTCTCCTTGCAGATATCATCAGTTTCCTATTTTTTTACATGCTGCTAAAAATCTCTAAGATATCTCACTTTTTGGCGAATGATAATCCAGTCTCTTAGGTTAGGTTAAAAGGCCGATTTTGAGGACCAAAAGTCTTATTTAAATTCCCCATTCCTGTAACGACGTGGATATTACGAGTTCCCTATTCCTGTAACGACGTGAATATTACGACATCGGACGACCAACGATCGCTTTTTATTAAGATAAACGAAAGAAATTTCTAAAACTGAGCTCTATCAAGGCCTGGCTGGCGATGTATTTTATGTATTTTCATCATCTGAGGCGTGTTACAATACAAGTATAGAAAATCGTATCATAAATCATTTTCTCGTGTAATACCGACCCACACAACTTCGCTCTCTTTAGCAGAGAAAAAAAAATAATGTCGGTCTGTCATACATTAGGTTCCTCTAGGAGTAACCTGAGCCTTTGTTAGGATGGTAGTGACAATTTTATAAACATATTTTTGCATGGGAACCGCCTTAATTAGGGAAGATATTATGAAAAAATGTTGTGGAGAAAGAACTAGCGGGGGTCATTCTTACATTTTACCCTTCTGGGAACTGCCCAGGGGCAGTTATGAGATTTTTCGTGCACTTAGAGCCCTTTATACCGAACGTTGACCTCGATGCGGCACTTGTTAATATTAAAATAGCGACTTGAAAAATTTACGCAATATATTTTTTTTTTTTGTTAAAAGGAACAATTTTAGAGGTTACCGCATTAAATATTGTGACTTTTCGAAAATAAGGACCAGTCTCATATAGTGATTACTTGCCTCAAGGATATCTGTTAAAAAACCAGTTTTCAGCATAAAATATGAATAAATATCTAAATTATTTCTTGCCTGAATAGATATCCAAAAAGAAAAACCGTTTGAAGAGCTCTGAAAACCGCTAGATTTGCCTTACTCTCCTGCATGTCATATTTATACAGCTGTTCGCCTTTGTGACTCTGCCATTCATAATTTAAGCAGCAACAGTTTTGTTGCATTTGTTTTCATCTTTCATAGGAACATGTCTTTTAATATCACTTTTTCTTATGTATGTAGATATATGTATGTTTGCATGGAAAACAGCTTCAGAGTCTAGTTGATAGATTTTTTTATTTACCCATCAATTTACTAGACGACATAATAGAGATGGATGGAGACAACAAAATTGTCTTGAGCATTCATTCATGATTTCGATACCCGTATGTACGAGTATGTTACTTGTGCTGGAGGTAAAAGTAATTGTTATTGTTGGCCAAAACAGGTAGGTGGTGTAGGTCATCATGAGCAACTGCAGCCATACATACGAGTATCTTTGTTAGTAACAGCTATTGTCAAACTGAAGCTTGTGTGGTCAAGAAGTTGGAACAAAAAGTTGTTTAAACGGTTGTAGAAGAAATTCATTTGAAAAGTAGATGGCTCCATGGTTGTTAATAAATCAGTGGTGAATAAAAGTTTATTTTCATTGAAAGCTGTTGCTACATACTAGTTTAAAATTTAAGGTCCTTTTCGTTCAGCCTTCTTATTGAACCTGAAACTCTTATTAGACAGTTCCTGTGTTTGGCCATTATAAACGTGTCTTAAAACAATTCATTGCCTTGGAAGTCAGTTAGTCTTCAGCCAGTCAATCGGGCATTCAGTCACTATATTCCAGCATAATTTCATTCATTCATGCAATCTGTCTTAGTTTTCCTTTGATAAATAAGCAAACGGAAGTTGTTAGTTCAAATACAAGTGTGTTAAAAGGTATTTTCCTTCTCTCTCAGTCTACGTCTACGTCTCCGTCTTTGTCTTTGTTTTGTTTCTTATTTATTAAGTTGTTTACTACACGCCACTACAGTTTTGTTTTCATTTTAAGTTTGTTAATCAAATATTTTAGTACATTTTTATAGAGAGTTTTTAAAATGTGTTGATATAATCATATTTTTTTTAGAAACACTTCCAAAAATATAAGTTAAGGTGTGAAAGTCCGACATTAAAAATTTTGATGACGTTAATGAATTAATCATGCTTAGCATGGTTATTTTTATTTTAAATTGTTGGGGATTTATTAAAAAAAAAAAAACAAACTTCATAAGTTATGTGTACCTTTTTAAGGTGGAGTGGGTACTTCTTTATAATAAATTAGCGGCGAATCAAATAATAAATTATTATAAATGGTAAAATGGAAACTGATGGCTAAAGATATTACAAGCTGACATTTAACAAAAAAAAAAAAGACTAATTGAGAAATTGCTCACACTAAATTTATTACAGTAAAATCCGGCTAAAACGTACAACTAAGGATAGAAATAATTTGGAACGATTTTCTGGCAGCCCGCGTCAAATTTTGTTGATAAACACACCGGTTTCGACAAAACAACAACTTCAGTATTCTTTTCAATAATAAAAATCACTCTTGAGCTCAAGGCGCATTTATTAGGCGGCAGCACAACACCAGGTGACTAATGTCATTATACCAAGCTAAATATCAAATTTGTAGGTATAAGCCTAAAAACATGCTTTTATTTGGGTTATCCTCAAACACCTAACGAATATGCAGTTTTGTATGCTGTTTGACATTTCCTATAAGAAACATACACTGACGATTCTACCCTGTTTTGAAAAGTGAGATGGTAATTTATACCAACAAAGTACATGTGGTTATTGCTGTTGTAATATTTGTTGTAGTAATAAGGTTACCTGATTGATGTGCCTTGCTTGAGCTCTTTGTGGGTGTAGTGTTGCCAGTTTTTTTCTAGAGCTTATCCCCAATTTTTTATTTGTCATTCCCAAAAATTCCCAAATTGAGTTTTTTTATTCAAATTAAAAAAAAATTTTTTTAACATATTTATTCAATAAAATTTATTTAATTTTAAAATTCATATAATTTGTACTTATAAAACTTGTAAAGAAAAATTACACATAGTTTAACATACACAAGTTTAAAAAATTTTTTCAACCAAAGTTTACCATTTCAAAAACTTCAGAATCGAAATCTTCTGATTCATCAGCATCAGAAACTTTGTTGTACATAGTACTTGTATTAAAAAGTTTTAGCATTTCAGCAGAAGGATTAAAGTTGTCACAGCAAATTGAATTACTTTTAAAGTGTGTGTTTATTCTAAGAAGTGCTTCCAACAAGTCGTATTGCATTTTATTGCGTATTTTTGTTCATTACTCCTAGTTTACACTATGATAGTCTTATTGCTAAGCTGATTAGTTTGTTAGAAAAGAGAGGCGAGGGGAAAGGAAACTTATCTGTACCCCTCGTCTCTCTCTCTCTCTCCCACAAACTAATCAACTTATGCAGACTTGCATAGTGTAAATTAGGACTTATTGGTTAATCTGCCTTTATACTTCTTCTTTATTAGCAACCATTCACTATGAATAGTAACACACATTTTTAGACTTGCCAGACGCATATTTCATAGTTCAAAAATAATCCCTGTTACCATCAGTTAAAAAAAAAAATCCCCAAAAAATCCCCTCAAGTTTAGTTCTCATCCCCAACAAATCCCCAATACGAAATTTTCATCCCCAATCGCCAAAAAAAATTCCCAATTTGAGGACAAATCCCCTAAACTCGCAACACTGTGTGGGTGTCTCTTTACGTCCTTCGATTTTGTGCACGTTTTCCTAACTGTGTTTCTCCACCTGTTGGAAAAAGTAGTAAAACGTTCGCAAGAGAGAGAGAGAGAGAGAGAGAAAGATGAACACACAATGACATCAAGAGGGATTTATTATTCAATAGAACACTGCAGATGACGCTTAGCCGAAAGCTGTATGCTTATCAACCAAATTTGACGTCTAATGACGTGTCTCAGGCAGTAACAGTGAGGTTAAAAACTTAAGCATGTGGTAATAATCGAAAATGCCACAAAAAACTGTAAGAGAACAGCTGACAGACAGTTGAGGTTAACCAGTTCGAGTGAGATAGCAATATCATTACAGACTAAACAACATACACAGGTCTGACTGTATTAAAAAATAAATAAATAATTACGATGACGCCAAACCTGCCTAACAAAGACAATGTTATGGTAAACCCTTTGGGGCATACATGCCTGCATATTTAAAAAAAATTAACACAAACCTCAAAGGTTTGTAATGTGAAACCAACAGCGAAAACTAACAAGCTTATGCATACAACACTAAAACCTAACCACAAATAGAAACATTTTAAATTTGTCAAAATGTCAAATGTCATGACAACAAAATGTATGTATGTATGCAAGTTTAATTGTAATCTGGTATATAAATATTTGTGTAAAAACCTTTAACAACAACATTTTGACATCTAAATGTTTGACTTAAAAGAAGAACACTAAAAACAAATACATAATAAGTAAAAATAGAAAAAAATGACACAATACAACACCATCGATGTACGACGACCTTGACATAATGTTGCTGGCATAAAAATAAAGAAAAAAGAACACGAAATAAGACAAAGGCAAATATGACAGCAGGTTTGCAAATACATATTCTAATTTAATTCAAATGACTTGCCATGAGAGTTAATAACACACTCACACGCAATATTAAGGATGCAACAGTAGTTTTCTATTCAAATAATAATAAATTATGTAGGAGAGAGAGCGAGATAGTGAGTGTGGTAATGGCAACAATTGACGTCAGTGCATAAATGGCATTAGGAAGGAAAACTTTTTTGCCATATTAGAAAATGTTTAAAACATTTGCATTCCTCGTCCTCGTCAAATTAGAAGAAAAATCTTCTACACAGAAAATATGTGGGATATGAATATCTTGGGCTCAAAATTCACAATCTTTAGTTAACTAATGAAGATGGTTTAACCATTGCAATTGCTAAGAAAAATCGTTAGTCAACTATAGACTGTAAATTTGAATCTTAGGGATTCAGAATAGAAAATTGAGCAAACTATGTAAGTTCCCAAACTGCTGGCACCAACTTCAAACAGCACTATAGGTAACACATATAAAAATATTTTATTTAACTAGGTCTGTATTATTTTTACCTTTTTAGTGCATACTTTTAATAAGCAGAAGTACATTTAATTTAGTACTAAACTTACACGTGCGTAGCCCCGCCTACTTTTTTTTAACACATGATTGATATTTTTTAAAGCTCAGGGTGGGTGCCAAGTTTTGTAAAAATCGATTAAGTAAAAGCACGTGAAATATAGTATTAAATTTCATAGGGCGTGGCTGCGCCCACTTTTTTTTAATAAGATTGTGTATTTTTAAGAGTTCCAGGTGTGTGCCAAGTTTCGTAAATATTGGTTAAGTACAAGCACTTGAAATATTATACTAAAATTTAATAGGCGTGCCCCGCCCATTTGTTTGAACGCAAGATTTTTCCTTTATTTAAGCTTAGGGTGTGTGCCAAGTTTCGTAAAAATCGCTGAAATAGAAGCTGGTGAAATATAGCATTAAATTTTAGTGGGCGTGACTGCGCCTATTTTTTTAATTTTCAAATTGTGTAATTACAAGAATCAAAGGAGTTTTTATAGATTTCTCAGCAATCAAATAAGTAGAATATCATAAAATTATATCTAAAAAAAATTTGGGCGTGTCCCCGTCCCCTTTTTTTTACAATGTGACCAATGGGAAGCTATACCCTCTCAGACAACAAAAAAAATTTTACAATCGGTCTAAAATGTACCGAGTTATGGGTTACACACCTAAAAAAATAGAGACGAATTGTTAACCTCCTCCTTTTTTTGAAGTCGGTTAAAAAGAAATAAGGAAACTATTAGTTTTATTTAGTTACTTTAATATCAAAAAATTTTAAAATTTTCCAGCTCTGTTGTTTTTATTTTAATAATTCTCTATACCCAACTTTTCTTTCCAAAAAAATATATTATATATATAAATTAAAATATAAAAACGAAAAAAATCATTAAACCTAGTTACTTTTATATATGAGTATATCACAAAAAGTAGTTTCCCAACCCTGGAATCACAATTTTAAACTTTTCATCGATCTTTTTCTTTTAAGAATGTTACATATTTTTAATTTATAGATAAAAAGGAAAAAATAGTTTTAGTAGGGTATTTTTATATTACAAAAAAAGTAGAAGTTGCCAACCCTGGAAACGTCTTTTTTATTTTTTTTTATTTTTTTATATTTCTAATATATATTTTATTTGTACTGAAACATAAAATAATTTAATTGAAAAAAAAAATTGTGTTAGACTATTTACTTTTATGTGGCAAAATCAAGTTTAAGTTTTCCAGCTCTGAAACCGTCTGCTCGATTTCGCTGATTTTCAATACCAATATCTTTCATCTATACCATTTCTGACACACCAGACCAAGACCGAAGTCTCTAGGTTTTCTGGGAGCTTCGGAAAACCGATTTCACGTACATCAGACCGGCAGACGGACGGACGCACAGACGGACATCGCTTATTCATCTTCCCTAGTCATATGGGTCGCACGGAATTACAAACCTATATATACCCTTTACCTTTTTCAGGCGACATAAGCCAAATTTTTTTTTTTTGGAAGCGTCGTAGCTAACTAAAATTACCAACGGCTCGGCTCAGCCGGCTGTGAGCCATCATGGCATAGGTCTCTGCTTTAGTATCTTCAATCAGCTGCTTTTGACATACGAGCCTCCAAAGGCAACAACAAAATACCATATTATTTTTATTGTTTGTACGTTGTTGTAGTATTAAGGCTCAGTTACCCAAGTGTAAAGGCTCAGTTACCTGACGGTAATGTAATGCAAAAGTAACGTAGGAGTCAGCTGATCGATAATTTTATATGAGAAGTAGGTTACGTTACATTACATCTCTATAATCATTTACATTACTTTTCACATAACAATATCGATCAGCTGTTTCCTACTGTTGCAGTTACAGTTTACATTACAGTCGGGTAACTGAGCCTTTAACTTTACCTGTCATGAATTTGCCTTGCATACACTGATATTTGCATTTGATGTAAATAGCTTTGAAAGCTCTTACATTTGTTTTTGTTTCCTTGCAATGTTTGGACTCGGATTGGACAAAATACGGGAAGATATATCGACGGAAATTAAGAGTAATAGAGAAAACCTCTGTCTCAATTTCCCAGGATTGAGGCATGCAAAACTAATGATTGGAACGTATAACCAAAATCGTTTCATAGCTTTCATGTCCCTGAGTAAAAACAATCTAAGAATGCTCACAGGCTTCCTCACAGGCCATTGTAGACTGAGAAAACACCTCAACAGACGTGGCATTGAGAGTAACAGCCTGTGCAGATTCTGTGATTACGAAGATGAAACTCCGGAGCATATTCTGAAGGACTGTGAAGCGTTATGCCACAGAAGATATAGCCAATTGGGCAAGCACCTATTGGAGGATTGGGAACTGCCAACTCTGGACCCACTGGCAATCCTGAGATTCATCAGGGGATTAGGTCTAGATGAAGTGCTCTAGCACCTGGCAGGGGATACAATAGATCTACTTTGGTCGCAGTGTCCTGTGCTTCCCGCTAGACTTAATTCATTCATTCATTCATTCATTCCTTGCAAAGCAAGAGCAAGCATTGTTGTCTGTTGTGTTGTTGTTGTGGATTTTGTACTATCGTCGCGTCGGTGTGAAAGCACAAAAGCTCTTTTGTAAAAGTTTGCACATTGTGCATAGCTGGTGTAAAGTCACACTTTAGTGAATTTATTTTTATTAATTATTTAAAAAAAGTTGTTGCAATGTTTTTTTTCTTTTAATTTAATTAAATTCTTTCTGCTGGCAAATTTTTGTTTTCGTTTTTTGTTCTTCAACATTCAACAAAATTCAAACGACTTTTGCTGATAAATTGTATGTATTATTTTTATTATTTTCCTTTTATTTTTGGTTTTGCGATAATTTGTTGATATGCAAATCATTTCTTTTTTGTTTATAAAACGCTGACAATAAACTTTAAAACTAAGAAAAATATTATTTAAAGTTGAGGCGTTTAGTTCTAAGTTGTTATAAAAGTTGAGCCTCAAAACAAAGTCAGGTTTTGGGTTCTGTTGTTTTATGTCTGCATTGCAAACTAAACTATTTTGACACGTTAATTTTGAGATGCTTAAAGCATTTATGGACATGATTTTTATATCATTGCTATAATATAGTATGTATATAGATTGGTTTTTATATTTTATGAAAATAATGTTAAGTGACCCAATTTTGTATAGTTTTTTTTTTATTTATATAAATAGATCATAAATCATAGCTTACAATAGAAATTTGTAGTTTAGTTGCATGGTTAGTTATTGTTCGTTCAAAAACATCATTTATCTTCATCAGGAATTTATGATTTTGTTTTGTATTGATTGACTGGCGTTGAAAAGAAAGAAGCAAATAATATTTAGTGTTTATTTGAAAACATTAGCCATCAGTTTGCTGATTTCAATTGTTAACTTCGCATGCCCTTTACGTAACTAACGTACAGTGGTCCACACTCCACTTGCTGTTGGCAGCTGAAATGTGATGCTTTTTAGGGTTCCGTACACCAAAGGTGAAAAAGGAACCCTATTGTTTTCGCTACGCTGTCCGTCTGTCCGTCTGGCCGTCTGTCCGTCTGTCCGTCTGTCCGTCTGTCCGTCTGTCCGTCTGGCCGTCTGTCCGTCTGTCCGTCTGTCCGTCTGTCCGTCTGTCCGTCACAGGGTATTTTCTCGAGAACCGTAAGAGCTACGGACCTGAAATTTGGACAGAGTGTGTAGACCCTTGGCCGCTACAACAA
The DNA here is from genome assembly GCA_944452675.1 of Tachina lurida. Taxonomy (NCBI): domain Eukaryota; kingdom Metazoa; phylum Arthropoda; class Insecta; order Diptera; family Tachinidae; genus Tachina; species Tachina lurida. The sequence goes on from OX101755.1 coordinate 15,620,559, forward strand.
CAAATACATGAGAGTTGGAAATTAAAGGGTGTGCCAAAACGAGCAACGAAAAATTTTAAAATCCCATGTAATATACATACAATTGTATGTATGTATATTACATGGGACCCTTGGCCGCTACAACAACAAATACATGAGAGTTGGAAATTAAAGGGTGTGCCAAAACGAGCAACGAAAAATTTTAAAATCCCATGTAATATACAAACAATTGTATGTATGTATGTATATTACATGGGACCCTTGGCCGCTACAACAACAAATACATGAGAGTTGGAAATTAAAGGGTGTGCCAAAACGAGCAACGAAAAATTTTAAAATCCCATCTAATATACATACAATTGTATGTATGTATATTACATGGGACCCTTGGCCGCTACAACAACAAATACATGAGAGTTGGAAATTAAAGGGTGTGCCAAGACGAGCAACGAAAAATTTTAAAATCCTATCTAATATACACATATATATATGTATAATATATGTATATGCACTTGAAATTTGTAAAGTTCGTGTATTTTTATACAGACTACAACAACTAACACTAAAATTTAAAAAAATTTAATTAAAGGGTGTACCATCAGTTAATGTAATTTCGACTATGTAATTTTGAAAACTTGCTGTATCTTGGAAACCATAAGAGCAAACTTCCTGAAATTTTCAAAAACGGTAAAACAAAAAATCTCAAAATTATAAAATCGCCAAACCGAAAAAAAATCGTTAAAATCAAAAAAAAAATCGCCAAAACGAAAAAAAGCACCAAATTAAAAAAAATTTCTAAATCGAAAATAAATCGCGAAAACCGAAAAAATCGCCAAAATGAAAAAATCGCCAAAATGAAAAAAAATCGCCTAAATAAAAAAATCGCCAAAATGAAAAAAAAATCGCCAAAATGAAAAAAACCGCCAAAATGAAAAAAAAATCGCCAAAATGAAAAAAATTGTCAAAATTAAAAAAAAAATCGCCAAAATTAAAAAAAATCGCCAAAATTTAAAAAATCGTTAAAACGAGAAAAAAGAGAAAAATAATAAAAAAACACTATTTCAGCTGAAAAAACGTAAAAACACTGTATTAAAAAATGCTCAAAGCCCAACGTACGGAACCCTTCGTGCGCGAGTCAAAGTCGCACTTTACTGAATTTATTTTTATTAATGAAAGTTAGGAGAACCAGTTTCGGCATGTTCAATTATTGAATATCTTCAGTATTAGATTGGTTGGTATGATTGTAGCTTTTTTTATAGCGTTAGTATGTTAATTGTCCAAGTTATATGTATGTGAGTGATTTCTTTCTCAAACAACCCAGCGAACAATTTTGTGTCTTGATTGCAATATATAGACTTTTGTCTACTTTCTCTTTTGAGGGAAATATTTTTGTAAGACATTTTAAAGCGCTAAAAACCACGCTTAAGGCTAGGGTTGATATTCTACATAATCGTAGGACTTTAAAAAAAATACAACCCTGCTATGAGGGAGTTTATGAATTCATTAAATCAGGGTTGAATTTTTTTTTTTGAAAAGTCATACGATTGTGTAGAATAGTTGGTCCTCGCAGGTTCGAATCCTGGAGACAAGTCAAAGCAGTTACGCAGTTTGTATTTTCACCCGACTGCGCAAACGCAAAGAGGGTTATTGTGTTTATCAGCCCATGTATGTATGTATGTATGTGTGTTTCTTTGCGCCACTATATAAACTGAAATCGTGGACTGATTTGGATGATTCTTACAACAATAGATATGTCTTAATCCTGGAAGTGTCATTAAAGATATGACAGTCGTCAAAATTCGATATGGAGGCCAACAGACGCCATTTTGTAAATACTAAAAAAAAAAGTCGGCGAACTATATCAAAATGGATATCATTCGACAGGTATTTTAAAATCATCTTTAGATTTCTCTTACGATTTTTAATTTCGAATGACCGTGTAGGATATTTAACGGTTCAAAGTTGGTCGCAGTCGGGTTTTTTAATTTTTTTTAAATACTACTTCTTTTTAACTATAATTTTTCTAAGAAATTTTATGTTAAATTATCAATTAAATAATATTGAATTAAATTTTATTCGTGATGTTATACGCTTAGTGTGTATCTAACGATATTTAAGTTTGTTGTGGCTGCAGTGGTAAGCACCTTGACTACCACGCGATGAGTTCCGGGTTTAAATCTTGGCCCGGGAAGCCAATTATATATGTAGATACAAACATTTTTCTGATGCCTGTGCCAATAGACACACGTATGTAAGTATATATGTGACTACATTAAATTAAATTCATGTTGTTTCAACTTGAAATAAGTTTGATTCAACATGGTGCTTCGTGCTATTTCAGTATCGAACTTACGTTGTTGCAATTTGAAATAACTTTGATTCAACATGATGCTTCATTTTGATTGTTAAATCAAACATGAAATAAAGTTATTTTAAAAGGAAAAATTTTCTTTAAAGACTTCTTTAAATCATGTTAAATTAACATGAAACACATATGAAGGAAAATCATTGATGAAAATTATTAAATTAACCTAGTTTACGTAGATTTTAATGTGAAATTTTTCTGTGTGTGAGTTTCTATAAAGGTGGAGGTTGTTTTTAATTCACATGAAAGCGCACAACAGGACTAAACTGGATTATGTGTATGTCCCCGGACCTAACCTAACATAAGCTGAATTTCCGGAGTTAGTATGTTCTAAGACTCATATGTATTGCAATTTATGGCAAATATTTTTGTTAAACCTTTTAAAATATTTTATTCATGTTTTTGGTTAGTTTGGTCCCTTCTCTGAAAAAGTCCCATACGAAGAAATTTAGAATTTTTTTTTTCATGCTGTATACAGTATTAACAATGTAATTAATTATCCATCTCTGATGCTTGTGTTAATGTCAAAGAGCATTTGATGAGGTGTCTCTTAATGAACAGCCGCCGCCATCGCAAACCATTGACGTCATTGAAAACATTTATCAAATATATTTTTAATTGATAGTGATATAAAAATTTAATGAATGGTGCTTTTGGAACATTTTAATTGTTACTGTCCATAAGTCTAATTAAAAAGGGAGATTTTATTTTTTTAAATAAGCGTGTTCGTTAACTATTCCAGTCTCATTGATATTCAGTACATGATTTTTCAATCATTTAATATTTTTATTCCAACCTTTTCTTAATAACTCCCACCCATATTTTGAGTTTCACAAAAAAAAAAAAATACCAATTTACATATGAAAATATAACGTGACTTGTAGTTTACCTGAAAGCCAGAGATATCTAAATAATACAAAAACAAGTTTAAATTAAGACAAAAATAAACTTAAAAGATAAAATCCGGAACACGTCTCAAGTTAAACAATTGTAGCATAAACTCACACCAGCCACAACAACAACAACAACATGATTTCATAGGATTTTATTTAAATAAAAAGATTTTCAAAAGAAAACAGTTGCAGAAACCTAAAAAAAAACAAACAAACAAAAATATTAGTTTTGTATTCACAAAAGTTTTGCCCCCATATTCATAAAATTTAAAATGAGTTTGTGATTTATTTTATTTCAAATTTTTATATAAAACATTTTCTTAAATATGGGGTTGGAGTTTAAAATATCTCTTTTTTCATATAAATTTAAAGATTAAACATAAAAAAATTAATTAAAGTGCGAACGTTGGCCTATATAATCGAATATTTTACCTGTACCTGTAGTACGATTCACTAACTTTGTGCACGATAATCACATCGTTAAAATAATTATAACGAAAATTTATCGAATTTGCTATTCAGTAACATTTTTAACGATATTTGCTGTAGGTTAATGTCAGCTGTGTCGTCATTTAAGCAATAATAATTTATGTGCTGTTAATTTTATCGACAAAAATCAAAAAACAGAAAATATCAGCTGCGTACTATCGTTAAAAAGAAGTTACAGAATCACATAATCGTTATTGCAAGCGAAAAAATGTATAGACAAAAATTACTGAATTCAATAAATTGTAATATTTATCGATATATTTTTTCGTTTGCGGTAACGATAATGCGATTCTGTAATTCCTTTTTTACCATAGCGTATATTTGTCTTTTACTCGCCATTTAATTTTATATCAAGAGAAAAGTACAAAAAAAAAGTAAACAAAAACTAAATTAATTTAATTTAATTTACTTTACTTTTCTACTTCAATCGATAGCGAATATCGTTAAAATATGTTACTGAATAGCAAAGTCGACAAATTTTCGTTAAATTTTTTATAGCGATACGATGATTATTGTAATAAAAGTTACTGAATCCAGGTACTGAAGGAGACATTTAAATTTTTTGTTTGTTTTGGCGTTTTTTTGTTTAAGCGATTTTTTCGTTTCGCTGATTTTTTTCGGTCCTTGGCGATTTTTTTAAATTTTAGCTGTTTGCTTTATTTTTGGTGTTTTGTTTAGTTTTGGCGCTTTTATTTTCTTTTTTGGGCTTTGGCTATTTTATTCAGTTTTGTTTAGTTTTAGCGATTTTTTTTTGGTTTTTTTTAGTTTTCAGCAGACTTTTTTACTTTTATTTTATTTTTTGGCGTTTTTTTTTAATTTTTGGCGATTTTTAAATTTTTTTTTCGGTTTTTTTAGTTTTTAGCAGACTTTTTTACTTTTGGTGATTTTTTTACGTTTTATTTTTCATTTAAGCGCTTTTTTAATCTGGCGATTTTTCGGGGCCGGACACTACATATGAAATACAAACTTTAGTTTATATAATCGAAGATTTTAGCTGATGTAAAAATTTTTAATTTTATTTTTGTTTTGGCGTTTTTTTAATTTTAGCGCTTTTTTCGTTTGATCGATTTTTTGTTTTGGATTTTTTTTTTTTAGTTTTAGCGAATTTTTAGTTTAATTGATCTGTCTTTTTTCGTTTTGGCGATTTTTAATTTTTTTTTGCGATTTTCTTAATATTTTGGCTATTTTTTTAATTTTTTACTGACCTTTTTACTTTTTGATTTTTTTTTGCGTTTTAGTGATTTATTTTAATTTTGGTGATATTTTTAATTTGAGCGCTTTTTTAATTTTTGGCGATTTATTTTTAATTTTTTGCTGACCTTTTTACTTTTGATATTTTTTTTTGCGTTTAAGTGATTTATTTTATTTTTGGTGATATATTTCATTTAAGCGCTTTTTTCTTTTTGGCGATTTTTCATTTTGGAATTTTTTTTTAATTTTAAGATTTTTTAGTTTTAGCGTTTTTGAAAATTTCAAGACTTTGCCTGCTAAGTTTTCCAAGATATAGCAAGTTGTTAAAACTGGATAGTCAAAATTACATTAATTGATAGAATACCCTTTAATATAAATTTTTTAATTTCAGTGTTTATTGGTTGAGACTGCATAAAAATGCTGGATTTCAATATTTTTCGTTGCACTCTTTAGAGTTTAGCCTTTAATTTAACTGGCATATATTTGATAATGTAGTGGCCAAAGTTTTACATATTCTGTGAAAATTTCAGATCCGTAGCTCTTACGGTTCACGAGAATACAGCCTTTGGTGCACGGAATCCTAAAAATTAATGATTACGGGATATTGCCGGGTCTGCCTGCTTTTATGTCGGTGTGGCAACATTTGTTAATGTGTACATTTTTCAAAGGACTGCCTTAAAGAAGCAGTAAAATTGTTGCCATATACAGTGTAACCTTAAAAAATAAATCATGTTTCCTCCACTGCGGAGGCAGGTGACAGTAGGCCTTTTTGCCTTTAGAAAGAGAAATCATTTCACTTGTACTAAAAGCCCGAGTGCTAAAATTTACTTTTTTACAGCTGGCAACTCTTCTTAAGTATTTAGTTGCCAGTGGTAGTGTTGCCCATTTACTTTCATTTTGTTTAGACGTCATGAAGAGTGCAACAACATTTTTTATGTTGTTTATATCGTTACGTTGTAGCTGACATTCGTCTGCATACAGCAAATCATTTTGCCATCCATCCATCCATCCAGCCAACTAACAAATGCTTTTAATGCTGTCGTTTGAATGGTAATGGCTCGTGTAAATTGCAGGCAATTTTTTCCATATTTTTTTTCTTATTGCCAGTTTGTACTTAAAAAGAATCAAGGTGACAATGTTCATGCTAAAATGCATGTGTTTGCAACAACAACAGCAACATGCAACGAAATTCATGTATTTTTAAATGTTTTTCTTTCTTTAATGGAAAAATAAAATAAAGAACTAACTACACAACTGCAATAAAATAATTGAACATGGTAATAATGTCAACAGTATTGCAATGACAACTAAAACTGCAGCACTAAATCAAAGGAGAGATTTGTGGCTGATAGAAAGAGAGAGGGATAGTAAGAGAAAGAAATGGATGTATTTGAAAAACTGCTTGCAAAAGCTTTCATGCAGATGATCGCTAAATATGTCAGTATTAGTGACACCGTAAATGATTTTAATCTCATAAAACACGTCTATGCGACACCCGCGAATGTTTTATTCCGTGTGCAATATTGAAAGCAAAATACAACAACAACAACAAAAATGTTAAACTGCATGATGTTTAACATGTTGCATTGAGGTGTTGCTAAAATGTGGAGGTGTTAAATGTTTTATAAATGATGAGTCACGTGATGGTTTGGAATAATATAATTTATACGTCAAACTAAAAAAAAATATGTATGAAAAATGGCCTAGTTTAAATTAAGATTGTGCAGAGACTGAAGGCTCAGTTACCCGACTGTAATGTAAAGTAACTGTAAAGTAGGAAACAGCTGATCGATACTTTTACAATATCGATCAGCTGTTTTCTATTGTTGCAGTTACTTTACATTACAGTCGGGTAACTGAGCCTTGAAGAGTTATTATTACTGGCGCTTAAATAGCGATTATTTATAATATTAAAAAACAAAATCGAAATATTCTATATTTTTGATTTATTTTTATTTTTAATTTACCGCACCCTATGCGTAAAATAATGGGTGATTTTTTTTAAGAGCTTTCGGATTTGATTTAAAAGAAATGCATAAAATTTAGAGAATTGTATGAAATCTTTATTTTAATCGATAGAACGATCGGTATATATAATTCAATGTTTAAAGAGATGATTTCATGTAAATGTAGACCGCGGCTACGCCTCAAATGGTTCATACGCTGGCTCCAATTTTGGCATAAATTGGAATAAATTCTTCAACCATTGCCGACTTGTTCCTATAGACACATAATAGCCCCACAAAAGCTAGTCTAAAGGCTTTACATCGCACGATCTAGGCTCTAATTTTTCTCCTGATGTGCATTAGTGTCCCTTTGTATTAGTTGTAGGAAAGTTCATGTAATGAAAGCATAGTCACTGGTCACTGAACTAAACCGACTTCAGCAGATACTAATCCTAAAGCAACATCAGAGCGCCCTCCTTCGTTGTGTAGCAGAATCATCGGCGAAGTAAATAACCAATAAAGTGGCTACACAGCTTCAAAAACAATTTAATTCGCCTCATTTAACACCAGAGGCGCTGCAGCACTGCATTAATAAAAACGTGCAAAAAGCAGAGTTGTAAAAGAATAAAGCTTTCCTCTATCTCTTCCTTCACCACATGACTTCTCTATCACTGTCCCTTTCCCAAAGAAGGTAACACCTAGTAATAGTAGTAGGCATTCATTGACTGAGTGTTGTTCTTCTCCTTAAAAAATATTGAACGCGCCCAAACGTGAAATAAACTGTTCACCGGACTCGCTTCTCAATCGGGCCATTGTTTCGCGTGCTGTGTGACATTTGACACCGTCTTGCTGAAACCACATGTCAGTGAAGTCCAGATTTCCCATTTTGGACAAAAAAAAATTAGAGTAACAGAGGGCCAATTAATGAGAACAGCCCCGAATCGATAATTCGAGGTCACCAACAATACTGGCGGATACAGCTGCGTGATTTTCTGCTGTCTACGTATGGGTGTTGAAGGTTTAATGTTCAATAATGTAAATTTGGTGCGAAAATTAGTCACAAGATTCCTCAGAAGGTCGCCCAAACTGACCATAGAATGGAAAAAGTGCACGGATGCACGAGCATGAATTTTGATCATAAAATTCAATAATCTGCAAACGTTGGTCATTTGTACGGCGATTAGAGACCAAACTGAATATCTTGAACAGCTCAGCTGCCAAAAAGAAAGTTGCTAACAAATCACCCTTTAGATAAAACTCTAAGAAGAACAAGGTTTTTCGTCAGAAAGATGCACTTTTTTGCATTCTCTTTTTCTTATGAAGTGTTAGTACTCGGACCCCTGCAGACCCACCAGTTACTTGATATTTTTGGTGTCATTTCTTTTTTTTTTAAGTCTTAAAATAAGAGGCCCATTTTAATACGTAAGACAAGGAGTACTTTTAAGCGAAATTACCGAATGTTTAATTAATTGTAAAGAGTAGGGTATGCTATTAATAAGGCAAACAATATCAGCCAAATGCCGAACCGCCACGGCTCCGTTTGCAGGTCTATAATATTTTTATGAAAGTTTCCAACACCAATTCGAATGTCATCAATAACTTCACGAATTCAATCTTTGAGGTCTTGAACCGTTAGTGGTCAATTGGCATAAACCTCATCTTCCACGTAGCCCCAAAGAAAAAAATTTAACGATGTTAAATCAGAAGATCTCGATGGCCAATTTTGATGGACTTTTCGGGAAATCAAATGGTTAGGAAACCTTTCATATAAAAAAACGATGGTATCGTCTTCTTAAAATAATAAATGTCGTCCACATATTGAATCTTGCAATTCCGAACATACAAAAGCATTAATCATCATTCGAAAGCGCAATCCATTCACCGTAAAAGTTGCTCTTATCCACATTTTCGAAAAAGTAAGGTTAAATGACCCGGCCAGACCGAAAACTGCACCAATAAGTCACACGTTGAGTAGGAAGAGGATTTTGATTAATAATTCTCGTTTTTCCGAGGCTCTAATGCGACAATTTTGTTTGTTAACATAGCCTCAGAGGTGAAAATGGGCCTCATCACTCAAAATGATTTTTCCATGAAATTCCAGATTATTTTGATGTATTTCAAGGGATCTTGATGGTCGGTAGGCATAAGTTCTTGTGTTAACTGAACTTGAAAAGCCTTAAGATCTAAATCTTTATGTAAAATACGGTGTAATGTCGTTTGTAAAATGCCCAATTCTAATGATAGACGATAAATGAACAAACCTGGGTTTTCCTCAGCATTATCGGCTGCAACAGCAATATTATCAGTTGTTCATGAGTGACGTGCACAAGAGTGCGATTCTTCACATCACTAACTTGTCCCAACAGCTAAATATTTTTCAGCAGCTTTACAATTACTGAGCGAGAAGCTGCTTTACGACGATCCAAAAGAGCGAAATTTTCATCATTTTGATAGTGAATTTTAATAATTTCCGAGCGTTGTTCAAGCCGTATATCGTTCCTTTTTTTATTAAAACAGATGTGTTTACTTAAATTATTCGTACGCGTCTGACTAGAAACAGTTCCCACTCATGTATTTAGTCCTAGTTTACACTATGCAAGTCTCATTATCCTAGCAAACTAATCAGCTTAGCAATAATATTTGCATAGTGTAAACTAGGACTTAGCGTGAGTCAAGCGGCCATGAAAACGTTTGGCATTAGTAAACGTGGGTGAGTGGATTGTTTTTGTGATTGTAGATACAATGTAGAGTAATTGAAGAATTCAGTACAGCAAAAAAGGAAAAAAAAATTTCAGCGTAAGTTCGTTCATGGCAGCAGACACCTAAAAATGCTTTGTGCTAGTGACCGTGAGTGATAGACGTGACAACAGTAAATTTTCTTTGTGGCTTGTAGGGCCACGACAAAATTCAGTAAATCACTTTTTCACTATTGAAATCGATGGTACAGCGTCCCCATAGTACGGTTTCAAGCTTAGCTTTTATTTGAGGTAAATTCACCTTTTTCAACTTTGTTCTCAAATCACTCGGTATTCTGCTATCAATGGCTGTCAAACACAAACGAAATGACTCAGCTTGTTCAAATGTTGGCAGTAGCCAACTGAAAGTTCACAGAAGCAGTGTATGCCTTTTAGTTTAGAATTCCCGCTTCCCCGCTTCAAAAACTAATGGAGTTTTTTTTATTGAAATTGATTAAGGGGCTTAAAAGCAAAAGGGTACAAGTGCAAAAAAGAAAATTCTATTTAATTAAGCCCCAAAGTTATTTTTCTAGTTAAGTTGTTGCTAGTAGTAAAACTTTTTGTACAATAGATTTCAGTTTGAGGTTATCATACAGCTCTGAATTTGTATGACACTGATGGATATAAGCATTAAGTGGTGATTGCTGTATATAACAAATTTTTAAAATTTTGGCACTTGTAATCCTTTGTTTATGAGCCACTCAATGGATAAAAATAATAATAAACGATTTCGTGAACATTTCGGGAGCATTTCGTGAACTAGAGTTGTGTAAGAGTAACATATTTTTATTTATGAGCTTAATGAGCTTTTATGAATAATATTTCTTATTCACAGAGAAAAAACTGCCTCATAGAATCAAGAAGATTTTCTCTATGAACCGTTGTTAGGCTAAGGGGTATCCCAGCACAAAGAAGCGAAGATTTTTTCATAGAGATTCCTTATTGTTTTTATGTGGTAAATCTTATTAATTTTATCAAGAAGAAAACCACATAAAATCAAGAAGAAATCTTATTATTCACAACTTTTTTTTTACTCAATTTCCGTTATTTTTGGCACCAAAAAACAATCCATAGAGAAAAACTTCTTGATTATATTAGGTTTTCTTATAAATTGTAAACTATAGGGATTTCTTATTGATTTTATTAGGTTACCTTATTGATTTTTTCAATAAGGTTTTCTTCTTGATTTTAGTAGGTTCCTATATGAGTATTTGTAAAGCATCTTATTGATTTTTTTTTAATAAGGAAATCTTCTTGATTTTATGAGGTGTCTTGTTATTTCATATCTATAAACTTTTTTCATGATCTTTTTAATTTTTGTATAAGAATGTTTGCACAATAATTTCAATGGTTATTCAGGCTGCTTGTTAGCATGTTGGTTAGAGTGCTTGTCTATCAGGTAGAAGTTTGCTGGTTCAATACTTGGTGAGTAAGTTAGTTAAGTGTGTATAAGTAAATAACATCATTGTAGATACTACATACCTACATACATATGTATATGGTATAGAATTATAATGAAAATATATAAGTACAGAGAATAAAGACGCAATTTTTTTTATTGAAGAAATTAATAAAATAACCTCATAAAAACTACAAGATTTCTTCTTCATTTTTTCAAAAAGGTTTTCTCCATGAAATTAATAAGATTTCCTTATTGAAAAAAACCATACAGATTTCTTATTAATTTTGTTATATTTTATGAGGTATTTAGTAGGCACTGTTTTCTCTGTGTTGAGTGACAAACTGCTCACGGTGTCATCTCTAATAATAGACTTTTAATTCGCGAACCTCTTTTTTTTTAAAAGGTTAATGACATCAATTACGCGATGAAATATTGTTTTTATTTATTTTTTTTTTTTGTTTGTTAATAAAACACAAAATAATGTAATTTAATTCTTAAATAAATGAAGTTGATTTGTGTGTATTTTTTTTTTGTCTTTTCGTAAATAACAAAAGTGCAAAAAAATATTGTTTAGCTTAATATAAAATTCTCATAAGAATGCTAAAACAAAAATAATAATAATAAAATAAGTTTTCAAAATATTTGAATATATTAAGATGTTGTGTGGTGGTGAACAAGAAAGATAAAGCTGTTAATTGTCAAATAAATTTTTGTTGTTGGCTATAAAAAAAAAGAAAAGAAAAAAGTAGCTGGGCTGGCTAAAAGAGAAGTGTTAATAAATATGGGCGTCAGTCAAACTCAAACTGTTTAATGAGTGAAAATTATGATGACAACTTATTTAATGTCTTGAAAAACAATGCTTTCCTAGAAACCTTAATTGAAAAATTTCTCTCTGGTAGAATTGAAAAAGAATTGTGGTGGCAAAATGTTAGATTTAATTTCAAATTTCTTTTAAAAGTTTATAAAAGTGGTCACAAGTGGCGCAGTTTTTATTTTTATACTTAAATAATTGCTAAGTCTATTAAAATTAATAACTTAACAAGAACAAAATTTCTATAAGCAAATGTCACATTCTTCAAAAAGCCCTACAGTTGAAACAAAAAGAAAAATAAAATAAAAAAGTTAACTGCTGTAATAGAAAAAATAATAGCAGTGAAACGCAACCAATTAACCTAAATTTTTTGTATCACAAAACTTAAAATCTTACTTTAATTTAACTTGAACAAAAAAAAAAAAAGAATGACAACACAATTTTAACACGTTCTCTCAAAATAGCGATGAACTCAAGTAATATGTACTGTAATAATATGTTTCAAGACACACCCATTTGTTTTCCGGAATTTTGTCAAGCCATACATGCAATTTTAACCCACATTTTCTTTAAACATCTTGCTGACTACTTTATTTTTTATATAATTATTATTATTTTTTTTTTTTTTGCATATTATTCATGGTCATACTTCAATGATTTTCAGTCACTATTTCGTGTAAACTTTTTCTCTCCACCCACTTCATTGACTGACTGGCTGGTGTCACTGTGTTACATGCATAAAAATATTTTCTTTGTTGGTGTTTTATATAAAAAAAAAAAAAATTTAAAAAAAAAATAATAAAACTCAATTTGCAATGTATGAATAATAAGAAAATTATTTTATAAATGTTGCACGTTAATTTTCTCATATTGTATGCTTGATTATAACTGTCATCATCATAATAATAAAGTTGTTGCTGATTTGCAATTTGTTAACTTCACGTATAAAATTGCTAATAACAGAGAGGGTGTTGGAGAGAAACAGAGATGATTTCTAGTTGTCAATTTTGTGATTATATGGAGGCGTTAAAATATTTTGTTTGATCTCTTGCCTCAGTTTTGTTTAGTGTAGCCGATATCAATTGTTGGTAATATGACAAGTCGAATGCGAAAGTAATACGAATACGAAGCAAACGGACTTGGAAATGTGTGACTAATAAAAATAATATGGTGTCGATATTTTTTTCTTTGTAACATTAAACAAGCGATAAATATGGGGTGTTGTTCTTTATATAGACCTTAAAGATTTAATCAGACTTGCCATACCATATTGATATAGCCCTAACCATAAATATATTGGCTTCACCTGTTAGTGCTGCCAATAACAACTGTTTATGTTTTCATTTCTTTATTCATTTCAAAAGTGCAACAACAAATATGTCCAACCAACAAACAGCCTATTTGTGGTTACGGCGAAAAATCAAAATTAAATTGTTTTCTATGGTTATGGTTATGGCTGACAGTGCTAACCATAAGTTTGTTTCGAACAGCTGTTTTGCATGGTTATAGATATGGCACCTCTGATTGAACCTTAAATTGGCAACACTGTTTTCTCGGCTACTTTGCCTAGTCCTAATTTCCACTATGCAAGTCTTATTGCTAAGCTGATTAGTTTGAGGGAGAGAGAAACGTCTCTCTCTCTCTCTCCTAATAAACTAATTAACTTAGCAATAAGACTTGCATAGTGTAAACTAGGATATATATATTACTTCCCGTAGTTCCTATCAGGAGCACAAGGCCATAACATATAGGTTTCATTGTGATTTATCCGATGCCAAGGTTTTTATTTCGTTCCAGCTTTTGTTTTGTCTGCCAGCTTGAAGTTCGAGTTGGTGACTCCAGGTTTGTGATGGTTTACCTCTTCTTCGGCTACATTGTGGGTTCCATTCTATAGCGTTTCTTGTGATATCATCATTGGGCTTTCGCAAAATTTCCCCTATTCATAATCAATATGCTTGAATAAATGAATTTAAATTTCCGCGAAACACTGGACAGTGCCACGGAAGAAGTTCCATTATATCCCCTTGTGTACATTAATTTAAGTCGGAGCATTCAAATCGCTCATATACCTATTCTTTCCGTCAGGCAGCTCTTAAGTCCCTCCTTTCATGGTAATTACATTTCAAGCTTGTTTTACAGTGCTTTGACTCATTACAGAAGCTATAGATATGGAACAAAGTTTCCATTTACTGAATACCTGATCACAGCAATCATTTGGGTACCAAGAAAGTGGACGAATTGGCCAGGAAAGCTTCTGCTGCTTCGCTTTTAGGCCCAGAGCCGTTTCGTGGCGTAAGTTGATAATGATTCTTAGACCACAAAGGCAGGCCAAAGCGTTCATATAGTGGCATCCTGAACGTCCGCAGGAACGATGTACGGCTTGTTACAGGTTTTCCTTCCGGTCACTTTAGACTGAACTATTCTCTGTGGACCAAGTAACCAAATTCGTTCACGTAAGAAGATGATGAAATAGCATTACATATTCTATCTTATGTAATAGTAGAAAGAGTGTTTTTCATTCTGAGTTTTTGTATTCAGAAGATATCAAGCGGGCTTCTCCAATCTCTGTGCTGACTTTCATTAGGAGAGTCATACAGAGTTTGGTTTAATTTGCAGATCTATGGGATAAAATATCCATTATGTGCCGGTCTTAAGACCCGATCTTCTTTCCTCTATTCTTTTTTATTATATTCTATCCCTTTAGCAGTTTCCAATCCTCCAAGTGGCTGATTTTTCTATGTTCAAAATCCTCAGGATATGTTATGGACTTTCATTCTCATAACCAGCGCATTTGCACAGGTTACATTGAAAAGAGGGGCAATAAATATTGACCCAACTCATTTCGGATGACAATTATGTTTTTATAGCCTGTTGTGCTCTCTTAATAAGGAATATTGGGAAGAAACCCAATAAAGAAAACCATGAAAACTTATTATACTTAGTCAGGTTAGGAATCTAGTCTCCTCAATATACTTTCTTAGGGTTTTCCAATCTGAATCCCTAAGATATTCCATATATGGTATGTTTTTCATATAGAAGATATTTCTTCTAATTTGACTGAATAGTGAACAGAGTCACAAGTAGTGTTCGAGAGTTTCATCATCATCCTTGCAAGTTCTACATGTCATATCGTCAGCAACACCCATGCGAGCCAGGTGACTTTTTAACTCTGTGTGTCCTATTATTATGCTAACCAAATTCCTAAGTGTTGGCCTTTTTAAACTTAGTATATCTATTGTTTTTTCAATATTTGGGTTTGCACAGGCTGTTACTCTCAATGCCAAGTGAGGTGAGGTGTTTTCTCAATAAACAATGGCCTGTGAGGAAGCCTGTGACCATTCTTAGATTGTTTTTACCAAGAGTTTTGGATATACGTTCCAGGCTTTGCAGGCCTCCCTCAAGGGAGATTGAACCAGAGGTGTGCCCTGGCAATCCAAGTCCTTTCTATAATTGAAGAGACTACGCCGATGATATCTGCCTAATGTCGCATACGTTCAACGACATGTCTTGTAAGCTACGACTGCTAGAGTCAGCGACAAAGAGAGCAGGTTTGAAAAGCAACTTAAGAAAGACTAAGTACAGGCGTGGAAGCTCAGACAGCAGTGTGGGACTCCAAGTAAATAATGCAGTTCTGGATGAAATTGACAGCTTCTGCTTTCTTGGAAGCATAATTAACAATACAAGTGGATCAAGTGCGGACGTCGCGATTGGAATCAATTGTGCTAGGCGTTCGTTTGGCCTCCTGAACCCATTATTGAAGGCTTGGCATATACCCATAAAAACAACAATCAAATTATTTAACTCTAATATGAAGTCAACCCTATTGTATGGATGCAAAACTTGGAATGCGGGTGGTCAAGGACCTCGCTTAGGCCGGGATTGATCCTTAGCGTTAACTGTATCGATTAACTCCCACATATATTTAACAAACCTTAGCAGTCTACACTGTTCCACTTTCGATACAAGTTCAAGACTCGGAAAAGTGTGACCACCAAGACAATTATATCTAGTGTGGCTTAAAGCCAGACACTGGCATAGTAGATGTTCATTACCCCGGGTTCCTTATATTTCCTGCAGGTACCGTCAAGTATTCGTCCCATTTTGACAGCATACGAAGCCGTCCAGCAGTGTACAGTGTGAGCACCAAATCACAATTATAAACGTATTGCAGTTATTTACCCAACAGATCTCTGAAGCAAATATAGAAAATCTTCTGGCCAACAGTGACCTGTGGGCAGAAGAGCCATCGATTGGAATCCTCACAGTAGAGCAGGAGACGAAGAAGACCAGCTCATGCATGTAGAAGAATATACATGGATTAGACAAATTAATAGCACATAATAGACCTCACTGGAATGCATTTGTTACTTCCCTATGCTTCACATTGGAACGACGGGAATAAATGTAATATATAAGTCCACAAAACGTTTCTAGTCAGAGCATGCGTATGCTAGGCCCACTCCTAGACAGTTTGTATATGTTTTTGTTCGCTTCTACTTCAACGTATCCAAGAACCGCGCGGAGTGAGATCTTCCTCATGCTGATTCCCAAATCTTGTTAGAGGTAAACCAATATGAGCTAAGTGCTTTAATAGCAGTCCGAGAAGATGGTTATATCTCTTGCTCGGTAGTCCCTCTAAAGATTAAATTGTGCGCATCTCTCAGTGTTACTAGTTTCCCCCCCCCCTTTGGTAGGTTAGGTTAAGTTAGGTTAATCTGGGTGGTCAAGAACCTCGTAATAGACAGGGATTGAACCTGTAAGTATAGCAGCCTAGTTCGTGGTAACTGTATCGAATAACTCCCACACATATTTAACAAACCTTAGCAGTCTACACTGTTCCACTCTCGATACAAGTTCAAGACTCCGAAAAGTATGAGAACCAAAAGACAATTTATATATAGTGCGGCTTAGAGCCGGACAGTGGCATAGTAGATGTTCTATTATTTCAATTACCCCGGGTTCCTTATATTTCCTGCAGGTAGCGTCAAGTATTCGTACCATTTCGACAGCATACGAAGCCTTCCAGCAATATCCAGTGATTACCCCCCCCCCGCCCCACCTCCTTAAAAATTTACGGTAGCTTCTAGTTAATATTAAAAGGAATTACAAAAAAGAAAGATCAGACTTCTTTTATGATAATAAAAATAACAAATGAATAGCAAAAGAGCCACAGGATATTCCAAGAGCATGAACTTCCTACCATGAGCTACCAAATAACTTACATCTTCGTATAGGAAGCTGAGGCTTCCGCGATGCTTTTCAAGAGTTTCTTATAAGATAAGGTTAAACTCTCTAAGAGCAGCCTCTCAATTACAATCAGCTGGTTCTGCTACAAACTTGAGACGATGATGACGATGCAACGACCTTCGAAAACAGCTAGTTGTTCCGTTCTGCTAGTGGTTGTCAGAATATTTACCATTAACTTTGGTGTTATTTGTTCATTAATAATTATCATATGTAATTTGGTTTACATAGCGATACGAGCTTTAGCCTAATCAAATCATAAATATAGTGAAACGTGTAGCTTTAAAAGAAATATCCTAGAAATTTCTGGTTCGAAATATCCTAGAAATTTGTGGTTAGCAGGCCATACTGAAATGTTTAAAAAGTACAAAAGTACGAATGTGAAAGGAAAGTCTGCAATTCAACAAAATGATGAGTAGAGGAAGGACAAAGATGACATAGAGAAGGTTTACTTTCTTAAATTTACTGTTAAAAGTAACGTTACAAGTTTAACAAATTGAAGAAAAAAAAAAGAAAATCGCGCTTTAAGTGCTTGTGATTATCACCCACTCTATTTAATTAGTTTAATCATCTTTATCTCTTAATCTCTTACATAATTAAAAGGAAATGCAAACTAAATAACATTATAACCACGCTTTACTCCAGCAAGCGATGATGATTAAAACAGTTCGTTTACATTAAATTTTCAGCGATAAAGATGCCATAATAAATATTAAATTTTAAAGTTTTAGTTCAAATATATACATACATGCACAAATATAAAATATATTTGCGGGTTTCAAAGAAGCAAAAGTCGCAACTGAATTGCTTTAATGCATGTTGAACTTTGTGGAGAAAGAAGAATCATTTGACTTTTTTAAAAAGTTCGCATTTTACACGTAACATTTTTGTTTGTATCATGTTTCGTTACTGTTTTTGTTGCATTCATTCTTTTCTCTATCTTTCGCTGGCTGACTGCTGCCAGCGGTGTATTTAAATCAAAGAACTTTATATGTACGAGTATCTGTTAATGTAATATTTTTCCCTACTACTTGTTGATTCAGAATTTTATTCCTCTATCATTCTTTTCTTTTTCAAACAGAGTCTTAGATGCGAACAATAGCATAGAATTTATACGGTGTGAATAATAAGATATAAATAATTTAATTTCCTGTTACTTGTAAGAAAGTCGCTGCGGAGTTTAAGAAGTAACAGGAAAAAAATAGGAAGTTGTTTTTTATATATACAAAAGAAGTTTCATGGAATTAAAACCGAATAATAAGTAATATTAAAAAGAAGAGCAGAAAAGAAAAATAAACTTTAACAAGCCTTCTTCTTATGGGCAACACTACAGTTTGACAGTTAATTGAAGTCATATTTAAATTTCCAGCTCTGTAAGATATAATTCAAGGCCAATCCGTACCAGGTGGTATAGATTTACAAATTCTTCATATTCGCCTTACATATTAGTTAGTGATAAAATTTCCTACTGAACGATTTTAGCTTTGATTTGACACAACAGAAATTAACAGCTGATCACCATATGTTTGCATAGAGATAATTCTATGTGGCATCAATAATCAACAATATACAAAGAACTTTTCAAAAATTTTACTGACAAATGTGTATTGACATCTAAGGGATATTCAAATTACAAGCAGCGAAAACAATCACTTGGGATATCGAGGTCACCCGGTATGAATTCGCCTTGGAACTTTTCTCATAATTATTCGAATTGTAAAATGTAATTCAAAGCATATTCATATAAGGTATACTCAGCTCAATTCGCTTTGAGAAATTTTTTACTTTAAATGTCAAAAAAAAAATTTACTCACATTACAAGCGGCGAAAATAGTCACCTGATCCCTTGCGACCACTTAGTATTAATTCGCCTTGATGTAATCTTAAGTTTTCTATTATTTATAAATATTAGATCTGAACCTTACTTAAGATATATGTTTATAATAATATTTCTTTCCATTTTCTTTTCTTTTCAATTTTAAATCTGGTATGTAATTTTTTTTTATAATTTTACTTCAAATAAATAAATAAATGGATTCTCTCAAAGCATATTCATATAAGTTATACTCACCTCAATTCGCTGAGGCGAAAAATTCACGCCTTGGAAGTAAAAAAAAAATTATTGAAAAATTACAAGCGGAGAAAATAGTCACCTGAGCACTTGTGACCTGAGCTGATATGGATTCGCCTTAACAAAATTCTTCACTCTAGGCCAAGCTGAACTCATATCAGGTGGTCTTAACAGCTCTGGTTGTAATTTATATATCCAAGGCGAATTCATATCAGGTGATCTCGTTTCAGGAGATGTTGATCAGCTGTTAATTTGCTCTGGTGTCAAATCAAGCAAAACGTTCTTAATATTTTTGAACGCAGCAAACTTTGCACTAAGAAGTTTACACTTATTTTCCCCAGTGTTGCATTTGCTTACAAACTGGGACCTCAGTGAGTTTTATTTTTATATATTTACAAATTAATTGAGATCGTTTATTTTTCATGGCTAAAAATAAATTAAACAACTGCTGCCTTGAAACTTATAACACATGTTTAATAAGATTGCCACTTGTCACCAAGTAATTCTTTTTCAAAAAATACTAGCGCCATCTATATGTCAGGTCCGTATTGTAAAACGTAAACTGTATTTACACTGTCTGAACCAAGTGTTGAGCAACATTTGAGTTCATTGAAGATAGAGCAGGGTATAGTGAAGAGGAGAGCAATTATATTTTCCTCTCTCTCTCTCGCTCTCTCTCTCGCTAATGAACTAAAAAGTTGCTTAACTCAAATTGCCGCGTGTGAACCCAGCGTGACGTTTCAAAAACAACAGGTATTGCCATATTGACATAAAAGTTAGTGTAGCCGGTATTAATATACATTCAAATGAGAATGTGAGAGAATAATTGATGGTTTTAAAACTAGGCTAGGTTAGAGAACTCTCTAGGGAGTTTAAGGAATAGGATAGATTCTTGATATTTTCTATTCTGAATATCACTGAGCAACTTCAGCTAAAATTGCCGCGTGTGAACCCAGTCTTACGTTTCAAAAACAGCAAGTGTTGCCATATTGATATAAAATTCAGTGTAGCCGGAAGTAATATGCAATCAGATGAAAGTCTGGGAGAGTAATTGATTGTTTTAAAAACTAGTCTAGGCTAGAGAACTGTTTGCTCTCTCTAGGGAGTTTAAAGAATAGGATACATTCTTGGTATTTGCTATTTTGTATATCGCTGAAACTTCACGGTGTTAGCTGATGAACCACGAGCATTTGTGCAATCGCTTATTCCAGCTTTAAGCCGCATATATGCAGAGTAAAAGTAAAGTAAAGGTTATTTGTTAGAGATATCCCAAAGCAGAAGTTATGTTATTTGCTTAAGAGATTGATGCCAAATACATTTTAAAAGGATTTGTGAAAGAGAAAGAAATAAAAGATAACAAAGTGTTACAAATTAGTTTAAAAAATTTTTAGAAATATTTAAACACAGCTCATAAGAAATATATTCAATTTGATATCATCTAATCATAACTCACAATCTTTGCTGTCCCTCTCTCTCTCTCTCTATCAGTCAGACTATAATAAGTGGTCCTTCGAACCGTATTAAGGTTGCCGGTGTTTTCAATAAGGCGCAAAAAAGTATTCCTTCTTACCATTTGACTTCTTTGGGGAAGAAATATTTTTCTAATGAAAAAAATATGGAAAAGAGAATTTCGTAAAAATTTTCCGTTCTTAACGTAACATAGAAGAGCAAAAAAAAAACACTTGCTAATTTGCACCAATTATATTTTATACATACATATAATTAATAATAAATTTCAGACTTAATGGCTCAAATTATGAAAAGTTTTCATTGTAATTAATTTTTTAATTAATTTTTAGAATTGATAAATAATATTTTAAGCTTTTTTTCTCTTACATTATTGTTTGCTTATTTAAATTTTAGCAATAACTTTTCAAATAACAACTCTTTAAACGTGTCATAAATTAAAATGATTTTTATTACATCATTTTGAAATAATTGTAACAATGGAATTACATAAGAATTTCTACAATATAATAATAAAATATAATAATACAAGCATTATCCATTATTATCTCAATAATTTATGGCAATGCGATGTTTCTTTGCGTATTTTATTGCACATACTAAAATTTTTTTTATTACATATTCTTGTTTTCATATTTAATTAAACCATATTTTATTACAAAAAAAAAAAAACAAAGTAGAAGCACCCATAAGTGTCATAATTTTAACACTATAAATTTTAAAACATTTATGTGATCTTAAATTAAAAGTAGGCAACATTGTAATTTATGTTTTTTATTGGTTTTTGTTTACATTTCTTTTTTATTAATGATGATCGCTGATGTCAGGAATGGAAAACCTGGCATTGCAAAATGCTGTAATATTTCAAAGGCAAGTGAAAAAATAGTCAGTTCAATGGGTTAGTTTGAAAAAGGAAGGTAACCAATGTTGAACCAGTTCCATTACGGGATTACACTTATCATGTTAAAGTATGTTGTGCGCTCTACTTTAAAACTATGGACAATTCCCAATATACCAAAACAAAAACCCTCTAATTTCTCTGGCCTAAGAACCTAGTTTTCTCAATATACAGTTTTTTAAAAAATTTCTCCCATATGATAAAACTAGACGCTAAACAGTGGCACAAAAAACATATCAGTATTTTATCATATTCCTGGCAAGCTCTACATGCCAGAAAAAAATTAGACATTGCCATCAGAACTACTTGCCATATTATTAATTACTTTTCTTATTTGACAAATCTCTCCCTTACAAATCATATTGCATTAAATTCAAAAAAAGTATGTAGAAGTCGATTGATGAGAAGAATGATTCTTGTAGTTTTAATATATTAAGTGAACATGTTGCCAAATAAACCAAATAAGTACTTCTCATTTTAGTGTCACGCCTTGTTAAAATCGTTAAGTTGGTAATCCAGTAGGGATGGAAGAGCTTCCACCAAAAATGCTTAATTCCCGATTACCTTTTTTTGAAATGTTTTCTAAGGATGACCATCACACTAATGTTGAGCACGTGAAACCAATTTCTCTTCTGCAAAAGGCCCAAACTCTTTGAGCCTTAATTACTCTAGACAGTATGGTCTTTCCGGTATAATATCCAATCAAGTGCTACTTCAATTTATCTTTTTGGTTAGGTTAGGTTAGCAGGCTGCTGGTGAAGAATGAAATTTAGGGGTCCAGCTCACTTGGGTCCAATACGATGATCCCTTTGTGCTACCTGTAAGTTGAAAGTAGTAGAATAAGGGGGAGGCAAGGAATATAGGGAGGATATAGATGGAAAGTTTCATTAGAATAAGAGGAAGTAAAAGAGAGGAGAGAGAAGGAGAGGAGAGGTGGGACAGGAGAGGATCTAGTGCATACACCAGTGTTACCAAAACATATATTTAAAATTACACCTCGTAGTAGCCAAAATTACCCGATTTCAGAAGAATTACACCCAATATTAAAATAAATATTTGACACATTTCAAAAATCTTGTTTAAGGTCTACTTATGATTTGGTATCAGCCCCAGTGAAATGCAACTCAAATTTTCCCAAAATAAGTTTCCGATGGCAAAAAATTCTCCTATATAATGTTCATCTGTAATATAAATTTCGAATCAAAAAAATTATTTTTTCTTGTTTTGTATAAATTTTTTTAGGTGTTTAATATCCAAACTCACAAGAAAACATGTGAAAACGATGTGAAAGCCAGAACACACACGATTTATTATATAAACCAAACGAACTTCAAATTACCCGTAAATTACACCTCAGAGCAATTACCCACGAGCTACACATGCACATAAAAATTACACCTGATTCGGGTAATTACCCGCGATTCGGCAACACTGGCATACACATGCCATAGAGGAAGGCTAACGGCCACACCAGCCGCTGCTCCTAATGTAAAGTCTGAGTCCTATTTACGATAACTCGGGCAGGCTATTGAAGGATATTCTTCCAAGGAAGCGAGGACGGAGATCCTCCAAAGCAGAGCAGAAGCAGAGAGGATGCGAAATGCTTTCCTCCTCTTCTTCATCATTGCAGCTGTAGCAGTAATCATTATACGGGAGACCCATACGTTTAGCGTGGCTTCCAAAAGTGCAGTGGCCGGTTAGTGTGGCCAAGAGATTCTTCAGCTGCTTCCTGGTGAAGCTAATGAGGTTTTTGGTTCTGTTGATATTTAGGCGAGGCCAAAGGGTTCTCGATATAACGCAAGTAGGCTCATTCCAATCAAGTGCTACTTCAATTTATCTTTTTGGTTATTTGTATCGTTTTATTTTGTAACACGGGAAATTCATAAGTAGGAACTTTGTGGTCCAGTTATAAGATACATATTTTGAGAGCTCTCAAAGCTTTTTCAATTAATATTATGGGCTGGTTTCCCTTATCGCCTCACAAGGGCTTAAATCCTTGATTGGATAGAATCCTTAATAGTAGTAGGGTAGAACTCATAATAAGAGAGAGAATATGGCTCCCTGAGATATTCCGTGACATACTTTGTTTTGCTTTGTTTACTTCACAACTTAGCCAACTCTTCTTAAGCATATGATTCATCCAAGTGGTTAATCCTTGAGCCGGGTAAAATCCTTAAGGCGTTGATAAGACTCCAGATAGAAATATGATTGAAAGTCCCTTCCATATCAATTGATATATATATAGGTAGTTTATAAGTACCTACACCGAATGATCTCTCAATATTATAAAAAAAAATTCCTGTAGCTCTTTCTGAACGAATCTGGCTCCTTTTAATGTAGATGTGTTTTTTAATTTTATTATGTCATCTAGTATTCTCCCCCTCAACATTGTGTCCTCAATTCGATCCAATATTTTCAGTAAGTATCAGATTAATATTTAGGGTTTGCATAACTTGCTTTGCCTATTTTTAGTATGAAGACAACTCTTCTTTCCATTGGGGGTGTATGCGTTGTAATACTGGTGGTTAGCCAACCTGTACGCTTTTAGGTCAATACGTTACTTAGGAAGAGCCCGTAAAATATCATCAGGTCCAGCTGCTTCACATGATGAAATTTTTATTTTTAATTGCATTATTTTCCTTTGTAGTGGTTATAATTATATTTTTAGAGGCATTCTTTATAACCGTCAAAAAAGCTTAAGCGGCATAATTTTCGAACTGAATTTTTTTTACCAAAATCGATCATTTTCGTTCAGTACATCCGAAATTTTTTAAAAAATTCACGATATGGTGTTGGCCGATCTAAGAGTAAAAGTGCGTGAGATTGTTGATGCCATAGGCATTTCATATGGCAGTTTGGTTTCGATTTTAAATGATCAGCTGGGTTTAAGAAAGTTGTCTGCAAGATGGGTGCCGCGTTTGCTCACAATCGACCACAAACGCATGTGCAGTTTCCATAGCAAAAATCCATGAATTGGGCTACGAATTGCTCCCTCATCCGCTATATTCTTCAGATTTAGCCCCGAGTTACTATTTCTTATTCCCAAACTTGAAGAAATGGCTCGTCGGAAAGAGATTTGACTCCAACAACGAAGCATTCCACAAACAAAGGCCTATTTTATGGACCTCGAAAAATCCTATTTTTTGGAAAGGATACAAAAACTGGAGAAACGTTGTACTAAGTCTATTTAGTTAAAAGGATATTATGTTGAAAAATTAATTTTTGTTTAGCAAAAGAAAAAACTGTGTTTCATTCAAAAAGTAAAAAAATACTTATTGATCCACGCTCGTACTTTCAGTTTTTTTCCGGCGGGCTCTGTTAAAAAGCTTTTTAACCTATTTCCTAAGATATATCAGATGACCTGTCAGGTTTCTTTGGGGATTCGTTCATCACGTAGTGGGCAGCACTTCTTAAAGTTTTCCCTAATGTCAATACTCAGTCTTTCCACTATCGAATCTATTATCAGCATTCTGCTGAGTATCATAGGAGTTTGTGCTGTAGACTTCACCCAAACCTCGGCCAGGCTGTTTTCGTCATATTTCTCTACGTAATAGGGTGTGGGAGAGAGTGTTCTGTGGTCATAAAAATGTAGCGATGGCCCGAGAAGGAATGCAAATCCTTCACTTCAATCGCGAATATAATCAATTAATTCGATTTAATACTCGTAATATAAAATGAACATATTACGAAAATATTACATTTAAAATGAAACCATACTTTTTCTTAGACAGGTGACAGACAAATTAACGTATTCAGTACTGGAAGAAAATTTAGAATTTTTAGAAATTTCGTACGACATCGAAGGGTTTACACTTGAACATTTGCTTAAAATTGTATTAGTTTATTTATAAATTTCCATTTTGCACAGCTGTTGAAATTTTTTATTAATTTGCTAAAGTAAATTATCTTTTAAAATCTCTATTTTCCATCTCTGCCTAATTTAAATGCACTCTCACTAATACAGTTACTGACAGCCGAGAACAACAACAAGATCAAAATAATGTGTTTGCATTCTCTGTGGCTGCATCCAAAGTTTTGTTTTATTTACAAAAAAAAAAAAAAAGTGAAACCTAAAAATTAATTTGACATTTGTTTCTTCACATTTAAAACAAACAAAAAAGAGGTGTTTACAGTGAAAATTATTTAAATTTCTATCGAAAAGGGGAAGTTTTAAACAAGTTTGGTTTTTATTTATGTCTCTCCATTTGTTCTTAAAATAACAACAAAATACTTATGTGAATGTGTTTGTTGATACAACAAATTGTTTGAGTTTTTAATAAAATTTAAAATTATTTTCCGGTTTTTATGTTTTATGTATTTAATTTAAAAAAATAATCTGATGGCACACATTTTGACAAGATTATTGAAATAAAAAGGGAAAACAAAATCTTTAGTTATCTTGTCATCATGTAAATAAAATTTAAAGCACATGTTTTAGAAGAGAAAATGCAATGAAGTTTATTACACTCAGGTAATATAATATTCGTTGGCTTGTAAAATTACTTATAAACATAATTATATACATATGTATGTATGTATGCATGCATATCTATTTTAATTTTGTATATTTCTTATATAAAATTTTGAATTTTGTAACGGAATTCTTGGAAATCTTATACAACTTTCACTTAACTGATTTTTTTAAGCAAATAGAAATTTCCATAATTTTTATAATGGAAGTTAACACTTTGATGGATATTTTATAAAAGGTATATTTTTATAATTGATATTTTTATAAAAACTAACTTTTATAAAATGTACTTTTTCTAAAAGGTACTTTCTACAAAAGGTAATTTTTAAAAAAGGCACTTTCTACGAAAGGTACTTTCTACAAAAGGTACTTTTTACAAAAGGTACTTTCTACAAAGGGTACTATCTACAAAAGGTACTTTTTACAAAGGGTACTTTATACAAAAGGTACCTTCTACAAAAGGTACTTTATACAAAAGATACGTTCTACAAAAGGTACTTTTTATAAAAGCTACTTTTTTAAAAGGTACTTTCTAAAAAAGGTAATTTCTACAAAGGTACTTTCCACAGAAGGTACTTTCTACAAAAGCTACTTTTACAGAAGGTACTTTCTACAAAAGCTACTTTTTACAAAAGGTACTATCTACAAAGGGTACTTTCCACAAAGGTACTTTCTGCAAAAGCTACTTTTACAGAAAATATTTTCTACAAAGGGTACTTTATACAAAAGGGACATATGTTCTACAAGAGGTACTTTCTAGAAAAGGTACTTTTTATAAGAAAGTACTTTTTATAAAAAAATACTTTTTATAAAAGATACTTTTTTTTAGGCCTTGCTGAAATTTTCAAAAAAGCTAAAACTAAAAAGTCCCAAAATTATGAAATCGCTAAACCGAAAACAAATCGCAAAAACTAAAATAAACGCCAGACTAAAAAAAATTTCTAAATAAATATAAAACCAAAAAAATCGCCAAAATTAAAAAAAAAATTGACAAATGAAAAAAAAATTGCAAAAACCGAAAAAATCGTCAGAAGGAAAAAAATCGCCAAAACTAAAAAAAAAACTCCAAAAACAAAAAAAAAAAACCTTGAAACAAAAAAAAAATCGTCAAAAAAAACGCCAAAAACCGAAAAAATCGCCAAAACGAAAACAAGCGCCAAAAAAAATGTCAGAACTAAAAAAGCACCAGAAACCGAAAAATCCCAAAAACTAAAAAAATTCCAAAAAGGTTAATGTAATTTGGACTGCGTAATTTTGACAAATTGGAAACCGTAAGAGGCAAACTCTTGAAGTTTTCAAAAACGCTAAAACTAAAAAAAAACCCTAAAATTGTAAAATCGTCAAACTGAAAAAATAGCCAAAAACCGAAAAAATCGCCAAAATTAAAATAAATCGCCTAACCGAAAAAACGCCAAAAACTAAAATAAAACCGCCGAAGCAAAAAAAATCGTCAAATGAAAAAAACTCCATAAACCGAAAAAATCTCCAAAACGAAAACAAGCGCCAAAGCTAAAAAATCTCTTAAATTAAAATAAATCGCCAAAACCGAAAAAATTGCCAAAACTAAAAAAATTGCCAAAATTAAAATAAATCGCCAAACCGAAAAACACGCCAAAAACGAAATAAAAACGCCGAAACAAAAAAATCGCTAAAGGAAAAAAACGCCGAAAACCGAATAAAAATCGCCAAAACTGAAAAAACACCAAATACGCAAAAAAACACCAAAACAAAAAAAAAACCGCCAGTACTAAAAAACACCAAAAACCGAAAAATCCTAGAAACGAAAAAAATTCCAAAACTATATATACATACATATATTATAGGTGAACACTTCGTGTGCGAGTCAAAGTCGCACTTTACTGAATTTATTAGATTTTGTGCTTGCTACCATGAGATAGATCCAAAGCAATTTGTTAAAATTTATTATTTCATTAGTGACATTTGTAACCCCAGGATATTTAATTAAAAATTAAACTTAATATAAATAAAGCAAAATTGTTCAATGGTTCTCTTTGTATACTCATATTTTAATTTTTTGCTCCATTAGCCTGATTTGCATTTATGCAATTTTTTTTTGTATACCTTTAATATTTGCAAATAATGTCTGCCTGATACCCCCAGCATGTTGTTGATAGTTAAACTTGTTGCATGTCAAGCAATACTATTTTATTATTATTTATATAATCTAAAGCAGCTACTAGTACAATAACAACAACAATAATAGTTGCAGCAGCAAGATGTAAAAAAACCTAGATACTGAAATATTTTATTGCCACATTTGTTCACGTTATTAATGTTACTCGTACCAACTAAGAAATCAGGCTTAAACGAAACAGCAGTAAATCTAGTGCTTTGCTCCATGTCTTTAAGACAATGCGACAATAATTGTTGTGGCTTGGATATTTGTTTCTTGTGTCTTAATGCCTGATAAAAAAAAGCGAAGCTGAAAGGAAAAAAATAGCAAAGTTCTTCCGCAATTAGACATGACTGGAATATATTGGCCAATAGCTAATATTATTAGCCATTTGCTGTACTCGTACTTTTTATTGTTTATATAACATTTGTTACCTTTTTTTTTCCTCTCATAACGTCTCAAATAAGGACCGGTTATTTGTTGGATCACAAAAAGTTTCCATTTCAGTTGTGCAAAAGAAAATAATTGATATTAATTTCATTAAAATATTTTGCAAATAAAATAGTTATAATTAATCCATAGATTATGACAAGTGTGAACTACAGTCATGGCTAACAAGAAAGCACAAATTTGTGCTCATAACATAAGATTGATCTTTTCGAACTAATATGACATGCCGTTCGCCTCGGCTGGCCTTATCAGGAGTTATTTTAAAAACTCAAACTAGCTCATATACTGATGCCAGCAGTCACTGTCACTGTTACTCTATGGAAACTCATTCTGCTGGCGTTCTTAATTTATTAATACACTGCTTGTTATTCGCTTACAGCTGTAGTTGTTTGAAGAAACAAAAAGTGTCAATAAAACTGGTAATAAATGAAAGGAAAATTGAAAGAAAATTCATGTGTTAGCTGCCAGTCAGTCAGCCGGCCAGCAAGTTTAAATTAAACAGAGATTCGTGTTTTTTTTTGTTTTGTATTTTTTATCTTCTTTGGATTTTTATTTTTCATGGAAACCTGTATTTTTTATTTGTCATACATACGTATGGACGGATTTAAAATTTGCGCAACTTAAAACAACTTTGCACTCAATGTATGGCCAAAATCAAAATAAAAACAAACTCCAAAAAGAAAAGAAAAAGAAGTTGGCAAGAAAAAAGAAAGTTGTTTGACTGTAATTTCCTTTTCTTAAACACAAGGCATTCAATATAATTTATTTTTATTTACATGCATGTAACAATGTGTACACAAGTATTTATAAATCTTTGTCGCATCACGGTTTCTTCGGGTTTCATTCATGCCACACAACAACTCCCTTCCTCCCTCCCATAACCCCTCAAACAAAATGCAACTTAATCTGTAAGCAAAGATCTTTCTTTAAAGTTTTTTTTTTTCATTTTCATTTTTATTTTTTATGTCATTTTGTTAAACATGTAAAAAAATATTTTCTTTTTTTCAGCCAAGATTTTCATGTGCAAAAAATTTTACTTTCAACTTAAACAAAAAAAAAAATAAGAAAATAGTACATATTTTTGGCTTTTAATTGGCGAATTTTCGAATGAAAATGGAATTGTTAATTTCTTCAAAATGTTTTCTTTATTGCGTCTTTTATTTTGATTATTTGATTTTTAATTAAATTTTATTATTTAATCGCCTTTAAGCAATAGACCATAAACGATTTAATATATTTTGTTAAATATTGAGTGTTGAGAAAAAGTATTTGAAAAAACTCGCAAATAAAGTTTAATAACTTTTCAAAGCGGCAAAGAAATACATATTTTGCATTTTTTGTTTAAATTTTGCTTAGACAGGAACTTATCAGACATTAAAGAGAGTTGCCAACAGCATTTATTTAACCTTTAAAAAAATTTAGTACTAAAATCCTTTAGTAAAAAACATTTTAAATTAAAGCATACATTTTAAAACATGTACTAAAATTTAGTACATTACTAAACTATGACTTGTACTAAAGTTTCCTTCTGCTTAAAATATCCAAAATCAATCAATTAAGCGAAAATATAATTCCAGCAACAAACTTGTACTAAAACTAACTATTAATATAATACATTTCTAAAGTTTTAGTACAAATTTTTTTTTGTTATTCTTACAATTTTTGGTACCAAAGACCCGAAAACGTAAATTACTGAAACTAAATAATGAAAGTTTTGTTACGAAAAGCTTTCAGCGCTTGGAATTGCCGAATCCTAAATATACTCGTATATTTAAATAAAATTGTTGTACAACATTTTTTTCTAAGAGCTTTAGTACAAAAATTTACATCTCAAAAAAATTTTCTTAGGAAAAAATATACTTGACTCATAAAAGATGCAACATATTTGTATCACAATATTTAGTACCAAAATACTTGCTGCTAGAAGTTTTTATTACTTATAAATATTTAACTTCAGTTAAATTTAAAAAAAAAATTGTATGCTAAAATTTTAGTACTCAAGATGTTTGTTATATTTGTAAGTTTTAGTAACAAAAAGTTATTTATAAAATAAAATGCTTTATAAAATTTTGTGTACTAAAATTTGATAAATTTTTCAGGTTTTCTTTCTTTCTCAGCGCTAAGTTTTGAAATTGAAAAATTTAAGCAATTGTACATATTTGAACAAAATAAAAATGTATTTTAGTGCTAAAGATTTTTGTATTAGTATATTTTTGCCTCATATCTTAGTAGTATAGTTTTTTTTGCTAAAATCGTGTTAATTTAAATTTTAGTACTAAGAGTTCAAGATTTTTTCAAGCGTAAGCCGCAGTGATGAGCAATTTAAGAAATTATAAATCTTTAAATATCCTCTAAGTGTTGCCGTAATAATTTAAGGTACTAAAACTTTTAGTACCCTATATGTTGTACAAAATTTTTAGAAAAACATTTATTTGTGCAGCTTATATTTGTGGGCTATAATTCCTATTACTAAAAATTTTTGTACTAAAAATCCTTGAAAATTGCTAAACATTCAAATCAATTTTCGGTACCAAGATAACATTTAAAGTACTAAAATTTTAAAATATTTTTGTTTTATTTTTTCCGGCAGTTAAGTTTTTTATTTTTGAACAAAATAACAAATGTATTTTTGTACTAAACATTTTAATATTATATTTTTGACTCAAATCTAAGTACTAGTATAGTTTTTTTACTAAAATTTGTGTTAATCTAAATTGTAGTACTAAAAGTTAAAATTTTTGTTATTAAGTTATTAATCTTTAAATAAACTTTCAATATTATCATAATGGCTTAAGTACTAAAACTTTTAGTATCCCATATGTTGTACTAAATTTTGAGAAAAACATTTTCTTGCGCATCTTATATTTGTGGGCTATAAAATATAAAAAAGTTTGTACTAAAAAAATCTTTGGGAATTGCAAAATATTTAACTCAACTTTCAGTACCAAGATAACATTTAAAGTACTAAAATGTTTAAATATGTTAGTTTTATTTTTTTTCTGGCAATTAAATTTTTTTTAACAAAATAAAAATTTATTTTAGCACTAAAAATTTTAGTATTATTATGTTTTTAATTTATATTTTATTACCAACAGTTCAAACTTTTTTCAACGGCAAGCTGTAGTGATAAAAAAATTAAACAATTTTTAAATTAAGTACTAAAATTTTTGATACCATATGTGTATTTTGAACTAAAATTCTAGAAAACATTTACTATGTGAAATTTATATTTTTGTTCTATGAGTTTTAGTACTAAAAACACCTTAAAAATTGCAAAATATTTCAATAAAAATTCGGTATCGAGGTAACATTTACAGTACTAAAATTTTTACATTTTTCTATACAATTTCTTTGCCTATATATTTGGGCTATAATTTTTAGTACTTAAAAATTGCAAAATATTTTAATAAAGTTTCGGTACTAAGGTAACATTTACAGTACAAAAATTTAAAAATTGTTTATCAAATTTTCTGGTAATTTAGTTTCTTGTTTAGGAATTATTAAGAAATATTATTATGGGTCTTAGTACTAAAATCTTGAAAGATTGTAATTTATGCTTGAAACACGATTATTAAAGAAATAAATAAGAATTAAAAATTTCTTATGTGCAGCATATACTTTTTAGCAATACTTTTTAGTACAAAAATTTTTAGTACATACCTAAAATTTATATTTTCTTTATATTAAAGTTATCTAGCTTTAGATATTAAAACCCCTAAAAATTGCTAAATACTAAAATAAACTTTTAGTAGCGAGATAACATTTTTAGTACTAAAATTTTTAGTAGTACATGCATGCATGTTTGTTCTGATAATTTAGTTCCTTTTATATATTGTTCTATATTTGTACAACACTTATTTTTATCAAATATTTTAGTACTAAAACTTTTTAATATGTATTGAAATGTGTGTACTAAAAGGAAAGTTTTAGATTTAAACTCTTATTAAATTTAAAGCAGGTACTATTAAGGCACAGTATGTTTTTTTAATGTGAAATTTAGTAAGGACTTTTTATGCTTATACATTTTAGTACTTTGCATTTTTAGTACTTAACATATTTAGTACATACTTAAAAATTTTAGTACATGCTTAAAAATTTTATTAATCCAAACTTATTATCGTTTTCTTAATATGTCGCGCTCGTTAGCAAGTGGACAAAGCTGAAAAGTTTGTTGCTGCCTCTCATTTTGACAATAAAGTGCAGGGTTTCTGATATTATTTTTATCTGTAGCATCGGGTTCGATTATTGTAGCGGCTGTTCGCAAAAACGGACTAAGGTTTTTATAAACTGTTCTTAAATTTTTTGGATGATTTCAAAAATGCGTAAAAGATGTGCCTGCACTTCAATTTAAACAAGTTTTATGAAATATTTTTGCTCAGACACTCGAACTTAAGTTTTGATATGCCCGCAAATATTACAATTCCTCGAGTTGCCAACTTGCCGTCTAAAGTAACTAAATGCATTTGCCAGATACCAGCATACTACTTGGTGTAGTGTGATCATAATGATCCCATTATGACTTCACAGATTACAAATGATCTTGCAATGGAAACAGTTTCACACCATAATGCAAAGAGTTAAAGCTTAATAAAATAGTAAAATTAATTTATTCGCAAATTGTATGGTTGCATACTTTTGTATAATTTCTACAAATATTCTGTATTGTGATTGTAAGACAAAATTAAAATTTTTAACAAATATAATAATTGTGTTATTCCCATTAATTATTTCTGAAATTACTTAATTCTGTTTTGGAGGAAAAAAAATTTAGACACCTTTTTTTTTTTTTTGGACACAAACAACGGTGGTGCCAAAAGAGTCTTAATATTTTTTATGGCGAATATGACACAATTTCCATTAAATGCCATATAAATTGTTATCATTTGAAACTATTACAATACAAATGGTATTTAAATCCATAGTTACAAAAAGCTACATAGACACACACACATGTGTATAGATCGTATTTGGCTGGCAACAATGACTTCACTTTTTAAATTGCCTGTTGTTTTTTTGTTTGTTCTTAAATAATGTTAAAATGTTTGTCTTTCTCAAGCGGTTGCCCTACAGTCTGTCGTACTGCAGTGTTAACGAGGAGGAGTGAATGATACCTTAAGGTAATCGTAGCTCCCAAAAAATATCATTATAACTTTTACAAATCATATTAATGTTATAACCTTGACTTGAAATAACTTTGATTCAACATGATTCTTCATTTTGATTTAACAGTACTGTAATGTTAAATTAACATGAAATAAAGTTATTTCAAAATGAAAAATTTTCTTTGAAGATTGCTGTTGAATTAACATGAAACACATATGAAACAAAATCATTAACGAAAAATGTTAAATTAAACTTGTTTACGTAGATTTTTCTGTGAGATGTAAGTCCAAATAGGCCTTCAGTTGCTCTTTAAAACTACCACGAGAGTCAGTCACATAAAAATATTCTCCCTTATCGTGGTTGACGTATTTCGACTTCTAGTTTGCGTTTTTGTAATAGCTTAAAGAACATCGCAATATATTCTCTTTAATTTAGCACCAAAGTTTCATAGTCGAAGTCCAAATACTCCAATCACAATAAGGCCCCTGATCTCGTGAATCTTGACTACATTTTGCCCTTTTTAAAAATTGCCTTAGTTTTAGAGTTTCCTTGGAAGTAACTTTTCACTTTGACGGATAAGGACAATGGGTTAACAAAATCCGAAAAAATTACGAATATTTAAAGTTTAACTTTTAACCGATCGCATTTGTAGTGTATTCCCCAAGTTGTTCAGTATTGTGCATTATTTTTTCTTCCCATTTTACTAGTTGTAGCTTTTGGTTAATATTCTTTTTGTGCTTATTTTTTCTTCTCTTTCCTTAACAATATTTATTTTTGTTTTATTATTTTATCTGCGTTTAAAAAAAAAACAGACTTGAGCTTGGAACCGGCAAAAATTTAAACGTGCAGAAGTACAGAAACTTTTGGAAATGATGTCTAACCAACGAACGGTTAAATTATTGTTAATATTTCTTTAAATATTTATAAATAAATTTTAATAAGCCCAAAGTACAATAAAAAAAACTTTTCAGCCACTTGGACCAACTGGCGGTTTGGTTAACTTGGCTGACTTTCAAATTGACAGATATTGTGTCAAAACGTTTAAATACAATTTGATGGTGTAGCAAAAGCTTTTACTTTTTTTTTGTTTAGTATCGCTGGTTGGTTGGTTGCTTGGTTTTCAAGCCATTAATTTTTATTATTTTGTCTTTTCTATTTTCGAGGTTACAAACAATATTATTTATTTAAATGCGAATAATGGAAGAATTCATGTATGGCTGCATATAATTATAATAACAACAATATTCTCCCACAATTTTTAAACTGAAATCATAGTTGCTTAACATTCATTTTTATTTTTTTATAAAGTTTTATGCTTCATATAATTCCTTTTCCATCTCTCTTATGTCTTTCTCTCTATAGAATTAATTTTATAGTTCATTTTTATTTATTGCTGTAACAACAACTTCAATTAAAACATTAATTGAGGCTAATTAAACACTTTTTCTTTTCTTTCTTTTTGTGCAACATGAAAAAAAATGTTTGTGTAATCAAATACATTTAGCACAAATTGTATAAATCTGGCAGGGCGGTACCTGCAAGGAGGCATGTAATGTGGCAAGCTCTAGTCACATCTCCTCTTTGGGAGAAGGCAGTGCTGCCATATGTATATGACGATTTCTCGCCAAACCTGGCGATTTTTAAACTTATTTGGCGTCTTAATTTTTGATTTGGCAACATGGCGATTACCATCTTAGTGGCCGACTGGCTGGACTAACTATTTTGAGAATCAATAGGTTGAGTTCTCCGCAAACCTTAAGTTTCTGTCAAAATAATTGGTAATGGTTGTATTATGGCAGAGCACTCCCTACATAGCCTGGGATGTCATTCTACAGGATTTTGTAATGGGAATAGAATTTTTTGAAACTTGCAAGCCTAGTTTTGTGCGGTAGTGGCTAACTGATTACGCTAGGATCACGAATAAGTTTAGTCTTGGAGAACTTGCTTCAAAGAAACTCGGTTTCACGAACTTTAAGACTTTGGGGAAGGAAAGTCGCTGTAAATATCTTGTTAAAGACCAGATATATGTTTCAATCGGCATCAGAGTTATCGTGAGTAGCACTCCTTAGGCGACCTTGGACCTTGGTATTGAACGAACTCCGGGTTACTGATTTCAAGGTCGCTGAGGTTGAGTTTTGTAAAACAGCCTTATTAGTGATATCTGATCTGGGACTTTGAGGTAAGAAAACCACTGGAAAACTGAGGCCTGGGGATATGCTGTAATTGCCATCACAGATGGTGCAAAGACCAGGGAAGATTAGGTAATTGGAACGGAAGAATGGAGTTTATTTGGGCTTTTAGAGTCGGGCTTAGTGAGGACGAAGATGAAGGATCACACAAGATTCTTAGATGAAACTGAAAACAAACTTTTACCTCACGGACTTCCAGTACTTGTGTTCTATAACTTGCGAGAAATTTTCGCGTTGAGAAATATTAAACAATTATATTAGTTGTCCTGTTTTCCACAGGCTGATTCATATAAAATCTGAAATAAGCTTACAAGAAAGATGAGCAAGAAACTAAGGTTTTTGTTTTTCACCCTGTGTTTTACAAAATGATAACAAACTTCTCGTCTGGAAAATTTCTCACCAAAGTTACAGAACATAGGCATAGGTCACTGATATTCAATTTTATATGAAACTCTCACAGGCGATAACTGATAAGGACTTTTGGGTTAAATAAGGTAGACGTAGGAATAAGTACTTGGATATACACTAGAGGCTTAAAGGTTCAAGAATCCTTCAGACTTGTGAACGATTGCACTGTTTTCCAATCCACGGAAGTGATGACCGAGAGGTTGTTATCCTCTATTCCGATATTCAAGGGTGCATATTAGCAGATCGAAACTAGCAAACGAATGTAGAAGGGCACTTAAAGGGCTAATAAGGGGGTATAGTAAAATTATATATTAAGCTGCAGGCCACTGTTATGCAGGTTTATCCATTTGGTATCCATTTTCAAAACCGCGGGCAAGGCTGTCCGCCGTTAAATACCTGTCATCTGAGTAAAATAGTTATAACTTTCCACAAAAGTGATGGTTCCAAAGTGAAGGCCACTTTTTGAGCATTACGGTGTGATTATGGTCGTCATAACTGACCTCCTGTGCAGGCAATTGGCAAGATTGTAAAGCAATTTTAAGGAAACCGTTACCGTCAATAAAGAGCACCACGAGCCGCACAACACGACCGATTTAGGCTTTATTACGTAGAAAGTTTCCACAACGTGTAATTTCACGTTTTTGCAATATTAGTGTCAATGTTATGTAGGACAGTGAGGGAGGTACCGGATAAGAGCGTCTAATAGTTAGTACTTTCGAGAATTTTTTAACTGGGCTTTAAACGCTACTGAACAATATTTTTGGAGAGTAGGGAGGATTGGATGATCCCAATTTCCTAAGTTACAGGGCTTGACCTGTCGAGATTAAAACTACTATTATATATAGGGTTCTAAGAATTATAATATATATCTTTAGGGGTCAGTACTTAGTTAGAGCAAGGACCATCCGATAAGCAAGAGAAAAGATAACATCAAGCTGAAGATCCTATAATATGTTATGTGTCATTGCCGAAGGATACAAAATAATCCACAAGGACTAAGGCAATCAGACAACATTTATCTGAATTTTCTTTCTAGAGAAGAGTGAACTTATTGTTGTAGGATGAATTCATAATAGACCCTTACGGCATCCGAAAGGAAGGGCTTGCATAATATCCTTCTAAACCCAACATAACCTAATCTAATTGATAATAATGGCACTATAATTCTCAGCGTTTAAAGTAACTATTTCCCTCATTTTTAATGCAGTGACTACAGCCCACTTTTGGTTACGAATAAAAAAATGCAGTCATGAGCTTTCCTTACTCCGGATTCAGCAACTTTTCTTATTGACATTTCCACTGGATCAAGTATGATCCTCATCATTAAACAAAATATTGCAAATAATGCACATTTTTGGAATTGAGTCGCATAGTTTGCAAACGTTTGTAGTGCAGTGATGATGATCTTAAAATCACTTTCCAGCTCCGCCTCTGTTTTGTAATATAAAATTAACGCTTCTTTCTTAGTATTAAATTACTGCATGCCTTTGCAACTACGGGTAAAGTACATATCTCTTCTCATGACGGGTTTGAAGTGGTAAAAATTGTGTTTAATTTTGTGCGGGTGATGATCTCGCAGAGGTCATCAATTTGTACAAAAAACTTTATGTGTTGGAGGCAAAATATGTACTATACATATGTACATATTTATTTTACTCTAATTTAAATGACAAGACAAAAGCCATCCATATGTATATTGATGAAGACAAATGAATATTATTTTAGAAATGAAAGAACTTAGTAAATTAGATTCATGAACCTATGTTAAAACTTTCTTTAAATTTAAGTATTAAAATGAATGGGAAAAGAAATCTTTACAAGAAATCTATTTAAAAAAAAATATTCACTTAATTTTGTTGTATTATTTTTTATTTCGGCTATGTCGTTGATTCCTCTAAATACTCGTACGAATTTATTTATTTCAAGAAATGAAATATTTTTTATTGTGTATGAGTTGAGTGTGTATAAATAAACTTAAAAATGTCATTGATATGTACGATAAATATAAAACCGCAGCGGTTAAATATACATATGTACTATGTGTACTTAGATAAAAGGAAAATATGTGTGGAATTTTCTGAGGCCCCTCGTTAAAAGGAAGGAAGAGTAGGGTTTTCGTTAGTTTAAAAATAAACTTGTTAGCACTAGACACGTGAGAGCTAGATATGGGGAGACAATAGAATAGATAGTTTTAATTATATGATATTTTTAACAAGATATTTAAAATATATATACATTCATATGTAAAAACATATGTGCTTCTGCATTTTTGTACACAAAATGTATACAAACATGTTGCAGAAGCCAGATGTGAAAATATTAATATGGCATCACTATAATAAATAAACTCTCATAAATGCCAGTGTTTCCGATAATGTAAATTATTACTAAACATGGTCTTGCAACTCTGCTTTGAATTGCCAACCTTAAATGCTCGTTCAACTCTACAGGCTCAGTTAGCCGACTGTAACGGAATGTAGCTGCAACTGTAGGTAACAGCTGATCGATATTGTTATTTGAAAAGTAATGTACAGGTTCTTAAGGCTCAGTTACCCGACTGTAATGTAAAGTAACTGCAACAGTAGGAAACAGCTGATCGATATTGTTATGTGAAAAGCAATGCAAATGGTTATAGAGATGTAATGTAACGTAAAATACTTTTCATATAAAAATATCGATCAGCTGTTTCCTACATTACAGTTACTTTACATTACAGTCGGGTAACTGAGCCTTTACATTCCGGTTGCATCTCTATAACCATTTTCATTATTTTTCACATAACAATATCGATCAGCTGTTTCCTACTGTTGCAGTTACTTTACATTAGAGTCGGCTAACTGAGTCCTACGCATTTTATACTTCTCTACATGCTTTCAGCTGCTTGTTTTAGTCTTCGTTTAAATATAACTATATAAAAAACTACTACAATTATGATGAAAAAGTTTTCTGTTTGATGTTGTTTTTTTTTTAGTTTAATTTTAATTTGGTGCAGAGTAACAAAACAAAAAATGTTCAGCAAATTTACATTAAATGTGCGTGCAAAACAATCAAAACATGCAACTAATTTTCCAACAATTTTAACATAATTTCTTGTTATATTTTGTAAGCAGCTTACTTACGCAAAAAAAAAAGGTTTTTAAGAATACTGAGAGTATGAATACTATAAAACAAACAAAAAAAAATTATAATAAATATCTACTACAGTAACTTGGTTAATGCTCTAACTTAATGCCTTATTGCAAACTTTTGTTATTTAAACATTTTTAATAAAATTCTCATGAAATTGCAATTTATTTAAGAAAAAAAATTATTATATTTATCTTAGTGCATGACTTCATATAATAATCAACTAGATAAAAATGTATTTCATTGAAAGCAAATTAATTGCCTTTGTAGAAATGAGTTATGTACATATATGATTTGTATTTATATTGAGACTTATTTAATAGCTACTAATAAAACTACGTTAATAAGCATATTAAATATATTGTACAAACATTTTATAAAGATTTAATGCTTTGATTTCCACTAAAAGACCACAATCTCGCCCATGAACGCTTCTTAAACGATTACCGGTCACTAGACATGTGATTATACGGACCTAACTACGACGACATATAACTTGCCATAGCCATAACCATAGACTCTTATTGAATTTTGGTTTTTCGGGTAACCCTAAATAGGCTGTTTGCTAGTTAGTCCCAACGGAGAAGGAAATACAAATTTATCTTTTTTTTACCAGCTGAATTAAAAGCTGATCAACAAAAGTCGACACGTGTAAACCGGGACTTTGATATATTTGTTGTTGCACTTTTGAAATGAATAACCCTACGTCTACAACTGATATATTTTTATCATGACAAATGTCAAATCCTATATGGAAAAAAGAGCTAACATAAAAAAAAATAATGTTTAATATTAAGGCCCAATAATTAACCTCTCAATTATATGTCATTTGCCGTATAGAGCATTTAAAAAAAATTTAGTTATTGATTGATTATATATGCAAAATGTGTCCTTTTATCAAATTCGTTCTCAGTTTTCCGATATATTGAATATATTAGGAGATATAGAGTTCCAATATTGCCTCATAACCACAATTGTTAAGCATTTTAATAATTATTTTGCTTTATTCGTCACTTTTTGGGATATGAGGCAAACATCCAGTGTAATAGTATTAATATTATTATTCAAAATTGTTATGCTGCATAGTCGACTCAAACAAATATAAGAATTATTTTGAAGAATATAATGGCTGTAAGCTGAAACAATAACTAAAGCCAATTTGTTTGCTGAATTAAACCAAAAACACACGCGCTTTTGAGTTTTATTTGAGTTTTCATTTCGTGGGGTGGTTGTTGGTCTGCCGCATGAAAAGTTAAAAAAAAAAATTTGAATATCGATCAATTATGTATACAGTCGAACTTCCATAACACGAATCACCATTATCCCAAAAAAAAAACTTCGACTTACGGAGACTTCGAGTTACAGAATTGTATGTGATTTGTTCTTTCAACGTTACTGCCAACCAAACTAATTCGAGTTAGAGAAGTTCGAGTTATGAAAGTTCGACTGTATTTGATTGATGTGTCTTTTTTTCAAATACGTTCCCCATTTTTCGATATCTTGAATTTATCAGGAGATATAAAGTTCTCTTTGCCCTTTTACATTTACCTAAGCAAATGCACTAAGTCCTAATTTACACTAATAGAGTCCTATTGCTAAGCTGATTAGTTTGTAGGAGAGAGAGAGAGACGAGGGGAACATAAAAGTTTATTTTCCCCTCGTCTCTCTTTCCTAAAAACCTAGCAATAAGACTTGCTGGGTGTGAATTAGGACTAATTTGACCTACTTGAAAGGCAGTGAACAATATTGTTGTTATGAACGGGATATGCGGCAGCAAAGATTTTTGTAATTTTTTCTATAAATCCTAATAACTTTTCATGCTGCGTGTAAAAAGCTTAGCAAATATAGGTTTGAATAAAAAACATGTGTATCTATTGCTTTTATTATTAAACAAAAAATTATATCGTGTATTTTTATAAAACAAATAAACTGAACATACTTCATCGATTTTCTCGTAAATACACTTTTGTTCCATACGGCAAACCAGTAACCACCCGACGTAATGTAAACAAAAACCATATGCTATAGCAGAGCTGCCAATGCTGAAATTTAATATCTTGATAGAGTTACCATTCTTTGCTTATATTAAGAACTTTACTTAAACAATACACTGTGAATATGAAGTATTAGTTAAAAAATAGTTATCATTTTAGTTTACTAATAATTAAATAATGATATGATATGGGTATTTAGCGAAATTTCGGGTATTTAGAAAGAAAAAAAAGCACCAAAAAATACCCGAAAAGCACCAAAATGATAACACTGCTTATAATCAAATACAGTGCTGCCCATAAGTTTGGTTCGAACAGCTGTTTTGTATGATTATGGTTATGGCACGCTTAATTGAACATTTAGCTTATCGCTCACTTTTTGGTTAAAGTGAA
This sequence comes from Tachina lurida, assembly GCA_944452675.1. NCBI lineage: Eukaryota > Metazoa > Arthropoda > Insecta > Diptera > Tachinidae > Tachina > Tachina lurida. Next base: position 15,662,315 of record OX101755.1, read on the forward strand.
GTTGTAATAGTGAAAAAGTGTTTATCCGTCCGACAAAATGCTACCTAATCCTAGAGACATTATAATAATGTCCCTTAAAGGAATATTCTAGAAAACTACGCTAATTGTGCATACTGCCTTAGCTGATATGCGAAGGGAGATTTTATTCAAAATAAAAATACACAAATAGGTATATTTTAAATATACATAAATATGTACATATATGCATGTAGTTCAAACATATCCCTCTAATTAAATACATAAACATATCGATTTAATTAATCCCAATTGCTTCTGTTTAATTTGAAAAAGAAAACAGAACATTTACATACTTTTCAGTAAATGATACCCAGTCATTGAAATAATTTTTTTCTATTTTATATGTGTGTCAGTATATAAAATTTATTATTCAATTTTATTTAATTTAAAACAATTCATGACAATACATTGACCCCACTCTCTAGGGAATACCCTCCCTCCACCGTTGCGTTGAAATCTTTTTATTTCATTCCGCAGTGATAAGCTGTGAACATAAAGTTAATATTTGTACGTACATATGTCGACTACTCTTGTGAAAACTTTTTTTGTTTGTTATTAATGGCTTGATAAAAAGAAATAATAATAATAATAAAATACAAATTCAATGTCAAAAACTTTTATATTTACAAAATGAGTAGAGTGGTGATGGCGATGATGATGGCGGCTCTGAGGTTTCTGCATTTCACCAAATAACCATAATTTAAGCCTGTGCAGAAATATTTTTGAAGTTTAAAGTTGATGGCTACAGCAACGAAAAGAAAAATGAATAAAATAAAACAGAAAGTGTATGAAATTCCTCAAAATGTATACAATTTTTAAACAAATCAAATAAATTAAACAGCTTTCCAGCAAGGTTATCTGTGTATACATAATATTTCGCGTTCAAATTTTCCCCATTTTTTAAAATGATTTTTCCTCTTCTCCTTCTTCTTCTTTACTCAATCATACTTTCACGTGTGGCAAAACTCTTTATGATTAGTTTGTCATTATTATTTAAATATAAATATCTTTTATTTTCTAAAGTTTTCTGTTAAACATAAATGAAGAGGGGACGTGCTAAAACTCAATTTTCTTTTAGTATTTAATTGTGAAACTAATTTGAAAAAAAGAAAATGCAAATATGTAGTCATAAAATAATGGAAACGTAGAAAGTTAATGTCAAAAATTGCAAGATGATGTTAAAATTTAATAGAATTTCATAAAAAAAATGTTTATAAAATAAATAGTAAATTAAACTAAAAAGAAAATAAATACATATCGTCAAAATACATTATGTTTGCAGCAAACCAATAACCAACCGACGATATGTGTGTACACAAGTACAACAAAAAATAGAGAAAATTTAATGCTACAAAAGTTTAAGGTTCAATTAGACGTGCCATAATCATAACCATAGAAAACAGCTGTTCGAACCAAACTTATGGGCAACACTGTATTTGATTATAGGTGACTCGCCATAACCCCATATCCGTTGCCATTAAAACCATTTGAATTTTGATTTGGTTATGGCTATGGCACGTCTAATTTAAGCTTTAGGTTTCAAAAAGCTTTGCTAAGCGCTTTTAAATAGATTATGCCTAATAATACCGGGGACCATACTAGACTGTAAATTAGATTTGTTTATAAGTAAAAAATGTTAATTGGATGCAGAAGACTGAGAGAGAGAGAGAAAGAGATCAGAAAACAACCTGCTTAACTTGCCTGGTTAATTAAGCGTATCACAACTCCCGAAAGGGCTCGTGGTCCAAAAAAACTTAAAACGTTGAGTGGACATCAAATTACCATTACAGCTTCCACAGTAGCCGCCATAATTCTTATCGAAATTGTATAAATACCAAGTAGCCTTATCATTGCAACATACATACAAATTTGTTGTACGATTATTTTTATTTGTATTTTGACAGTTCGGGTTAAGATTTTATGCTATTTTATATGAAGTATGACGGATGGCATAAAGTCAGCTGACGATCAGCTGTCTTGGTAAGGTATTAAAACACTTTGCCACAAGCTTGAAATCGAAATGAGCAGTGCTTAGTGGAACAATTTTAGGACTTATAAAATTCATTAGCACGGATTATGAGTCGACATCTAAATGTCATATTCAGCCTGATTGTATAAGGCAGTGGAGATGGAAATCTTGGCGGTTTTGCAATAAATTAAAGACAGGTTGTACTAGTTTCCTATAATATATTACACAAATGCCCATCGCCTTATACAATTAGGGTAAATATCGTTATGAATTCCATATAAACGAAATAAATTCTTATTGAAATTTATATAAATTCATGAAATAGTTTTTACATAATAATTGTATTTCTAGACTAACGTTAGAGCTCGTTGCACATGACATGCTGTAGATACTAAATCCATAAATAGTACTTATGTACAAACATACACACATACATATGTATGTACTACATATTTATAATAAAGAAAAGCAACTGTTATATTGAATGATTTTATAACATACAAATTATTTATAATTTCATTTTCCTATTAGAAAATAAGCAAATAAGAATGCAAGAGAATAATAAATAATGTACTGTTCTTCGTTATGCAATTAAATGCAGTACAGTTAATAATTAAAAGTACACTTTTAATCTATTTAAACATACAGCTTTGTTGACACAGCTCAGTACGGTATTTAATACGTGTAAACGCACTATTTATGTCATAATTATCTGGTAACTCTGTATTTAGAGTGGTAAACTTAAGGGTCAGTTACCCGACTGTAATGTAAAGTAACTGCAACAGTAGGAAACCTCTGATCAATTATATTGTTATGTATAAATTACATTATACGAGTATTTACTATATGCATTGCAGATTAATGCGCTTTAATAAATAATAATTTTTAACTTTTTATATATAGTATGCATACCTGTGTGTGTGTATGTTTACTTTTAAATACAAAAGGCCGTTAAAGTATTGAGTAGTATCGAGTACCCAATTGAGTATTCAAAAGTAGCCGCTTCTTACAACACTAGGTTCAAGGCATATTCACATGGATTCGCCTTGAGCAAGTGTGCTTACAAGGCTGCCAGACTCGACGATTTATAGTAATTTTGGCGACTTTTGATGTCGAAAATAAAACTATGGAATTCATATACATTTCGCCCAATTACTAAAACAAAGTCATAACTTCAGTCGTAATTTAACTCTGGGTGGGAGAACACCTTTTTCGCGTCGTCGTAGTTATTTTTTAAATGCGGCCAGGCATTTTGTTGTTGTCGTGCCTTCGAGAATTTTGCGGCTGTCGCATTGTTAGTGTTTTTTTCCTTGATTAACCGTAATTAATTGCGGCTCTTTATGGAATTTTTCATTGGCATATGCAATCGTTTCGTTATGTATTGTGTGTACATATGTATTATGTATAACTGTTCGTGATTTGTTACACTTTTGATGATTTTTTATACCGCTTACTGAGACTTATGTATAACCTAACTTTTTGATGGCTTGCGTGAAAATACAAGAAATTTTATAAAACTTAACGATTTGTTGAAGAACCTGGTGGAGACCATATAGAATACTCAATTTAAAAGCAATTTGTTGGAGAACCTGGTGGAGACCAAATAGAACACTCAAATGTGCCATACTGATCTGACAGAAGAGAATTGATAAAACTTGATACTTGGAGACCGACTTATTTGATATTGAAAAAAACTGGTGGAGACTGGATTAAAGGCTTTTTGTTGAAGAACCTGGTGGAGTACCATATATAACTCAATTGTGAAGAATACTAACTGGTGGGGACCATTTTTTGTTGAAGAACCTGGTGGAGTACCATATATAACTCAAATTAAAGAAAACTAACTGGTGGAGACCATTTATACTCTAGGAGTGGACTCTTGGATTCTCTACTTCCTACGTGAAGGCGTGGGTCGAATGGGGCCTTGAGAAAGCTTCTATTTGTTGTAGAACCTGGCACTTTGCTCTCAGTAGCTAGCCAAATTCAACTAAACCCCCAAAAAAAAATGTCATAACTTTATTTATGTAGTATAAAAATTTTATACAAATACCTTGTTTACTCTTGCTTTCTTTTACCATTAAATTGTGTGTAAATTAAAAACTTTAAACTTGTTTTCTGTTAAACTAGTTCTTTTTTTTTTGTTATGACGTTGTTTTAGTAAATGAGCGATAAATGTATATGAGTATCTCTAAGTTTTGCCCACTTGATTGATTGATTATTTAAATTTACCCTTTCATGGACATAAATTTGTATCTTCAATGTATAATAAAACACTTTTAGCTGTTAATACCATTTTTTAAATTTTGAGTTAATAATTTATTGTAGCACAATTGCTATATATGTGAACATACACAGATTAACGAGCCCTATTTTTGATTTAATAGTAAGTGACATGTAGTACAAATTTAACTTTTTTATTGAAATTAGAATTTCATAGGCCTACCCATAATTTAGAATTATTAAAATAGTAAAATTGTTTATAACTCTTAAGAAACAGGCTGTAAACTTTTATCGTATGTGACACAATTTAAAAATGTAAAGGCTGTGATACACTATCATACACAGTCGTGCGATCCATTCACTGGAAAAACGGATTGAATTCTGTCACACTCCACAAAAATCGCATCAAAATCTCTTATAGGTGCCACTATCACACAAAAAAGATGCAAACACATTTAAAATAATTTTTATGTTTAATTATTTTGCATTTCTAAAGAAATAATAACCCAAAATGTAATTTTCAAAATGTATCTCTATATCTTTAAATAAATGAAGCATTATTTGCTGTTTTCCTATCAACTGCCTTACAAAATGCATCTCTGATCTAATAGAAATTATCATCTTATGAAAATTTTCATAAACTTTTGGAAATCGGACAGACTTGTCAAAAAATCTGTCACACATATCAAATTTGAATCCACACTATCATACTTTTTGAGCACACACGATTTTTTTGACAGATCGAACGACTGTGTATGATAGTGTATCACAGCCTTAACACATATTTTAATATTACAAAAACCCCTTTTCCTGAAAACTTTAATTTTTGTCCCTTTTGACTAAATCGAAAATGCATGTACATGTATATATTAATATAAAATATAGGTACAAACATGAATTTTTAAGTTTTTCCTTCATTTATATACATATAATACAAATATTTTTTTACATTAAAATATGCATTTTAATTTATCCGATTTCTTACGCTTTATCAAATACGAAATAACGATTTTTTTTACATTATGGGTATTTCGACGATTTTTTGATAAATTCAATCTGGCAGCCCTATGTGTTGAGTTGCAGCTAACTTCACGTTATAAAAGAATCCATATTGTGAAAAAGTTTGGTTTAAAATGGTTTAAAATAATTTGAGGGAATTAAAGTGATAAGTGATAAATATATTATATTATTATAATAAAAAGAAAAAGAGTGTAGTGAATATGTACAAAGAAGTGACATGCGCGGAAAATTATGCCACAAATCAATACATTTTAAGTGCGCAACAAACTCCATTGCCGCTGATTGTCGTGATGCTTCGGACCAACAATAACGAAAAAAAAGAACGTTAACGAAGCTAATTTTTAAATTCAATGAAAACACGATCTGATACACTGACCAGCATTGAATTCCCAAGTGGATCCATGTAAAAGTGAGTACAGAACAATGAAACTCAAAATAGTATGATAACCAAAAAAGTTTAGCGCCGTTTTGTTATATTTCGCGCCCAGACAAAACAAAGCGAGAAGAAATAGGTTAGTTGAAGATGATAGGGCGGGAAAGCAGCGCGATGTATGTATGTACATATTTATGAACAGCGCCATTTATTACGTTCCCAAAATTCAATCCAAAAAAATTTTACCTACTTGTAATTTAGAAATTCCTCTCGCAATGCTTAATGCTGAATTCCACTACTACCCTTCTTTATATGTATGTATAGTTGCGACTGTGGCAGTGCCACAATTGCATCCCATATAGTCATGCAAACAATCAGATTGCTATAAGAACAATTTGGAAAAGCAAACTGCAATTCGGTGGCAGGATTTTAAAAATGTTTTTATATAAACTCATTTGAAATATTTTGAACTTTCGTTCCATAACGAATGCTCTAGTTTGTTTACTGATTGCTTGAATCTCTGTATGAATCTCGATTCGAATATCTTCTATTATATATAAAATCGTGTTTTTTTCGCAACGCATGATCTCTGCAACTATAAGAACTGTGGAACTGAAATTTTCACACAGTTTCTGGTCAGGTTTTCGTTTTGTTTTTGACCCAACAAGTGACCACTGTGTGGAGTAATTTGTAGTTTAAACAAAATAAAATAATTGAGGGTAAAACAACGATTGCCGGGCTCAGCCAGGGTTGTCAGATTTTTTCTGGCTTATTTCGCCAAATTGATTTTAGAAGTCGCCAAAATCAATTTTATGTAGTTTTTCTTATTAAATATTTGATAATAAATTTGATTTTATATAAAAATTTTTTTAATATAAATTTTTACAAGATAATCGTATAGAAATTTAGCAGAAAATCGCCAAAAGTAGAAATAAAGTCGCCAAAAATGATTTTTTACAAGTTTTTCTCGTCCAAATTCAAATAGAATTAATTAACATAAGCAAAATCATCAAAATCCAGCCGATTTTATTTCTTGCAAATGAGTTCTGGTGGGATTTATTTTTTTAAACTACTCCTTCAACAAACTAAAATTAATGAATTACAAAAATTTTGAGTTTCAATTTTGTTAAAAAATAGCCACAAAAATCGCCAACAAATTTATTTATCGCCAGAAAAATCGCCATGTCGCCAAACCAAAAATTTAGACGCCAAACAAGTTGAAAAATCGCCACGTTTGGCGAGAAATCGCCATATCTGACAGCCCTGGGCTCAGCTAGTATGTATGTATATAAAAGATGTATATCTAGTCTTATTAAAGTCTAGACTCTAGAGTCTAATCGTCATTTTCGATAACGAGCTGATTCCATCAAGCTTTTTCAGTTTTAGATGATGGCATTCGGTATCGAACAATATTGTTACACTGTTTATAATTTTGTTGCATTTTTATTTAAAACATTAAGTTTGTTTTATATAGCTAAGCAGCATAGCTATAACCGGGTTTCCTAAGAGACCTCTCTTCGTTTTTTCCACACAAAGCTGTCAAGATGAGAATGCAAATTATTTTCTTCCGTAAAAACCAACAAAGTCAATTTTAAAAAAATTGCGCTTATGTAGTTAAAAAGAAACGCGACTATATGTTAAAATAAGAGTCTCCCTATAATTTCCACCTTTAGTGTTTGCATGGCTTAAATGTTTTCTTTTCTTACGTTATTTTCCTTAGGTAGTTTAGCTACGGAAACTTGAAAGAAAATAAAAACTAAATAAAAATAAATATGTATGTAGCTACATACATACATATATTGTAAGTCGTATTACCGTAATAAGCCATTAACCTAAAGTTAATGAAATAACTGCTTCTTAAGTTATAAAAGTAGTAATGCAGGTAGCACTCCCTTTAATGGTTGGATAATCGGCCTAAAAACAAAGAACATTAAATAAATGGAAAGAAACTACTTGTAATATTAAATTGTAGACAACTTTATCTTTCAATTTGTTACTTTGAATTTTTAATTGTTATACCCAATTTTGTTTCAAACTTTTTTATAAAATTAGCTTGTGAAAAATAAAGTAAATCAATTTAAATTTATATAAATTCTCTCTTCATTTGCTTGTTCAAGACAGCACCAACTGTTTTTCCCATTAATTTTATTTATTTTTTCATTTTAATATGCACAATTTAACCCAGTAGCTGCAGGCTTTACAAAAGCAATAATCTCAGTAAATTAACAAGTTACTGTAAAGTGGAAGAACATTATCTACGGCAAAAAAGAGAAAACAAATTAATAAGTGGATAACAAAAACGGTTAACAAAAATAATATAAAAAAATTAAAACTTAAAAGTACATAAAGGGAATGCTAGTTTAAAGGGTTTAATATAATTAGGTTTTTTAAACTAAACTAGCATTGCCAACTACATAATATAAGAATTTAATTTGTGGTTGTTTGTTTAAAAAAATTACAAGGAATTCAAAACAAAAATAAATTTTTTAACTGTAATAGTGTCGATTATTTTTGTTACGAAAATCACGTTCTAGCTCCTGTGTCGTGGCATAAAGAGCATAGCTCTAATAAAAATAAAAATTATTCACATGAAGTTTAACAATTTTCTCCACGGCAGCAAGAACTCATAAACAAACAATAACATCTTTCTACATAAAAAAAAATAAATCTGTTTTATATGAATTGTATGTTTTATAAATCCTTTTTATAAAACAAAAATATTATTTAGGAATAAAACCATAAAAGTTAGAGTTGCCAAAAAACAATTTAATGACACTTTTATATAAAAAGATCACAGGTGTTGCCAGCTGATTTTAATTATGTTCGTCATTCAAAGCAAGTTTCCTCTAACTTTATGATGAGATGACAAAAAATACAATATGTACATTACAAAAAGCTTTAACTAACGTTGCCAACTTTTGATTGAAGTATTAAAAGGTATAATCCGCTGACGATATACGTACATATATGTATGTGTAAAATTTTCTTTAAAAAAATTTTCTTAGAAAAAAAAAACACTTTAATTTGTTGAAAACAAAATTCTCTTGTGACTTGCGTTGCCAATTCTTAGAAACTTTTTTAATTATAATTTTTAAATTTCATTTAAATTGCTTTAAGGAAATATTACAAGAAAATTATGCAAAGCTTTGTAGCAAACTTGACCATAGCGAGTTGCCAACTTGTATTGGTTTACTGTGCTAAGATAGTATCAAAGGTTTCATTTAAAACAAAATTAATTCAATGATAAATAGGAAACATTAAAGGAAATTTTGCTATGTTTCGTAGTAAAGTTCGGCGTAGCGAGTTGCCAACTTGTATTTTTTTTCAATAGTATGAAAGTTATGCAACTTTTATTTAAAAAAAATTTAATGAATAATTATTAATTTTGGAATATAATGGAAAATCGCATTGCCGACTTCATCTTCTTCTTCTTCTATCCTTCTATTTTGCTAAGTTTTGTAGTAAAGTTCGTCGTAGCGAGTTGCCAACTTGTATTTTTTTCAATAGTATGAAAGCTGTGCATTTTTTATTAAAGAAATGCAATAGCTAATTATTAATTTTGGAATATAATTGAAAATTGCATTGCCAACTTCTTTTTCTTCTTCTTCTATAAGGCATAGGGCTTCTACAAAGTTTCTCCAATTTATTCTGTCCGATGACTTCGCTTTCATCTCGTTCCACGATATTCCACTTCTTCCTTATATCTTTTTCGAAACAGTTCTTCCATGCATTGCCAACTGGTGCTCCAAAATTAAATTGAATTTTAATGCATGTGAAAATTTGAATTGTTCACATTTTAAAAAAATAATGTTGTAAGAAAATTGTGGATTTAACAGCCCATTGGATCCATGCTAATGCTAAATTTTAATATTAACATTAAATTAAGCGTGAGAAAATAACTATGCCTGCTAATACCTAGATTTTTTTTCATTTTATTTCTTAAATCCTTTTACTCTAAAATAAAAACACTACAAATCAAATCATTCATTTACTTTTATTGGAATATGCACACAGTATCCACTACCTCAGCTCTCACGCCTTATTATTTTAGAAGCTGAAGATTTTTCTGATATTTATACATACATATTTTGTAAGTAGATTGAAGAACTAAGAAATAAAAGTAGAAGAAAATAATAACTTTCAAAGCCATTATTAAATTTGACACATGAGTGCGTTTTTATAGTTCGTTTCCTGTGTTCTTTTCTTTTACAGCGTATGAGTTTGCTTTTTTTTCTTTCTTCAAACATAAATACATTTAGTACGTTAAGCACAAGTTTTGTTGTTTTCGTTGTTATTTCTTTTTTAAACATTTAGCGCCAGCCGCGCCAAAGCACCCCTTAAGGCCCCCATCCCCTGAAATTAAATGGGTTATTTACTTGCTCCATACTGTTTAACTGTTTAAAAATAAAATGATGTATTGGGTATATAAATAAAATTTATTTTTTTAGGATATAAACATTATAAGCAGCTAAATCTCTACCGGCCGGTCTTTATTTTTTTAGACTCAACAGAATCAAAGCAGCAGACGAAAAAGTCGAGGTGAAATTTATGTGCGTGCGTGTTATTTATATTCCTGGGTATTATTGGTATAGGCTGCATAAAATTGTCTATATATTACATTAGGATTTCGACATATTTCCTTGCTCGCTTAAGAACACCTTTAATTTTTAATTGTCATATGATTGTTGTTTTAGCGGCCAAAGTTTTACACATTCCGTAGCTCTTATGGTTCTCGAGACACATACAGACAGACGGACGGATGGCGTCGTACGTTTGGTGTACGAAACCTAAAAAATACTTACCCCCTTTTTGTGTAAGACGTTTGAGTTAAAAATCTTGGCGTTTCTGTAATAGAGTAAAGAAGAGTTGTACAAGTTTCCTTTAATCTATTACAAAAACGCCAAGATTTCTAACTCAAACGTCTTACACAAACAGGGGATTAATTATGATGAAAAACCTGGTATTTTTTTATAAATATTTAACTACATTCATAGAAAACACTTTTCCTCATATTCATAAAATTTAAAATGTATTTGAAATGTATTTTATTTAAAATTTTTCATACAAAATTTTCCTAAAATGGATTTCAAATTCATTTTATTTTTTTATGAATATGAGGGTTCGTGTTTCTGTTTTATTTATTTAATTTATTTTTACGCGCTAAAATTTACGTTTAACGAAAATGACATTGACGGGTGGTGAACAAGTATTTTAGAATACATCTAATGTGACGGAAAACATATGTTTTCTAGCTGTCACATCTCTAAAGTGTTATAGAATATCTAGCAAAAGTTGAAAAAAGCGCATATTTATGGTGAAAGTGACTGCTCGAATAGACCAGGGTTCTAATCGTCGCTTTCGATAACGAGTTGATTCGATCACGTTTTTTCAGTTTGAGATTATGACACTCTCGCTATCGAACAATGTAATAATATGGTACGGTATCGAATGCCATAATCTCAAACTGAAAACACGTGATCGAATCTGCTTGTTATTCGAAAGCGACGATTCGACCCCAGGCCTGAAATTGTTAGATCCGTGATCGTATCGACGATCGTACGAATTCAAATTAAGTGATATTAATCATATGAGCTGAATGGGATTTCAGTACGTTCACGTATGTCATAATTCGCAAATGTTTTTACGTTCACGCATGTGACGATTCGACCCCTGATTTATTCAAGATTACAAAAGCTTCTTTCCTTCTCAAATTGAGAATACGGTAACATTAATGGGAGAATATGATATGATACTTCAGTTACGAGTATAAGAATCGCAATAAAATTTATTAATCATTAAATTTTTAGAAGTCATTGCTCTTTAAAATTGAAAAATTAAAATGAGGGCACCAGCAAAACATTTCGTTAAAGTGTGTTCCAAACATTTTTAAGTAGGAATAGAAAATCGTCTGTAATGTATAATCTGATTCTAAATATTAATCGAGGAATTATCCACTTTTTTCGCCAATAAAATCTTTCTATTCTAAACAGACAAAATGGAAAAAAATAATAATACATAGTGAATTTCGAATGTTGTTCCAGCTGTTATCCGACAGCCGAAAATTAGCAAATCATATTTTAGAAGAGTAGAATCGGGAATAGGTGACCAATTCCCAACGGATTGTTATTCAGAATCTGGGGGGTCTACGATGTAATTCGAAACGAAAAAAAATGCTTTCGAATTTTTTTACGTTTCGAACATTATAAAAAATTCGTTAAAAATAATTGAAAACGCAAAGTCCAAAAAAAAAACTTTATAGATGATTTATTTTGCGATCTTTAAAAATAAAACAAATTAGAACAAAATTTACTAATAGTTGACTTATTGTTGCTATTTTATTGTTTTAGATTCTTACTGCCTTATTAATAAGAAATATTCGTGTTTTATAAGGGGTTTATGAAACAAATTTTCTATGGAAATTTGATCAATGAACCTTTTGTAAAATCAAAATATTTTTTTATGAATTAGGCCCTTAGAATATTTTATTGCTCTCAGTCTTATTAACATTTTGAGGTCTCCGTTCGAGCCATAATCGCTAAAATAGCTTAAGCGACACATTTTTCGGACTTTGTTGTTTTGACGAAAATAGATTATTTACGATAGAAAATAAGCGATTTTGATCAAAATATAGTTCGAAAATTATGTCGCTTAAGCTTTTTCGGCGGTTATGGCACGCGTTAATCATTAAAATTTCAAAATTTGGAGTTTAGAAAAATCGTAGGTAGCTTCTGTGTCTGAGTAGTAGCGATGATAGCCTGTCAGTCCATAGGTCGTGTGCTCGAATCCCGCCATAGATGCTGGCTATTTCCGCAGACAAGCTAATTGCTTCGCGGGATTGTATTTGGTTATAAAAACTTTGAGGAACACATTTAATTGTTCAGTGTACCGAAGCATATTACTAAATCTTTCGTAAAATAGTAGCCAATTGTCCGTTTGTTTGTTTTTCCGTAAATAAACCAATTCCTTATAAATAATATAATATAATAATAATTCTCCTTATCTATAAAAATTGGGACACACTTTTATGCTTATTCACCACTTTGTGTGGTGAAGCGTGAAACGTACAATCCCTATAACAATTTTCTTTATATTTTTTTTTTTTTTGAACTCTTAAATTTATTTTGACATTTTAATGACCCTTTGATTTAAACATCAGTTGTTTTATTTTCGTTTTTGGAATTTTTTTCATCACACATATTGTAGAATTACTATTGAAGTTGTGTTAACAAAAATTCATCGTGTACATATGTATGTAGGTATGTGTTCCCAAAAATATCATTAGCAACAGGTGTTTAAGGCATTTAAAAATAGAATTGTAGGTATGTACATATTTTTTTTAACACAGAAAAATTTAAAATAACAAAAACACGAAAGGAAATAGACGTGCTAATTATATACATACATACATTAAAACAGCAACAACAAAAAAAATAATAATAAACCATAAATTATTTAAAAACGCAAGTAGCAAAACTAAATGTAAATACATACATAGTAGGTGACTATTGTCACCCGCTGTATTTCATATATAAAACAAATACTGGGCCTATTTTTCTCATTTTGCATATTTCTGTTGTGTAAAACTTTGAAAAAGATCATAAAATGTTTAAACAAATATTGCACAAAAATCAATTTGAAAATTTTCAGACTTTTTTTTTTAAACAAACTACAACAATGTTTATCTTTATAGTAACATATTGACATGAATTTCGGTTTTATAGTTACAAATGGTTTATATTGTCGACAAATAATAAACAGCATGAGAATACAAAATCTAATATTTATAACACAGCGTTTGGTTAGAATAGTGGCGACAAACGTTAAAAGCTACGACACTGGAAATAAAAGTAAGAGAAAGATAATAAAGAAACATATCGTCGGGTGGTTACTGGTATTCTTAATATACTGTGCGGCAGATCAGTAACCACCCGACGATATGAAGCTTTAAATACTAAAGCGAACTTTAAAATATGTTTGCCATTGTACAAAACAGCTTTATTCATTTACCATAAATAATTTCGTGGCAATTTTAGCCTCGTCGTCGGCGAGTCTGCTTTGTAAATCACAAGATTTCTAAAAAAAAAAAACACACTTTATTGCTCGAGCAAATTATTATTATCTATAATTGTTTTCTGGGGGTCTACTCTGTAATTCGAAACGAAAGAAAATGCTTTCGAATTCGTATATCATTAACATAACAATTCGAAAATATTTTCTTTCGAAGTCGTATGTCATTAACATAACAATTCGAAAATACTTTCTTTCGTTTCGAATTACAGAGTATACCCTCGGATTTTTATTTTTTTCGAGCAGAAATAAAGATTTGGAGGTCTACTCTGTAATTCGAAACCAAGGAAAATGCTTTCGAATTTATATGTTAATAATCAGAAAATATTGTCACCTTAATATAGAAAGGCCCTAACTCATTAATATTTTTGAAATCGACTTTTTGTAGATTTCGATAAAAGAACAACTAATAAATCCAAAAATGCAAAAATCTCTATTAAAAAAATAATGAGTTAGGTCCATTCTATATTAAGGTAGCGATATGTATGTAACAATTATTTCTGCTCAAAAAATAAAAATTAAAAACTGATTTTAAATTTTGTACGAAAAAAATAAAAATCAGAAAATAGCAATTATTTTTGCTTAAAATAATTAAAATTTTATATCATTCGAGTTTAAAAAATCTAGTTATAAACAATAAAAATGGTGCAAATGACCATGTGCTTTATATCCTTGTATGTACTTGATTTACACCCATATGCAAAAAATTAACGTGTGCTTGAAGTGTATGTTAAAACAAAATTTCCATTCAAAAGCCGGTTTTAACGTACACTTGAAGCACACGTAATCTTTTTTTGGCATATGGGGGTTATTCCTTAAAAATTCAAGAATACTTACTATTTTCGGTCCGTACTTTGTCACCATTTAAGTAGTCGATCCGTAAAAAATCATCTATTTTATTTTTGTTGAAGAGCTTTAAATAATATTTGAAAATTTTGTAGTGCTGTCTGCGATTAAATAAGAAGTTTTATTGACCACTGAAACTGAACACAATGCGTTTTTAAATACGGAGTTAAAAAGTGACCACTAGCTGGAAAACTCTACTACTTTTTCTACACAAACCAGCATTTAGTGTAGAAAAACACTAAAGTATGCTTTTATGGTTGATGGCTGTGCTAAGTAGTGTCTAGTCACGTTTACTAGTTATAAATGACAGCAGGTGGCGCGTCTAAACAAGCAAGACAGGGTGTCTGTAATAATTATTTGTGATGTGCTCAGTGTTGCCATCAAGGAGTTTAACTATAGCGGGAAGTTAAAAATATTTACATACGTGTATGAAAATATTAAACTGAAAACACAGTTTTGAATATATTTATATTTATTTATATATCAAATCGATTTTTATTTATTTTTTAAATAATTTAAATATGTATAAATAATTGTTAAGTTTTTTTTATGTAAAATGTATGTATAATAACACAATACAAAAAGATCAAATGAAAACTTAATACATTTTTATTAATTTTTATATATCGTCACCTTAAATGCAAACGGACGTAACTATACTCTTAATTTTTTACAGGAGAAACAAAAAACGTTTCAAAATCATTAATAGCAAAGTGTTCTTGAAAATGTTCTTCAAATTGTAGTATGGATACTTATGTTTTTAACCATTAATTTCCTTTTTATATATTAAGCTTTTATGTGAAATACGTTGCTTGCAATAAAAAATAGATGCATTCGTAATTACGTCAGTTTGAATTTTTTTTAATAAAGTTGTAATTTTTGATCGCAGAGTTCTAAATATTTGCGTGAACATGTAGTGTAATAAAATGAACCATAATCAATCAAAAACTCGATTTTGAATTTTTGTGTATTTACGTCCCTTTGCAGTTAAAGTGACGATATGTATGTATGTATATGAATAATTTTATTTAAATTGCAAATTTCAATTGAATTGCATTTTTATATCAACATACTTATTTTCTTTTCTCTAGAAACTGAAGGTGAACTGACACGTAAACAAAAAATCACATTACCCTGGGGCCCACTCTATTGTGTGCTGCAACAGGACGAACAATCCTTTACCGCATATTGCAGTGAAGAGATATCGGTGAGTGCTGTTATCTTAATATTTTTAAATTTTAGTTAGAAATAATTACCTATAATAATAATTACCTTTAATTGTAATTGACAGCTAATTAATCTAAAAACTCTATTTATTTTGTTTCTTTTCTCCTTGTTCTATATACTTCTACTCGCCATTAACAAAAAAAAAACACTCGCACACACAACTTTGCTTACATTTTCTCACATACAATATAATTACACTGAACAAAACATTGTTGCTAAATCAATTAAAACACTATCATACTGAATTAATTTTGTAATTGTAACACTCGTAAACGTTGTGTTTTGTATGGATTAAAAACGGCCCTGCTAATGTAATTGCTAACTTATGTAAAATGGTATAAATTAGATATTCCCGGCCACGCCTAAAAAGGAGGTGGGTAATAATAAAACAGCGTATATACATACATATATTTGTTTATTTTTTGAGTTCTTTTAACTTTTTAAATTCAGTTATTAAATTTTATTTCAATGCGCTCGCCTACAAAAAAAAAACAAAAAATAGTGCTGCATTCTTCATTCAAGTCGCATTTATTTTAATTAAATTCCTTTTTTTAATTTAATTTTTATCATTTTGCATCATTAGAATTAAAAATAATTGGACATTAGTTCCAAAATAAAGCTTATATTTATATGCTCTCATATCCATTCCTGCTCCGTATCCATCCTAGTAAATTCAGTAAACCATGATCTTCCTAAACATTTTCAAACATAAAGACTTAAGTTCTTTTACATTAAATTTTGATTTCTTATATATAAAGCCTTATTTATAAAAATTATTAATGTGCAGTTTCCACAATGCAAGCGTCTGGTCTAGAAAATTTGTATAGGAATCACTCAAAAATTTGAGTGTTTTTCATATATTTTTCCGAGGCATGTTGCTTGCTTGCATTGTGGAAACTACACGTAAGGGTTTATAAAACAGATTTTCATGAACAAATTCTTACTAAGTCCTTATAAAGCCTTAACAATTTTTATAAATAAGGTTGATGGTATATATCTTACTGTAGCATTACTTATTATAATTATAATTTTATTATTATAATTTTTTTTTTCATAAACTATGTAGTTATAAAAATAATTTACTTATTCTTCCAAACAAATTCCAGTTAACCGACATTATATGCAATGAATATCCGCGCGTGCGATTAGATCGCATTCGTCGTACCACAAGAATCATGTGGGATGGCCCGCCAACGCTACAAGAGGAAGAGGAAGATTCCGAAGATACCTGCCCCATGGATATTGCGTTGAATACAACATTGTACAGTGATTTAGGTAAGTCTTAAAGCAAAATAGTTTTGTCTAATTGTAACGAGTACAAATTGAAAATGCAACAAATAGGAGTAAATTAAGACAGTTTAAAATATTAAAGCAAAATCGCTTTAATAATTTTATACTATATACATTGATAGATATGTTAATTTCTTTGAAAAAAATATATATACATACATATGTACATATGTACATATGTATATGTATTTTTTAAATTAAATTGATCTATCCAAAATCGCAGAAAAATTAAAACATCAGCGTTATAAATGTTCACGTATGGCAACACTGCTAAATAGATATAATTTTCTTGTTTGTGTCATACACACACATACACACATAGAGTTCTTTTAATGGCAACCATATCAGGGTGACCGATGACATTTTTCAAAAAGTAGCACAAAAAGGGGATTTATCAAAATAGAGGGGCAAAATTAAAAAAAAGACGAGAAAACTACATCAAAATTTTTCTTTTTAATGTATTTTTATACAATTCAATCTAAAAAAGGGGAGAAAAAAGTGGCAAGGCAGTCGAAAAAGTGGCAATTTGCCACTTTAATCGCTCAAACGGTCACGCTGAACCATATGAGTTGTATTTTATTATAAACAACAAAAAAAATTTTAATTTTTTGTTTTTGGTTGGAAATTTGGCAATTGTCTTTTAAAAGAGTTTTTAATAATTATGGCCAAAAAACGTTCGATCGATCACTTATTTATGTATATGTATTGAAAGCAAAAACACATTTTCTTATTTTATTGTTGTTTCAATAGAAGTTGTCGGTCGAACGTTTTCTGTCGACATAGTGGTACAGCCCATTAATATTTATTATTGTTATGAATTGCTGCCACTTGTGTTTTTTTTTTTTTTGTTGCTATCTTGCAGGAAGAGTATTTTTGAAAATTGGGAGATTTTACTTAGAATAAATAACGGCCTGTCCCATGATGCCACCAGAAATCGTTCGATCGACAACTTGTATTGCAAACAACAATAACATGAGAAAATTTGTTGTTGTTTTCAATATATGTAAGTATTCGATCGAACGATTTCTGGTGACATTGTGGGACAGGCTGTAAGTTTATTTTAGTTGAACTTTTTTCAATGACGGCGTGTGGTCAATAGTTCTATAATTATTTGAATGCCAAGTAGGGTGGCGAAATTTTATATTCGGTAGATATGTTCCAAAAAAAGTTACGTGTTGTGTGAAAAAAATGGATGAAAAAAGCTCTGCACACAATATAAGTAGTAATAAAATAATAATGTAAGGGGTGTTTCTGCAGTTTTCAATTCGTGTTAGGGCTGTGTTCCCACGTCCCCCTCGTTTCCAAATGAAGTTGGTAATCACCGACTTACCGCTCGAAATTGTAAGATGGGCGAACACTAATTTTTAATTTGCGCGTGTTGTTGAAAGCTTTATTCATGCAAGATGATTTGGAAAAACAGACTGAATAAATGGCAAAGTTCGCACCTCCCTATTGGAAGAGCCGATAGATATGTGTCTGCTCGTACTTGCCATATGTGGCCTGTTAAGTTATTGTCAAAAAGATGTCAGCATGTCAATGCAGTTGTACGTTAGTAAAATATACTACATGTTTTGTTGTTGTAATGCGTAGGTACATATGTACATAGTATGTATACTGAGGATTTTTTTAATGTTCTATGTTTAAGTAAACGAAAGCAATCATTAATCGAGCTGCTCCACCGTGCAATTTTTATGTTGTGTGAGTATGTATATGTATATTTGCATACATTTGTAATCGTATAAGTTTTTTTTAATTTATGCAAGTATGCATGCAATTTACCTTTTCTGTTAGTGTATTAACTGATTTTCACTGTGTTAATGCTAAAATTCTTTTTACATAAATATGCAGTTTTATGTTTCCATAGTTGCAAGTTGCAACCATTACACAATATACATATGTAAGTATGTATTCTTTGAACACGTCTTCAAATATAAAATCATTATTAATCCGTTTTCCCACTCCCCTCAATACACACGCAATGGCTGATATGCATAAAAATTCTTTCTTGTCTTGTGTTATCGTGTAAGTATGTATTGTATAAGCCACTAGACCTAATGGCGTTTCTTGTTGGTATGCTATAGTTGTTTGCTGATTTATGCAGATTAGATAGTGACGTGGCGAATATTCGTTTCAGCGAGTATTCACCTGTTTTCTCCAATTATAATGTGCCAAATTCAGGAAAATAAGTAATCGAATATTTGCAGGCCGAGAAAAAGAAATTCATGCAGTGTTAAATTAAAAAAATAACTATAACAGCCTTATTTGTAAAAATTAGAAACGCTTTATATAAAGGCTTATTAAGCCAAATTTTGTATGGAAATCTGTTTTAAAACCCCTTTATAAAGCCTTAATAATTTTTAGAAATAAGGCTGGTAATTTGTAATAATTTTATTTTGAACTGAAAATAATCTACACCATTTTTCATTGAAATTGAGAATATTCTATATGAAATTGAGAATTACAATTTAAAATTGGGAAAATTCCAAATGAAATTGGGAATTTCAATTTGATACATACGATTATCAAAGAAAATCGTCTAAATATCCAATAAATCATTAAGTCTGGCAATAGCTGTGCATGATTGAACAGGTGGTTAAAACTCTGTTTATGTTTATAATAAATAAAATACCGTTACATTAAGTACTCATTACTCATTTATTTATTTATTGTTTTTTACTCTTAATGTGGAAAATGAAACAACAACAATATCAATCATAATTGGCTAAACAAACTAGTCACACATACACAAGCGTACATACATACATATGTAAATAGAAAAATTTACCTTTCCATATGCAAAATAATAAAGGAAACTAATAAGATCTGCAACTCAAGATAAAAAACGTTGGCTTTGGAGTATTGCTCATAAAAATATGTACATATCCATACATACATACATACATACATACATACATAAGTACATATGTATGTATTAAAGTCCTGCACAAGACCATTTATAAGAACTTTCAAGACATGAGGGATTTTTCAAATGCTTTACTACAGCGAAGTCTTCTAAAACAAACACTAAGCAACACTGTTTACAAGAATTTGTTTCAGTTATTGCAAGTATAGGAGTAAAGAAGAAAATACTTCGTGACTGAAAAATTTGTGATGCTTGCTTCTTTCTGCGCATGGGCGCGTATACAAGCGTCATGCATGTACATACACACACACGTTGTGTGTATGCTCTTTTATTTTTCTGCACACAAACAAACGTTCACATGCATTTACATTAGTTGTGTGCGCTTGCTTTAAAAAAACCTCCCTTAAACACATAATAGCTTACCATATACATATTACACACACACACTCAAACGTACAATATGGAAAATAACAAGCATACACGTATCAACACTACTTTGTTGACTGTTTGTTCATAACAAGAAGTCTTGACGACATTGCTTGTTAGCACTCATATACACGCACACAAATGCATCTATCGTGCTTTGATTATAATACGACAGCATTTATTATTGGTTTAGTATAATGCAACCACGAGAATACATTTAAAAAACAAGACGTATTTACATTTCAAGACTATTTACGCAGGTCTTTAATATGTATTTATATTTATGCAGATATTTTTAGTTTTTAATGTTAGAAAATATTTTCTTTTAATCTAATGTGTTTGCCTTTTATTGTTTATGACGGTTTGAAAAAAGGTAGAGAAATAATTAGTAAGTTCAAAAGTATCAGCGTACGTACATACATACATATGTACATATGTACATACACACATATGTATGTATTTATATATCGCCCCTTTATTGCAATATAATCATATTTCAAAAATATGCGTTTTTGGAATTAACAATGCAGAAAAATTCCTTATATCATTTTTAATATTGGGCTTAATTACGAGTGTCTTATTTCGACTACGCCTACGACGATTTTGTGCTAGATTAAAGAAAATAAATGTTGCAATGTTCCTTAGTCTAGTACAAAACCGTCGAAAACGTAATACGACACTCGTAATAAGGCCCATTGAAAAATCTCACTTTGACCCATTTAGAGTTCCTCAATCGAGTCAAAATGTATTACCGACCGCCATTAATTTTGGAGGGCCGACCCACCTATGCCAATGGCACACCCTCCCCCCCCCGGAACCATCCTTGAGGGGTGATTTTTTTGAAATATTTGTATGGGGAACCCCCAGGGGTGGTTCCGGGGGGTGTGCCACTGGTATAGGTGAGTTGGCCCTCCAAAATTAGTGGAGGTCCGTCATACATTTTTACTCGATTGAGGAACTCTAAATGGGTCAAAGTGAGATTTTTCAAAATTTGACCCTTCAAGAAAATTTGACCTTTCGGATCAAAATTCGGGAGATCAAAATGCATTTTAGAGGTATGGTTCCTTCGGCAAAGTTTCTTATTTTGATCCCTAGAATACGATTTTCCTTGTAATTTGAGCGAATTTTTTGCCTCCATACAAATCGACCCGCCCTAATATTCATACTTATGGTGGTATCGATAGCCCTTCCTCACGATGATATCTGACACACACTTTGTTTTATTTGAATTTAGAAATATAAAACGCTTAATGAAATACTATTTTCATACTGAGTACATATCGTTACCTTAATATAGAAAGGCCCTGACTTATTATTTTTTTTAAATCAAGTTTTTTGTTTATTTCGATAGAAGAACATCTAATGTATCGAAAAATGCAAAAACTCGACTTAAAAAAAAATAATGAGTTAGGAGGGCCTTTCTATATTAAGGTAACGATATGTATCTACTCATGGATGCAAGTATGTAAATATATTTGCATATGTTTTATATAGAAATATTACTATTATGTTTACTGGTAAAAAATTTATTTATCTACATACATACATGCATCTAAACTTGTATGTATGTAAGTATGTATGTGCAATCAAGCTTTGTATATTGTTCATATGCATTTTTTTGTTGCTGTTCAACCCGGTGTTAATATAGATTTTGTCACGCATGCAAGCGTAACGGGAACGTTGTAACAGAGTTAGTTAGCATTGTGTGATGACATCGACACGGCACTGTGGAACTAGTTGGAGTAATGCTGGAAGTGGAAATGAAAACGGGTTTTAGTGGTAATGCATTCCGCGATTTTTAAACGACTTCACAAAAAAGGGGGATATTATTCAATTCGTCTGAAGTTTTGTTTTATTATGTTTGTTACTTCATAACTTGGTACCTTTTGAAACGATTTAAAAAAATTTTTTGTTCGCTTAGAGGGTATAGCTTCCATTTAGTTCTATTGTCAAAAAATGGGCGGCGTTGCGCCCACAATATTTTTTCTTTGATTATATGATGTTATACTTATTCCATTGCTTTAAGCTTTCGTAATAACACAATCTCAAATTTTAAAGAAATTGGGTGGAGCCATGCCCATTAAAAAAAACTGAATGTTATATTTCTCGTTCTTCTACTTGACCGATTTTTATGAAATTTGAAACACAGCGATGAGCTCTGAGAAAGCAACAATATTGCTTTTTAAAAAGTGGGTGGTGCCACCCCCATGAATATTTAATTTAATATTTCTCGTGATTCTACTTGGCCGATTTTTAGGAAACTTGGAACACACTGATGAGCTCTGAAAAAGCTACAATCTTGCTTTTAAAAAGTAGGCAGGGCCATGTCCATTAAAACTTAATATTATATATCAAGTAATTCTACTTAATTCATTTTTGCAAAACTTTGCATGCACCCTGAGTTCAGAAAGAAATTCAATGTAGTATTTTAAAAAGTGGGTGGGGTTACGCCCATGAACGGTTAGTATTTGATTACATGCACTTCTACTGATCCGATTTCCATGTTTAAACCTCGTTAAACCGGAATCCGGTTAAATCGAAAATACCTGTAATTCGTATTACGTACTATCGGTATTTTATTGCATGTTATGTTGTATAAGAAAGTCATGATGTAGGAGGCCTATTTCTAGATGAGCTGTAACGCTTTTCTTTAATATTTTAACTTTCAATCCCACTGTTCTTTGAAAACATTGCGGTCTTGAACATGTATAACGAAAGTTTACTCACTTTTTTTTCTTAGTATCTATGCCAATTGGGGGAGGGCTTGTTAAATTGATTTGGTGTCTGCCAGTAGATGTAATTTAGCTTGATAAACACGACCAGGTACCAAATGTGTACATACTTAAAGAAAGAAAAATATGTATAAAACAATACAGTCATAAAATTGGGAACATTTTTCCAAAACAAAATTGCCACATGTTTTTGTACAGACATACATACATACATACATACCTTACATTGCATATACATACATATACATACATATCTATGTATTTCCTTAATTTTTATGCAAAAATATGAAAATTCATGAGTAATTTATATGTATGTATATTATTTTACACTGTGTGTGTTCATTTTAAAATAACTTATACGCAATCTATAGACAATAAAGAACAAAAACAATAATGCAAACAATAACAAAATGTATTTACCAATCATCAGTCAAACTAACAACCACAAAATTAACAGACAACAATAAAAGCCGTAGTTTCCATACAACACCCATGAGTAAAGAAAAATTCAAACAATGAAAAAACAATGTTATACGAGTAGAAAAATGCCAACGTTCAAGCACATTGTTTCAAAAAGAGGGCAATTTAAAAAGTTTCGCGCGAAATATAGAGTCTAGTAGAGTAAATAGATATGTATTAGAATAAACAATTTTAAGCTTTTCTTCATGCGAACAATTTTCTAACGAAAACTCCAATTCGACTAGTAATAAATGTTCGATAACGCTACTGTTGGAAATTTATTAATATGCATATGTATATATGTACGTACGTGTGTATGTGTGTTTCCGAGTTCAGAGATCCTCACATTTGAGCCCTTGCAAGATCTTAAATCAAAAGTTCTTTACCATTTTTCTTAAGACTTATGCATTAAAAACATTCACCACTGCTGACTACACGAACACACGACTTTAAATTCCTCCAGCTGCATTTGTCTACAGCTACTTAATTCTTTTGGAGACCAAATCATTATAGACAACAACCTGCAGCCATGTTGCCTTGCTGTCGTCCAAAGTATCATTCTCATATATGTAAGCACTAATGCTTAATATTTTGAAGTCGGCAGCTTGTTGTGGTGAATGTGTTTAATGCTCTAAGCCATAGCCACTCAAAATTTCACTTGCAAGCCCATGGGCTTGCGCAGTCGACGTTTTGGTGACACACGTATACTTCGTACAAAGTATGTGTGATGTTGTGTGTTTGGCTGTTTCGTCAGCTACTTCGGACAAAGTGTGTGTGATGATGATGACTCGAACTGCAAAAATAACAACAAACACACATAAAAAGCAGAATGAACATACACATGCGCACAAAAGCGCTCAGTCACGTTTGGTGGGCTCTGCTCTAAGTTAAGGCTCAGTTACCCGACTGTAATGTAAAGTAACTGCAACAGTAGGAAACAGCTGATCGATATTGTTATGTGAAAAGTAATGAAAATGGTTATAAAGATGTAATGTAACGTAACCTACTTTTCTACGTTGCAGTTACTTTACATTACAGTCGGGTAACTGAGCCTTAACCATTTGCATTACTTTTCACATAACAATATTCATCAGCTGTTTCTTACTGTTACAGTTACTTTACATTACAGTCGGATAACTGAGCCTTTAGAATTAGTAAAATCGTATCGTATTACTTATTAGATAATCGTATCAGCTGTTTGACGTTTTAAGCGGATTTTTAATTTTTTTTTAATTCTACCTTTACTTTTAGGGCAGTACATAAATATTTTCATACGACCCTCGTTTTTTTTAGTTTGAATTTCTGTTCTTTTAGTACTAAACATGTATGTATGTATGTATGTATGTAGTACATTGTTGTTTCCTTTGTTACTATTTCTGTACGTGTTAAACAATTAAAAAAAAAGTAGAAACAGATAATAGTTTGTAAGGCCCAAAAACCAGTTGGTTATGCAGCGATGCATTACATTAAACATCCACCACTAACTCAGCCACTTCTTCCATATAAAACCTCCTCCCCCTCAATGCACAAGACCAAGCGGATAACATGCATGTATGCACATATGTACATACATACATACATTTGTAAGTACATCCATACATACAGCCCCATAGAAATGAATTTTCTTTTAATTGTAGAACATTTTTGTGTGATCAAATTTTGTGTGAGTGTGTGTGTGTGTGTTTACTTTTTCATTGCACTGTGTGTTGGCCAAAAAAGAAGCTCACGCAACAACAAATACGTTGGAAAATTTAATTTAAGAATGAATTTCATTTCCACAATATTTCGTCGCACACAAATATTTTTTTTCATTCCATTTTATTGCGAGCAAATAAGAGCATTAATCAAATAGAGCGGTGCTCCCAGTTTAGGGGATTTGTCCCCAAATTGGGGATTTTTTTTCGTGATTGGGAATGAAAATTTCGTATTGGGGATGTGGGGATTTGTTGGGGATGTAACCAAATTTGAGGGGATTTTTGGGGGATTTTTTTTATAACTGATGGTCAAAAAAAAAAGGATTTTTGAACTAAGAAATATGCGTCTGGCAAGTCTAAAAATGTGTGTTACTCAGGGGTGTCATAGAAACCAATCTTATCGGAATTGGATTAGAAACCGACAAAAAAAATACTTTGGTGTCATGATATCCAATGTTGTCGGATTTTTGTTCAAACTATCAGGGGTGTCATAGAAACCAATCTTATCGGAATTGGATTTGAAACCGACAATAAAAATACTTTGGTGTCATGAAATCCAATGTTGTCGGTTTTCTGTTCGAACTAGAACTAGTGTCGGTTTTAGGTGTCATAGAAACCGATGTTATCGCTTTGTTATTGGAAATAAACCAAGCAGCTTACAGCTGTCTTTTTTTTTAATTGAAAATAAATAAAAAGGCTAAAAGCGCCATTTTTCATATCTTTTTTTCAACAGTTTGACTTTTAGGGAATATTCAACCAAATTAAAGTTGATAATTTGATATATTATCTAGGATTTTTTCGCGAATTTGTGATTTTTCGCGTTATTTCCGAGTTTATAACATTTTTAACAGTTTTGAAGACTTATAATCAATTTTAAGGCTTGTTTCCCATTTTGCAACTTCTCGCGAATTTTCGCAATGATCGCGATGAAATGGCTATTAGACTTTGCTATTATTCAACTGTTAGCAAGTTTTTGCGAATTTTTTCTATTTTCGCGTTTTGTACAGATTTTTTTTAGCATTCTTTAGAGTTATAGCCCTTTTTAATAAAATTATGGCTTGTTTAAAATTTTGCAATTTTTCGCAAATTTCTGTTATTTTTGCAAAAGAAGTAATTTTTTCCAAAGTTTTTGGATTTCTTCATTCATTTTTACTTAAAAGCTTAACATTTAAAATTTTTGCAAGCTTTTGTGAATTTTCGTAGTATTTTGCTTTAATCTCTTACAGCTTTATCGAGTTTAAGCAATTTTAGTTTACTGATTGTTTCCAATATTGCGTGATTTATTACAAATTTCACCCTTATTAGAGTTAAAGGATATTTGCATAAGAATATTTTTGCGTAAATACCATAGTTGACAAAATTTTCAAACAAAAACTTGCATTAGAAGCTGTAAACAAATGAACAAAAACATAAAAAATCTGATTCGAACATCGATCATATTTGCATTCAAAAATAACAAAACCGACTTGTTTTCATGACACCAAATGAATCCAATATTGGTTTACAAAACCGACAATCAGCAAAACCGACTTGGATTCTATGACAACCCCGACTATTCATAGTGTATGGTTTCTAATAAAGAAGAAGTATGAAGGCAGATAAACCAATAATAAACACTACCAAAACAAAAATACGCAACAAAATGCAATACGACTTGATGGAAGCACTTCTTAGAATAAACACACACTTTAAAAATAATTCAATTTGCTGTGACAAATTTAATCCTTCTGCTGAAATGCTAAAGCTTTTTAATACAAGTACTATGTACAACAAAGTTTCTGAGGCTGATGAGTCAGAAGATTTCGTTTCTGAAGTTTTTGAAATGGTAAACTTTGGTTAAATTTTTTTTTTATACTTGTGTATATTAAACTATGTGTAATTTTTTCTTTACAAGTTTTATAAGTACAAATTAAATTTATATGAATGTAAATATACTCGTAGCTATCGACATAAAGGAATTTTATTGAATAAAAATGTTATTTTTGTTATTGTTTTTCAAATAAAATTAAAAAAAAAATAAAAAAATTTTATTTGTTTAACAAAAGAAAAAATTTTAATAAAAAACAAACGCAATTTGGGGATTTTTGGGGAATGAGAAATCAAAAATTGGGGATAAGCTCTAGAAAAAAACTGGCAACACTGAAATAGAGGAGTATTTTAGTGCTGCCACCAGTGCAATCGAAAGTTACAAAAACCGCTATGATGTAAAAAATTAAAGAAATTTAAAATTGTTTAGTGGCAATGCCGGGCACTGAGTTTTGCATAGATTTCATTACCATAAGCAGTATGTGAAAAAGAAAGTTACGGAAGTTCAGGTTGGGAAATTCCTAAGCAATTTTCCGACTGTAAGTCCTAGTTTACACTATGCAAGTTTTATTGCTAAGCTGATTAGTTTGTTAGGAGAGAGAGACGAGGTGAAAAGAATCGTTTCTGTTCCTCACTTTCATAGTGTAAACTAGGACTTACGGCCTGTCCCACGATGTCACCAGAATTCGTTCAATCGAATACTTATATTGAAAACAACAACAAATTTTCTAATGTTATTGTTGTTTGCAATACAACTTGTCGCTCGAACGATTTCTGGTGACATCGTGGGACAGGCCGTTAATAAATGCTTCAAAATTAAAATGCACGAAATTTTTGAGATTTAATGTAGAATATTAATTACCAGAGTATTGAGGACACTAAGTTCCTAATCTAAGAGCGCACAAAATACTATAATAGCATAGTTGTTGTACGAAACGGATTCTATCAATTATTGCTGCCCTTCTTTCAGCCTAACTTAACCAAACCTAACCAGGCTATTACAATTAAAAATATAAACTTTTGTCCTTCAACTCAGAGAAAATAAATGTTACGAAAATTATTTGTAGTCTGTCGAATAACAATAAAGTATTCTTGAAAATTGTCTTCGAAATTTAGTATGGATACTTATATGTTTTTAACCATTTATTTCCTTTTTATATATATATATTTAAGCTTTTACTTACATAAAAGCTCTTTGCCATAAAAAATAGATGCATTCGTTTGAATTTCTTTAACAAAGTCGTAATATTTGATCGCAGAGGTCTAAATATTTTCATGAACATGTAGTTTGATCAAATGAACCATAATCAAACAAAAACTTGTTTTCGAATTTTTGTGTAGTTGCTTACGTCCGCTTGCATTTAAGGTGGCGATATGTATGTATATAAAAAACTTATGGTAACATAATGCAAAATAAAATAAAAATAATTGAATCGTTCACTCTATTTCTTACGTAGTCGTCTATGTATCAGTTGTTCGAGTTTCAGTTTTATCGTCTTTTACAAACTGGCTGTTAGCCATGGAATTTTCGGTATTCTATATCCTTTGGTTAAGCTATAAATTTTTAGAAATTTTGGGCGTTAAAGTAAAATTTTTGTATGCCATTAACTTTCCAAGAAGAAATAAATGCAAAATTTCATAGGCGAAATGCAGACTGAAGTGTGTACAATTTGTAGACAATAGAAATAATTGCTTTATTATTGCGAAGTATTCGATGCAACTTCGGCTTGCAATGGAACATTTTTTTTAAATATATTTGGGAATAGACAAATTTTATGTTTCGTTATTTCCTGGTATTTTCAAATGCCACGAATTGAATATGTCAACTCAATTATAAAATTAAACCAGTAACTGGATTCTGTAAATCTTACGGCCTGTCCCACGATGTCACCAGAAATCGGTCGATCGAATAATTATATTGAAAACAACAGCAAATATTTTAAATATTTTTGTTTGCAATGCAAAGTTGTCGAGCGAACGTTCGCTGGTGACATCGTGGGACAGGCCTTTATTACGATAATCGTATTGCTAATAAATATAACGAATATTTATCGACTTTGCTATTCAGTAACATATTTTAACAATATTCGCTGTCGGTTGGAGAAAAAAAAATTAAAGCACAAGCTAAAATTCTTTGACTTTTTCTTTATTATTCGTCGTGCTTTTCGCTTATTTTCTCATTTTCTATACAGAGATACCACATAATATTGAATTGAATGGTGAGTAAGATAAAGCTGGAGACTATCGGAATCACATTATCGTTACCGCAAGCGAATAAATATGTCGATAAATATTACGATTTTCAGTTCGCAAAAAGTTACAGAATCCAGGTAAAGGTGTGAGAATTTTAATTTGATGCGAAATTGTTAAGCAACTTTCCCGATAAGCAGTTTTGATGAAAACAATCTGAAAATTAACTTGAAATTAATTCAATTTTGACACCGTTAATGATCAAACAGAATTGCGGCATAAACACATTTTCCATACAAATTGACACAAAAAATCAGCACCAGAAAGCAGTCGATAGATAGAATCTATTTTATTTTGACAACGTTTTTTCTTATGCTCTCATATATATGTAAATACTCCTTCTCTCAAGAAGTCTACCATACTTTCAATGAATTTCATACATCTTGTGAACAAAACTACTAAGCAAAATAAGCACAAAAGAAAATAAAACTAAAGTTATAGAGCATTTGAAGTTACTGCCGTAGATTTTATTATGGGCTTTATTAGTTTGACAACGATTTTTCCTGCAGTTGTGGACATATTCTGTTTGATCATTTAGGATATTTTTTGATTTACTCAGAAATATGTTAAAAAAAATTTACGTTATTTATTATTAAAAAAAAATCAAAATTTCATTGAAAATACCATTAAAACTAGAGTAATTGTAGCAACACGATTAACTTGGCGGTTTTGTAATAAAAAATTGCATACGAATTACATCTGGCAACTTTATTTACATGCGTTTCTTTACATAGACGTTTCCGGAGAATTGTATGAGCAGCAGCAGCGACGACAGCAACAAAAACAACAGCTCTGTTTACAATAACAAAACCTGGCACAAAGCAGACACACAGTGTTTTTTGTCTTAAAAAGTTCAAGCACAATATTTTAGTTAACATTTAGCTGCCGGCCCAAACGGTATAAACGGGTAGTGGTGAAACGTCTGAACGAAGACTTGATTAGAAACGAATGCGAATTAATTTCTGTATATTGTTTTGTTATTTTTCACAAAAACAAAGAAAAAACCGCGTGTTTTAATGGTTTGAAATTCGTTTAATAATTGGGAATTTTGTAGATTTTGGTGCGTTTGTGTCTGTAAATGTATATTTCACTTATTTATTTCTATAAATATGGATGTAGTATAAAAACGATAAAAATAGATCACTGATCTAATGCGAAAAATTATGAATTAAGAAAAAAAAAATTCAAAAGATAAATTTATGAAATTTTGTAAAAAAAAAAATAATTAAAAATGTTTAGAAAAAGAATAGAATATGTAAAATTATTAACACACACAAGATATACAAACAGCAACAAAAAGAAATAAAAATTAATCCTATAAACATTTGCTTTAATATTATTTTTATGTGTATGTGGGCGTGCAATTGTTAATAAAGAATGAATAGTTTTTTTTTTTGGTTTTGTGGGTACGATCTTTGAAAAACTTTGTGCGGAAAATTATAAATGAAAAAAGTAAAATAATAATTTTCAAGATTGTATAAAAAAAACGGTACTTTTACGCCAACGCAAAACAAAAACAATAATGAGAATGCTGCATAAAAGAAATTTAAAATCCTCTATAGAACCTAAAAAGGGTTTTGTCTATGAATAATAAATCTGTAAACAAAAGAAAGTAATGGTAAAGAAGATGAACAATTTACAAACAATTGTGAAAACCTTAAAGAATAGGAAAGTTCTCAGAATGACCGCAGAATTATTCAAACGTGCATTAAAGATGACCTCCATCCATCCCACTGGTTTCCTTAGATTTTCTGCAACTTTTCGAGCTACGAGAATAATGCTGTAGAAAAAGATTTATTTATTGGATTCTTAGCAGGATATACAGTTGCGAACATGGAAATAGCACTACCGCCACATTTTCAAATATTTTTCAAGTTATGTACATATGTATATGTACCTGAGAACAAAAAAATAAATAAAAATTAAAAGAAAAATAACACTCTTTTATCACCGCTATTTCAATGTTAACAAAAAATACGTTCTAAAAATATAATTTACCGCTATTTTCAGAGTTGCCAAACTTATTCCAAAAATTATTTATTACAAACAATGAACAGACTTACCAGATTACTGTGACGCGTAAAATTTTATTTAAAAGATTTTTAAGATTTAAAAACAATATATCAGTGGCACTGCTATTTACATGTTCACAACTGTACATATATAGCGTAGCTCCGAATTTTCAATCAGTATAGGATGGGGGGCAGCTGTAACTCGCATCGGTGTTTTTAATACAATCTTTCAATTCGTCCATAGTTAGTAGTTGGTTCGCATTAGTCAATGACTTCACACAAAACACCAGACCTTTTATTGGGGTTGGCGTATTCCGACTTCGACTACGATATTTTTGTAATACATAAAATTCTTTCTTTAGTCTAGGACCACAATGTTATAGCCGAAGTCAAAAAAGTCGAAATACGTAAACCAAGTGGTCCAATTACTGGACCATTTCGAGAAATAATTTTCAACAATTTCTTACAATACAGTAATGCTAGATTATTTTTAAAACCACTTTTCGCTAGTGTAATTCTCGGGAACTACCACTCACCCACATTTAAAACTTCTTTTTAACAAACTTCTTTATTCTTTTTGGCACTGTTACTTCATAACTCGGTTAATATTAGACCGATTGCAAAAATTCTGGTATTGTCTGAGAGGGTATAGCTTCCCATTGGTCCCATTGTAGAAAAAATGGGCGACTATACGGCCAAAAATTTTCTTATTTGATTTTATGACATTCTACTTATTTGATTGCTGCGAAACCTTGCAAACACCTTTGGTTCTTGTAATTTCACAATTTTAAAGTTGAAAAAAATGGGCGGGGCTGCTCCCATTAAAATTTATTATTATTTTTCAGAAGCTTATACTTAACCGAGTTTCACGAAACTGCCCACACACCTTGAGCTAAAAAATAGACACAATCATCCGTTTGAAAAAATGGGCGGAGTCACGCACATTAAAATTTAATATTTTATTTTAAGTGGTTCTACTGAACCAATTTTTACAACACTTAACACACACGCTGAGCTCTGCAAAACACAAAAACTTGCACTTATGGGCAGAGTTACGCCCATTAAAATTTAATTTTATATCCCATGATTTATGATGATTTTTCGAAAATGTTCTATCAGGTCTTTCAATTGAAGTCGGCTTTTTTTTTGCAGAATTATTTCAGCAAACAGAAAGTCAAGAAATATTTCCTGGGTTACGTTCACATGTGGCGAAGGCTATATAAATAATACTATTAATTATATAATAATAACTAATACATAACATTAAGATCCATTATTACAACTCAAAGTTAGTTGAATGAACAATTTTATCGGACGCATAAAAAGTTTTTCATTATTACAAATTTAATTTAACTTACCAAATAGGATAAATTTGAATTTAGCTTATCGCTCACTTTCAGAGAAAGTAAAATCATAGTAATTATGTATAAACTTTTTACAATCCTAATTTTAACTACCTAACTTTAAGTTGTAATAATGGCCCTAAATGATAACCAATTTACATTTATCTACTCAAATATTTGCCCCATGTGATTCCGACTTTATATGGCGGAAATTGACAACAACAACAAAAAAAAAACAAATTTTAACACGTAGAGGAAATTTAACTTTTTTAATTTATTGCAAATAAAAATAAACGTTTACTTAAAGTAAAAGCAAAAACTTAATAATAAATAAAATTTCTCAACACTTGCATTTAGTTGCAGTTTATTCAATCGTTTTCTACTGTAATGGATTTCTTAAAAAAATAAGAAAAACGTTTTTTTTATCTTCTTTGCTCCCTCCAATTTTTTATTCCAAAAATTTAACTCGGTCATTCAACGGTTTCTTTTTTCTTTATATCTTTACTTACATAAATTTTGTTGTTGTTTCTTCTTTAATTATACATTTACATTTTAAATATTTTTGTTTTTGTTTTGTTAAACTTAAATATTTTTAATTTTTTCTGTGCTTTTTAGTTTGTTAAAAATTCGGCCTTAGCTTTTCATTTTGTTGTAATTTATAAAATGTTTGAATAAAAGTCAATTTATTTAAATCCAATAAAATAACAACGGCAATTTTTGTAAATTTGAAAGCAGATTTTTTGTGTTTGTGTAACTTTTTCTAATGAATGGAAATTTTAAACGCGTTTAAAAGTGATCGCAGGATGCTTCATTAAACAATTTTTATATTTGGAATTATTAATTTTCTACAAGTACTTTGGACTATTTCACACAAATATTATTTGCTTTATTGGTAAGTGTTTCTTTAGAATTATTTTTTTTTTAAATTTTTAAACCAAAATGATTTTTTGCAAAATTTATGAAATTTATTGAAAGAAAAATGCAGTGATAAAAAATGTTTTCTATTTCAAAGATCAAAGATTTGCTAGTTACATCCAATAAAAAGGCTGTAAAGAAATATATACATACATACATATACATCTGTATGTATGTAAATCGTTGAAAGGGCAACACTAATTAAAATCTAACTGGATTGTTTAAAAATTTTGTTTTCTCTTGCTCTTGTTATATATACATATTTCTTATTTGTTTTTCCTTTTTCTTGAGAGAAACAAGTTCCCCACTTCCAAGAACTCTTAGTTTTGGGAATTTGTCCCCACATTTGTATATCCTTTTTTTGTTTTGGGAGATAAAAATTGCGTGAAAAATCCCAAAAGGATTTTTTTGGGAAAAGTTATTTAGTTTTATCTTTTTTAGGGTTCCGTACACCAAAGGTGAAAAAGGAACCCTATTGTTTTCGCTACGCTGTCCGTCTGTCCGTCCGTCCGTCTGTCCGTCACAGGGTATTTTCTCGAGAACCGTAAGAGCTACGGACCTGAAATTTGGACAGAGTGTGTAGACCCTTGGCCGCTACAACAACAAATACATGAGAGTTGGAAATTAAAGGGTGTGCCAAAACGAGCAACGAAAAATGTTAAAATCCCATCTAATATACATACAATTGTATGTATATGCACTTGAAATTTGTAAAGTTAGTGTATTTTTATACAGACTACAACAATTAACACTAAAATTTAAAAAATTTTAATTTGAGGGTGTACCATCAGTTAATGTAATTTTGACTATGTAATTTTGATAACTTGCTGTATCTTGGAAACCGTAAGAGCAAACTTCTTGAAATTTTCAAAAACGGTAAAACAAAAAAATCTCAAAATTATAAAATCGCCAAACCGAAAAAAATCGCCAAAATCAAAAAAAAAAATCGCCAAAACGAAAAAAAAGCACCAAATTAAAAAAAAAATTCTAAATCGAAAATAAATCGCGGGAAACCGGAAAAATCGCCAAAATGAAAAAATCGTCAAAATGAAAAAAAATCGCCAAAATGAAAAAATCGCCAAAATTAAAAAAATCGCCAAAATTAAAAAAATTGCCAAAATGAAAAAAAAATCGCCAAAATGAAAAAAAAAAATCGCCAAAATTTAAAAAATCGCCAAAACGAGAAAAAAGCGAAAAACAATAAAAAAAATTATTTCAGCTGAAAAAACGTAACAAACACTGTATTAAAAAAAATGCTCAAAGCCCAACGTACGGAACCCTTCGTGCGCGAGTCAAAGTCGCACTTTACTGAATTTATTTGAAATTCATTTCATTATATTTTCCCTATTGCTGGTGGTAACAATGAAAAAATCTCAATTTAAAAAAATCGTCTGGCAAGTCTAAAAATTGTGTGTTATTAATTATTGTGAATGAAATTGTGAATGTTAAAGAAAATATTTTTTGTGACGTTTTTATGGCTGCAAATACTTATTTGAGCATGCGAAAAAATATAATATATGCAAACTTTAAAAATAATTACCCTATCGGGAATAAAAATTCATGTGAAATGTTTTCCCTTTCCGTAAAATTGTAATTGCCAAACTAAACTAAAATGATGCCAGAGTCATTTTGCATAGATTTTACGTGTTTATCGCAATAAGAACAAGGTACTACTTTTGCGAATTTATTTCGCAAATATTTCATATCAAATACTTTTACATGTAGTTTAACAGCATTTCGCACGAAATTGTGAACACAGTACCAGGCTTAAGGGAGAATTTAGTTTGCTGTGATAAATTAATTCCATCTTCTCAAATGCTAAAACGTTTTTAATACAAACAACATGTACGAGTACAACAAAATTGGATTAACTGATGAATCAGACGGTTTTGACTCTGAAGTTTTTGAAGTGATAAAAATTTATACATAATAATTTTATTCTTTTATTTTTTTATTATACTAATCTTTTTATACACATTTGTTTGTAGATATTTAGTACTCGAAGTACAAAGAAAATTATTTTAATAATATAATAATACAACTGCATATTTTCCATTTTGTGCATGCATTTGCATGTTTTTTTTAAGGAACTTTTTGGGGATGAAAAATTTAAAATTGGGTTTAAGTAAGTAAGATATTTTTTACCAGTTTCGATCAAATTAGTTGCCCATTCTGTGGCAAAATGCAGTAGACTATTTTGCACTGCCCCTTGAAAAACTAGGCCAGCTGGAATTCAGGCGCTATTTACTAAGGGTTGACGACTTGACGCAAATCTAATTTGTAAAAGATGTTCTTTTAGAGGTATAGAACTTAACATTAAAAAAATGGTAAAATAATGTTAACTGTTATGAATTTGGATTTATTCGAGTTATTGGGAATAAGTCCATTTATCTATCGATCACTTTTTGTATTAATAGAGAGCTTTTCTTGCCTTCTAAAACTTCAATTTTATGTGACTTATAGTTGTAAAAAAGACTTTATATACTTCCGCAAACAATATACCAGCGGATGATCTGAGAAGCCAATTTACGGGTCCATTATACGAAATTATTGCTTCACAAAACGTTTCTTTCAATGAAGTAAGTGTGGAAAGGTGCAACTACAACTCTTCCACATGAAAGACATTCAATAGTAGGAAAAAAAGACTGATTTTTTCAGACTAGGCACTACGGCGGTAACTGCTTATACGCTACACACTGCACGACGTCTCTGCGGATGTTTGAAGTTGTTTAGAACAAAAGTGGTGCTAAATGCTTGGTCGATGGACGATATGCCGACCTTAAAGTAAACAAAGAGTGGGGTGAATTTCTGGAAGTAAAATTTTTTTCATAAAAAAGTTGATGAATTTCAGTGTATTCATAATGGAATGGCAAACCCAAGAAACACCAGTTCTACAACAAAATTACAACACCAAAAATGCACGTATATTTTTCGTAGATAGGGAGTAGTTACAAAATGTTTTATGTGCTTTCCCAAGACATTCTTTATGCAGTTTAGACAAAATTTGTCGTTTCTCTGTCATGTAAACATTGAACAGCTGGGCTTGGGTAAACCAAACATAACACAAGTAACAGCTGTCAAAAAGGCGCTCATATCAACTTAAAGTTCTTATACGCTATATAAAAGTTTTGTTTTAGAATTCCTATAATATATTAAATCGTCAAATTTCACTAGAAAACTTCTATAAAAATAATTATGTTTAGTTTTAAATCTCTTAAATTGAAAAGCAAGTACTATTATTCCAATTGTCAACATCGACATCACGTCAATACAATACTAAACAAATTTTGATGTGCTTACTCGCTCTCGAGAACAATTTTGTACTATTGACAGCCTCTTTCTGTACCCTAAGGTCTAGAAAATACCATCATACTGTCAATAGCAGTCCCACTTTTTTGGTATTGTAGTGACGTGACTACGATATTGACAAATGGAATAAGGGTGAATATGTATATAAAAATTGGAAAAGAATTATAATTTCCCAAAACGTTAAACTTTAAAACAAGTCCTTACAGTGCTTAATAGATCTTTTTGTGTTAAAATGTTTATAAATCTCCAAAACTGGGAATAACATTATTCTACTTTAATAAATATTCTAAAATTATGCATTAAACACATTCACCACAGCAGGCTACACGAACACACGACTTCAAATGCCGCTAGCAGCATTTGTCGCCTCGTAGCCAGCTACTTAATTATTTTGGAGACGGCAGCAGCACCATCTGCAGCTGATATTCAAGTACAAATACATAGTTCAGTATTGCCACTTTCATATATTTTGCATTTATAAAAATTAATTGTTCTTTTAAAATGTACTTATTTCACATAAAAGTACAATAATGAATCAATTTATTCTTTACATCAATTTTTGGATATTGTTTCTAGTAAATAGTATGAAATATGTAGTTGTACGATATCATTCATTTACCATTTTGTATTATACTGGTAACACTGCATTTGCTCATTGTAGCCAGAGAAATAGAAATTAGTTTAAAGTTGGCGACAGCTACAACGGTGGTCGTGCAGTCGTGTAGCCTGCTGTCGTTAAAATAATTGTTACCATAAGAATGTGTGTATTCTATTTTTGACAGATTGTAGCCCGTAGCCTGCTGTGTCGAATGTGTTTAATGCATTAGTCGCCGTTATATCCAAATGCGAAACTGTAATGAGCTGTTCTCTATTGGCAGCATTGTTTAATATGCTCCTTCACTCTATCTCTCTCTCTTTGTCATAAACATAAATAATGAAAATACACGTGGCAGCCCAGTAGAAATGTAATGCCAGATTTAAATTGCAAACAAGCGGAGATTTTAGTTAAAATTTTCAAGGGTTTTAAAAATTATTTTATTTTAGCAATTACTCTTGTTAATGTGTAGAAAACACGCCATACTTCTTTTTGGACTCACAAGCATGTATGTATGTACATACATATATTAGCAAGTTTTTTTTTAATATATTTTCACTTGCAAATAAAATTTGTTAGTGTAATCAGAATTAAAGTTAAAGTGACTTTTAGTATTTCACTAAAAGTTAATTTAATTAACACATACCAAATTTTTTTAAATGAAATAAATGTTAAAATATAAAAGAGTCTTATTCATTAAAGGCTCATGCATACTTACATACATATATAAATTTTTTTGTAGCAAGAAGATATTTATTTCATATTTTGAATAAGATTTATTTGTTTGTAAATTTTTGTTTACATGTAAAATAAACCTTGAAAAAATTTCAATTCTAAAAATATATATACATATACTATATATGTATACATATATGTATATAAATACTATATATATATATATATATATATATATATATATATATATATATATATATATATATATATATATATATATATATATGAATATCTTTTTTGAAAATTCAAGTAAAATGAAAATTATTTATGTGTTTATATTAATTTTTTCTCATATAAATATTTCAAATAAATTTAACAGTGTGCGAAAGTTTATTTACGTTTTCTTAACAAATATATTCCATTTATTTTCAAATACATTCAATATACTCGTACATAGCTACAATATAAATGAAAGAGCCAAGCAAAAATAAAAAAATTTAAAACGAGTTCATGAAATTTGTTAGCGATGTGCCAGACATTAATAATAATTTGAAATGTACACTATTGTTGCATTAGCTTACATACAGTAAAACCACGATAAATACGTTTTTACACTTAAAATAAATTTTGAAGAAAAAATCAAGTTCATTTTTCACTCCTTTAAATGGCGTTGAAAGCCGGGTGTAACCATGACTTTTCCAAAGCATAGTTTAGGGATGCATTAGCTTTGTAGCGAGTGTAGGGTCTCGGGTTAGCTTTTAGTTCCAACAGCTGGTGATGTTAGTTTTAAACAGCTGGTGATGTTAGCATTTTTCTTTTTATCATCAAGCAAAATATAAAAAAAACTCCCACCGTTTTTAAGCAGACTCCACTGTTTTACGTCATTTGTTTTACTCAGCTGTAGGCAAGATATTTAAGATTTCTTTTATGAAAAACTTGTTTAGTATGTTAATTTAAACAGTTTTTTTATTATTATTATTATTATTTTTGCTTCTCATGTGTATTTTCTTAAATGAAAAAATACAACATCTGTAAATTAAAATTTGCATCGAAAGCATTTATATTCATTTAAAATGCAAACATAATTCAATGATGAACAAAAAAAGAAGCTAAATGTGTTAAAATTTACCACAAAAAAATAAGAAAAAATATAAATAATATTATTATGTAAATTGTGTCATTTTAAATTAAAATATTTCTCTAAAAGCAGATTAAAATTGTTATAAAAGTTATTTTAATCATGCTTAAAATTGAAGGTTTATCTTTTATATAAGAATTTTAAATATTTTTTTAATTAATTCAAATGGAATAAATTAAAACTAGTTCGATATTAAAGGAATAAAAAAAAATTAAAATAATAGTAATAATAATAAATTCAGTAAAGTGCGACTTTGACTCGCGCACGAAGGGTCCCGTACGTTGGCTTTGAGCATTTTTTTTAATAGTGTTGTTTTTACGTTTTTTCAGCTGAAATAATTTTTTTTTTATTATTTTTCGCTTTTTTCTCGTTTTGGCGATTTTTTTTTTAATTTTGGCAATTTTTTTCATTCTGGCGATTTTTTTCATTTTGGCGATTTTTTTTTTATTTTGGCAATTTTTTTTCATTTTGGCGATTTTTTTAATTTTGGCGATTTTTTAATTTTGGCGATTTTTTTTCATTTTGGCGATTTTTTCATTTTGGCGATTTTTCCGGTTTTTTGCGATTTATTTTCGATTTGGAATTTTTTTTTATTTTGGTGCTTTTTTTCGTTTTGGCGATTTTTTTTTTTGATTTTGGCGATTTTTTTCGGTTTGGCGATTTTATAATTTTGAGATTTTTTTTGATTTACCGGTTTTGAAAATTTCAAGAAGTTTGCTCTTACGGTTTCCAAGATACAGCAAGTTATCAAAATTACATAGTCGAAATTACATTAACTGATGGTACACCCTTTAATTAAAATTTTTTAAATTTTAGTGTTAATTGTTGTAGTGTGTATAAAAATTCACTAACTCTACAAATTTCAAGTGCATATACATACAATTGTATGTATATTACATAAGATTTTAAAAATTTTTCGTTGCTCGTTTTGGCACATCCTTTAATTTCCAACTCTCATGTATTTGTTGTTGTAGCGGCCAAGGGTCCCATGTAATATACATATATACAATTGTATGTATATTACATGGGATTTTAACATTTTTCGTTGCTCGTTTTGGCACACCCTTTAATTTCCAACTCTCATGTATTTGTTGTTGTAGCGGCCAAGGGTCCCATGTAATATACATATATACAATTGTATGTATATTACATGGGATTTTAAAATTTTTCGTTGCTCGTTTTGGCACACCCTTTAATTTCCAACTCTCATGTATTTGTTGTTGTAGCGGCCAAGGGTCCCATGTAATATACATACATACATACAATTGTATGTATATTACATGGGATTTTAACATTTTTCATTGCTCGTTTTGGCACACCCTTTAATTTCCAACTCTCATGTATTTGTTGTTGTAGCGGCCAAGGGTCTACACACTGTGTCCAAATTTCAGGTCCGTAGCTCTTACGGTTCTCGAGAAAATACCCTGTGACGGACAGACGGACGGACGGACAGACGGACAGACGGACAGCGTAGCGAAAACAATAGGGTTCCATTTTCACCTTTGGTGTACGGAACCCTAAAAATCACCACAGGCCAATTGACTTATAATAAGTACGACGTTTGTAGTCTTTATTGGCAGCATTGGTTACAATATGCACTAGAAGGAAGTGTTAGAGAGGGAGAGGGAAATATCAAGTTATTTACACTGAAATATAAATATTAATAATAACGGTTTAAATCTCGTATAAGTACTCATATAGAACGGCGGTGTCTTATACATATCAGGGTCATATAAGACGTCGTTTTGACGTCTTCTCTTCAAGATCTTTCATCCGAGTACCCCTACTATAGGTTTTAAGTCAAACGGCTTTGTTGACACATCACACATGTTCCTCTAAACAGGAAGCTGATCGTCCTTAGAGGAACCTGTGCAAGGCACTTGATTGGTAATAACCTCGAAGGACCATAAACTAGAATACAATAGTTTATGCACTGCCTGTGTGGGACCATCTGGTAGAGAACACTGACCGGCCATTATAATTTAATTACATCAGGCAAACGTTTTGTATTTCCCTTTTCTCTTTCTCTCACTCACTTTCCTATTAAAACATATTTGGAGCATGAAAGCTTAGCTGTTATAAACATAGTCTAGCTCTAGCACATGTTGTCTGGGTTTTTAAATCACCTTGACTGACGTGAAATAAAGCACATACATAAATCTAAGCTGACAGCTTAACATTATTATTATGCATTTCAAATGCTTTTGAATTTTAAGCCCTTAAGTGTTTTTAAATGCATATTTTAAATAGATATAATAAACCCTTGGTAACTGTAACACGAGGAAGGTCTTAGAATAGCATAACTTGTGGTGGTTGGGGTTAACAACAAATTGTTTGTGGCAACAAAATGCACTAATCATTCGTTCATGAGTTTTAAATGAGTGCTGTATGTACATATATATTTTTCCGGCGGCATTTGCTTTCTTTCATTTGGAACGATTTTCCTTCATCCCACGTCAAATTTGGTTGATAAACATACTTGCCCTCGACTATGCGCCATCTGCAGAGTTCTCTCGAATGAAATATTTGTTTGTAACACACAGTTCATTATTTTGTAGTTATGTTTTTTTTTCTTTAGCGATGTATTTTAATAATAAGAACTCGTTGCAAGCTGTCCACGTGTGACCATCGATTTGAAACATAATTGTGCTGAGAGCATAATAACCAACATATCACAAAACTTCTTAAGACCAATGACTGCCCAGCCCTTGCTTATGGTTAAATTAAATTTTCATATCAAAATTTAACAAATATAAAAATCTCTTAATAAAGATCTTCCCAAAATATAAAGTACATGTAATTAATAAAGATAAAAGAATAATTGTTATTTAGTTACTTTTTTCACCAATAAAGAAAAATTTCAATTTTCCAGCCCTAAAACCATATTTGTGATTTTTCTGATTTTTAACCGACTTCAAAAAAAGGAGGATGTTATCAGTTCGTGTAGTTTTTGTTGACATTTTTACTTCGGGTTTAGCTTCCAATTGGTGCCATTGTAAAAATTTGTGGGCGGGAATACGCCCACAAATTTTGTTATTTGATTTTATGATATTCTACTTATTTGATTGCTGCTAAACCTAGCAAACACCTTTGTTTCTTATAATAACACAATTTTAAAATTTAAATATAAATTGTCCAACTCTGAATTTGATTTTGCTGATACCAATCTATTTTACACCATTTCTGATACACTTTTCTGGGAGCTTTGGAAAACTGATTTCACTTACATACAGACGGCCATATCTTATTCGTCTTCCCTATTCATAAGGAATATTAGGGAAATTACACACTGAATGACAAACCTATATATTACATATCGTCACCTTAAATCCAAAAGGCTGTAAGTACACCTTTTTTCTTACAGGAGAAGCAAAAATCCTTATAAATTTAAAACTATTTATTTGCTTGGTGCCAAATTGAATAATGAATGCTCATATGTGAGTAAAATTTTAACGAAAGATATATTTTAGCTAATCACGTCATAATCAACCAAAAAAGTATTTTTTTGAATTTTTTTTGGTTGTTACGGCCTTTTGGATTGTAGGTGACGATGTACCCTTCACTATTTTTGCTAAAAGGTATAAAAATTCTAAATTAAAATTTTTATAGCTATGCTATTTATGTCATAACGCAGGAGCTAGGATGTGATTTTCGTAACAAAAATAATCATCACAATGGACCCAGTTGGGTCTCCGAGTGGAGGTGCGGTAGGCACCACCCTTCCTAACCTAACAAAAATAATCGATACTATTACAATTATAAATTTATTTCTGTTTTGATTTCTTTGTACTTAAAACCAGAGTAAGAAAATAAACGAAACAAATTGTTTGATTTTGTTTTGTTTCGTTCTTTGAAGTGAGTGAAGCTAAAGCAATGAGAAGTATTGCTCAATTTGTTTTTGTATTGGTTTTGCACATGAGCACAAATCAGAGAACACAGTATATCGGCTGTAAGCCAGCTAACAGCCGGCCCCGGCCACAAACAATACATTAATTTAATCGTACACCGCTAGAAAAGAAAATAATGGGAAATAAATGAAAACATTTTCAAATATTTGCAGCGAATTTGACATCATCATATAATATAATTTTATTGCATTGTTATTTAACACATTAAGTTTGTTTTATATAGCTACATAAGTAGCATAGCTATAACCGGGTGTCCTAGGACAACTCTCTTCTTTTTTTTAATTCTTTTATATAGTCTTCTCTCGTGTTCAAAGCTGGGAGTTATGCAAGAAATTCTTTAAATTTTTTTTCATAATAAACAGGCCTGCTGCCTGCTTTTACATACAACGTTTTCTTGCTTTTATTAGCTTTGCCCTCTTTGTAAGCTTCTTTTTTCATTAACTTATTTACATACATATGTACATACAAATATGCATACATACATATTGACAGATTGCATCATTAATATAATCATTGTTATGGTACCGTTTATTGTTGTATGCATTCAAAGTGCATTCGTTCGTTGGTAACAGTTTTTAGTACCTTTTCCTCTTTGGATTTTAAAAATGGGCACATTAAAATTTTACGTCTGTACTTATGTAGGTATAATTGTATGTACATATACATAAATGGATGTATAAATACATACATGTATATATTCGTACGTACATATTATATTTGATGTATTTATGTTCATAAGTATGTGCAAGCTAAATCTTCAAATATAAAAAAGTAATCCGGAAAGAGTAAAACTAAGAAACAATATTGTCCATATAGCGTATTCTGCTTGAATACTTTTTAGAGCTGGACAAGTGAGGGAATTTTTAAGATAGCGAAAAA
This sequence comes from Tachina lurida, assembly GCA_944452675.1. Lineage (NCBI taxonomy): Eukaryota > Metazoa > Arthropoda > Insecta > Diptera > Tachinidae > Tachina > Tachina lurida. The sequence goes on from OX101755.1 coordinate 15,706,349, forward strand.
AATTACTCATGTACTACTACACATACATACATATATTTTTTTGAGTACTCATTGTCATTCTCTGATTGATACACCCTGTATTAATAAAACAATCACTCAAAAATTAAACTCATTCAAACTCAAACGCACAGTCGTGTCATTTAACAAGAAAGTGATCACTCGTGACTCACAAATATTGCATAAGTGGGGTCCATCTCTAATATTCTTTTTGTTGTTGTTGTTGTTGTTGTTGTTGTTGTTGTTGTTGTTGTTGTTGTTGTTGTTGTAGTACCAGCATGCAAGTACTTGTGAACATTAGCATACATTCCTAAACGTACACTACCGGACACATACATAAATAAACAATTGCAGTTGTAATCTTGTATAAATAAAAAATGCATCTAGAAAATGAAATATTAATCGGATATGAAATTTTGAAAGGGTATCAATGGAAAAACAACTTTTCAGTACATACATATGTATATTATTTCAATGCAAAGTGGTGTGATTTTCGAGAAGCGCCGCTCCTCGTTTAAGCCAAGCATTAGTAAATTACTTATAATTTTGTGTTTTCTGAAAATAGGGGCAACACTGTTTGTTTTTTCAAAAAGAAAGATATAAATTTGATAATTATTGCGAAGTGAAAGTTTATTAGGTGGCATTACTCAAAAACTTAAAGCTCTATAATTTCTTAAATGTAACCGTTAAATAAGTTTTTTAATTAAAAATTTTTTACATTTTTGTACGCGAGGACCCGAGATCAAACTACTTATGTACGCACACATACTTATATATGTACATACATATGTATATATATTACATAAATTTTGTAAAATAAACCAAACAAATAAACAAATATTTATCGTCTTCAGCGACATGATGCGCAGTAGAAAGGCAAGACACGAGTTCTGCGCTGTATGTTCCTTCATGCGCTTGTAGTGTGAACACACTTTGCGATACAAAACGTGTGGTAACACCGTTCCTTGTTAACTCACCACACGTGCTGTCTAGTTAACATTCGAAATCCCCATTTTCAAACATAGATACATACTACATACACATCAAGCAATAATCACCAAAAAAGCTTAAAGGTGAATTCACCCATTGTTCCGGAACAAAATTTTTGTCTTTAGAAAATTTTTTTTACTGAGAGTTTTTTGCAAGACTATTCATCCATTTCGAACATTTTGTCTGGAAAATCAAAGCTACCATATGAAATACGTGTGTAAACGATACCAGTGGCAGCACAGCGGCACATGATTACAATTTGCTGTGTCACACACATCTTTTTAATTGTTTGCTGCAATGGTTTCGTTCAACTCCATACATATGGATATGTTTTTCTTAATTTTTCTTTATTTCTATTGTAATAAATACAAGTATGCTCTGTGATTTTATTATTAATATAACATGATGTGGCAGCTCAATTCAACTTAAGCTGAAAAATTAAAATAGTTGGCAGCTCAGTTCGATTTTGTCCGGACAAAAATTAAAATTAAACCAATTCAAGTAGAAAATGTTCCGAAAAAAATTTTGTTCTCTTTTCTCTTAAATCAATTCAAGTAGATAATGTTCCGAACAGTGCTGCCACAACCAAAAAAATTTTACAACCAAAATTCGCTTTAAAAGTTACCAAATGAGAAAAAAATAACCAAATTTCAATATGTAGTATTTTTATTAAATAACATTTGAAATGTATACAGTTTGTGCCGCACTACAACAAGAAATCAAGGTACATGAAGCTGACTTGCAAGCAATAGTTCAATGCTCATTTGTAAGGTATATGCCAGTCGGCAGCTGATTAATTTTTTCTCTTTTAGTTTTCCGTTTTATTTTTGAATTTTGTTTTTCTTTACACGTGTAGTTTTTGTATTTGACAGCCGAAAAGTATTTTTACACAAACAACTTACGTACATATTCTTTATATAAATTTACTTTCTAAAATCTTTTAATTGAATGTTGCCGCCATTACAAAAGACATGTCATTTCTGTAATACAGAGTTGCGATCATTTAGTAAAATTAAAAGCTGTTGACAGTGTTGTAAAAGTATTGTAAACAAGTGAGTAGCAATCAAGGCGAATTCATAACAGGTGGCTGCACTAGCGATTTTAGTCACAGCTGTTTTATTTTGAGTTGCCTTTGTAGAAATACTAAAAATTGAAGAGCTTAAAAGCTTAAAAAGTATAACATAAAAAATATGTACATGTGTATCATTATTTTGGCAAAAAATAATCAAAATGAGAAAAATATTCACATCTCCACATTAAAGAAAAAAGTAACCACTTTTGGTTAGAAATAACCAAAAACAGCAGCGCTGGTTCCGAACAAAATTTGTTCTCTTCTCTCTCTCTCTCTCTCTCTCTCTCTCTCTCTCTCTCTCAAAAAGAGAAACGTCAAACTCCATATAAAAAAAATTTTGTCCGGACAAAAATTTTGTTCCGAAACAATGGGGTAATCCATTAACGAAAATCGATTATCATAGGTTTATTTTTGGTGGTTATAGCACGATTTGTTCATATTTTATAGGTATTTAGCGAAATTTTTAATGTTCCCAGGGAATTATTTTTAGTTCAGTTTAGTTTTTTTATATAATATTTGAACATTTTTTATATACATACATAAATACGTAAATTGCCGCTAACGATAAAATTTTGCAGCCCGTATCTTAAAAGTTATTAACAGGCATTTTGATAATTCTAATCTATGGGTAGGACCATAAAATGTTAATTAAAAAAAAATCTATTTATTACTACATGCCGCTTACGATTAATTTAAGATTATACTCCTGTTACATGTTTCAAGTTAGCCTTATCAAATTCCTTATTTATGTTACTGGCAGTGTAAATGCATATGACGTACATACATTTGTTGTTTTTTGTTTGTTTTGACATCCTAAAGAGTTCATTAGCTTGTTTGTTTTTCCCTCTTTTCCTACAGATAATCACACCATACCTATTCCACATTTTTGTTATGATATTAAGAAATACAAAAAAAAAACACTTTGTTGTCTGTTGAAGGTTGTGTTTCTTTCTTTCTTACAAAATAAAGTTAAATATTTTGCTTACTAAACACTTTTATTTAAATATGACTCCTCAATTTGTTTGGATATGCATGTAGTCTTTCATTTGTTCTACATAATTTTTTTTTCATAATAAAAAAGTAAATACAACACCTGTTCACTGTTGGAAAATTCACAACATCAACAAAGCAAAGCAAAAAGCTTAAAAAAGTTTCACAAGCTATTTACATATTCACTTTTATGAGTGTAGTAAATAATAAAAAAAATTCTCAGATGTTTAGCTTAAATAAAAAAAAATAATAACTTTTGTAGACTTCGAGGCCGTTAAAACAAAATTATTTTCAATTTGGAATAGACGATATTCAAGAATGTTAAGGGAAAAAAATCTGGTAACACTGGACATGACAAATAAAATTTCTAATTTGAAATTTTTGAATATAACAATATTCGGCAGGAGGTAGTTACAGCGCAATGTTCTATAATTAAAAATTATGTTTTGAATATTTGGATCCCTGCTAAAAGTGCACATTTATTTCCATAATTTTCTTTTTTTCCACCTTTAAGTTTATTTTGCTTTATTACAAATGACAACTCAGTTTTCTCGCGTACCATTTAAATGACAATTTATTATTTTTTGTTGTTGCTCAAGAAAAAATAAATAAATAAAAAAAGTGATAATAAGGGAAAAAAATAAAAGTGTCATCATTACAACGATTCTCCACTGCAGAAACAACAACAATTACTAAATAACGGCAACAACAGCCGTGGGGAGAACAAACACAATAACAACAACAAAAACACAACAGCATGCATTATTAGTGTATGTAATTTTACATACATACATACATATGTATGTATGTATGTATGTAAGTACATATGTATGTATGTAAGTACATATGTATGTATGTATGTATGTACATACATGCACACATGTGAAATCAATTTTTCATTGTTGTCTGCCTGCTGCAAGTGAATTGTAATAACATTAAATTACACAGCATTGTTTGAAAAAAAAACTGTGGGGGAGTGCAGAGGGGTAGAGGGAGACAGCAACATACTCCCTTGTTTTAATCCAACTCGCAAGTTTATACTAAATTTTTTAAGAACAATGATGATGATGATGATGACGATGACGACTACATGCATGGGGACTGTTGTTATTTTTAAAATTATATTTAATATTTTTATTGTTGCTGTTTTTAGTTTTTTTACGATAATGTTTTTTGGGGGCTCTGCTTCTTCTGTGGGAGCTGTGTTGTCGTTTTTTTAGTAAACACTTTTGAAAAAATCATAGTGCTATTTAAGTAATAGAAATAATGATTTATTTTCATTATGATTTTTGTCTACTCTATTGGCTTTTGGTTTTCATTTTGTTTTTGGAACACTTTGGTAAGCAGATATGTATGTACATATGTGTGTATGTATGTACATATGTATGTATGTCAGTATGTAGTATGCATGCACTCTCGTTAAACATACGGAGTGTTTATTATATTATTTATTATGCACTGTTTAAGCACTCAAGTGTTAATAATTTTTAGGTAGATTTCAGCTCCGCAAGACCGTCATAATGATCATCTGTTTGATCAACAACATTATTATGATTATATATGAGGGTGGTTCTAGCACTCCCAGAGTGCAAATAATCGGTAAAATATATTTTTCTTATTAGATGTCCTTTAGTTACTTTGTTTTTGAATAGTTTTCATTTGTGATATGCAATGGACGGATTACAAAAAAATCATTTTAAGGAGCTGATGGTACTACTCTCGTAAAGGCATAAACATTAACAACAACAATAATAACATAATACGTATTACACTTGACTAGTGACGTGGTTTAGTATTTCATGATCTCTTATAATGTTAATTATTTCTTTTTTTTTTTTGTAATTGTTTTATTGTTGTTGTTTTTCAATATTGGCTTTCAGCTAATTGAGCTTTGTTGTTATATGAGCCGAGAAAGGTGATTTAGTTTGGAAATTTGTATTTATGAACATACATACATATGTATGTACATATGTATAGAGCGGAGTTTTATCATCTAAGAGGAAGTCAGCTTTTTGATGGTGTTTTGGACAATTATTTAAAGTAGCTTTGGAACAAAAAATAATCGTAATAATAATTAGAAAGACTAGCAAAACAAAGTGGACGCACATACTACATACATACTGCATATACATATGTACATACTAAATATTTTAATAAAAGTGACCTCAATTTGAAAATTAAACCATAAATTTCTAAACGTAAATAATTTTTAAGTATGTAGTATGTATTATTTTAATTTCAAACATGAAATACCGAAGTTCATACATATGTTTATTTGACATAAAGTCTTTATTTAATTTGAAAATGTTGCTTGTTTTTATGGTTAAGCATTGTCTATACATATGTATGTATATGAATTTCGTTCCTGCTTATGGAACTCGTCAGTAGACTTCAACTCTAACAGTTTTTGAATTTAGCTAACAAACTTCGTATGTTTATAGTAAGACTCTTAATACGAGTACGTTATTAAGAATCAAAATATACCAACATAATATTTAATTTTGTGTTGCAATAGTTTATTTACGGCAAAGTTTAATTGCTCCAAAAAAGGAGTATAGACTGAAAATCGATTCCAGTATAAGCAGTTGTCCTACTACGACTAAAATATATTGAAATATGCACTGAAAATCCATTGTAATATGCTTAAATGTTAATTTTGCTGCTAAACAGAAAATAATATCGTTGGTATAAAATATGTTTTATATGAAAAAATCAAAGTTCTGCAAAAATATTCTGTAATTTGCATCTCGCTTAGGAATTTTTTTAATTCTGACTACTTAAAAAATTATTTTCGGATCAGTTGACTTCTTTTCTTGAGTTTCATATTGTTTCTTTGATTTATTTTTCACTATATATTTTTAAGTTCTATTATTTTCGTCCAAAATTTACCATTTAAAGCGCCATATATTGTTTCAGGTTAAAATTAAGGAAACCACAATTTGTCTACAGAAACTTAATTTCTAACAAAATTAAGTTATTAATCTTAGTTATTAAGATATCTATCTAAACTTGATAGGGAAACCTTTTTAGGGCCTTTGTACTGACAAAATTGAAGGCCATTTTATGGCCTGACTGTTTACTACTGTTTGATCATATAAAGTATTTAGTATTAAGTTACTAGGTATATGAAAAACTAGCAGTTTGGTTGAAAATATTAATCATTAAGCAAAATATTCTTTTGAATTTTTCAAAACTATTCAATGTATTATATTATTTTACAATATTTACTTAATGATAGCAACAAATAGTCAAATTACATTTTTAGTTTTACACTGCTTTTGACATTGACAACACCATAAAGCATGACAAGAAACCACAATGTCTGTTGTAGTGTACGATACATATGTATGTCAGTCAGGTGTCACATTAAATGTTTGCTATACATATATAGACGAAACATTGACAGGTATGTTTAGCGCTTTTTTTTAACAAAACTAATTTATTTTTTACAATACAAAAAATTGCATGTGTAGTATTTTTTTAATGCATCTCAACTTTCACATTGGGCTAAAAAGAAAACAGTTAATTTTTCATTAATGAAAAATAATAAAAAATCTACTTAATATTGTTTTCATACATACTTGTATGTGTTTTCGTAGTAACTCAATTAAAAATTTTTCATTTCAGCACTTTCACGCATAATTTATTTAAGCAAAAGCATTTTTATATTAATTGGGTGGAAAAAAAGATAGTAAATTTAGTGTTAATAAACTTTACCCAGTGTAATTAATATGCGTAATGTTTTCTGGGCTAAACGTATTTATTTTCGTTCCCCTCTTTCTCTCTCTCTTGCTGCTTAGCTTAACTGTAAATGTTTTAATCGCTTAAACAACAAACATTTAAAAATATTATAAAAGAAAATTATTATTTTTTAACTTACAGCTCAAAATGATAAGGTAACACCGCTGTGGCGTTTCTACACCAATATAAAACTGTTATTGAAATCTTATATGCATTTGCATACTTTTTGTTGTTGTTTTTTATAACAGTGTTACCACAAAATAGATTTCCATTAGTGTTCGTAATAAAAAAAGAGAGACGCACTGCAAAATATTCGAATTAAAAAACATGTATGGGCTTTCATAATAAAATAAATATTCTGCCTGCAAAAATGTTTCGGCATAACTGTAAATCGCAAATATAAATATATTTTTTAATATACAATTATAATTATTATTATCCAAAAACAAAACAAAACAAAATCAAACATTTTGTTTCTTTTATTTTAAGTACAAAGAAATCAAAACAATAATAAATTTATAATTGCAATAGTGCCGATTATTTTTGTTACGTAAATCACGCCCTAGCTCCTGTATCGTGGCATAAAGAGCATAGCTCTAAAAACTATTATCAATATTTTTTCAGTGCATATTAAATTCTTCTCAGTCTCAGCGGCGATTAAATGAAATGTAGAATTGCTTGCTGGACTTAAATAATCTGAAAGAAATACAAACTTATCATTTTGTCGCGCAGGTTGTGCATGTTGATGAGTCTTTCTTGCGATTATTTAGCTGTGGCTAACTTCACATGCATGCGTTTAGAAAACAAAACCAGTTGCAATACGAAGAACTCTAGGCATAAAGTTAATAACAGTAAATTTAATATTCAATCATTTCTTGTGCATATTTTTTCAATTTATAAAAAAAATATTGCATAAATAAATATGTATGAATGTGCATACCTACTCGTATAACTAGATAGCAAAATTTTTAATTAAATTTAAATCAATCATTGTGGTTTTGCATAGTTTCTGGCTAATAATTTTTCTATTGTACATTGTATTTTAACTTGATTGAAAAAATAAAGAAAGAAAATAATAGTTATGCATACGAGTATTTTCCTGTTACATATAATTTTAATTAAATTTTATTAAACAAACATATTTAATGAAGCTTAGCTTAAAACAAAAATCAATGGTTAAATATGAAAGTAGGAAGAAAATTCTTTGGTTAAAATACACAAATAGTTTGTGTAATTAAAATAAACCCACTTTTTTGTACAAAGCAAAATGAAAGTCTTATTAATAAAATAATAAATGTGTGTGTTTGTTTTACTAAAAAAAGAAACAAATATAAAAATTTCCCTTTTGTATGAAGAAAATAGTTTTGCAAATATGAATTATAATTTTTTTTCTTGCCTGGCAACTTCCCACGCTTAACCTCTTTGTTTACATTTATAATTTCTCTTGGAAAAGTCCCACGTGGCAACTTTAACGCAGCAGAGATGGACAAGTTAGCATAGTATTAAAAAAGATTATAGGTTTTTGCATTTATTGCAAAATTTATTAAATATCCAGGGTTAATTTGTTTTCAAATATTTGCTTTGGACTTATTATTTTTACTTGTTTTATACATATTTAATTATAATTAACTGATAAAAAATTTCAAGCAAGTATGCATGTTGACACGGTTTAAGTTTTATTTGCAGCAATAATAATCTATTAAAGTTTAACATTTGTTAAACGCACTAATAATCCCAAATTATTATTTTACTTATTTAGTAAAATATTTTTTTAATTAAAAATACATTGAAATTGATTATTGAGGGGTTTAGCTGGATCCTATGCGCATTTCACTGTAGCTAATGCAGATTATCAGGGAACCTTTACCCAAAAATTTCTTAGAATAATGAGTTATTATGTTATAATCAATTAAACTTAAATTCCACCATCGTCTTCGGCCAATAGAACGTTGTTGCCATCTTGCATTATCATCCATTAAGATGGATCAGCTGCTGGGTCACAGGTGCTCATAGTAATATTTATAAGCCACTGGTCACACTTTGAAGTTATACAACCAAGGAATTTCCTTCTATAGACTTCTTAGTAAAGCTAATTCATTTAAGAAATATTTGCAAATTCGTTGCTCTAAGAGTGGTCCTACATAATCGTTTGAATTTAGAGAAAATGCAACCCTGATATAATGGAGCTTATCCAAGTTTTCAAAAGACAATAACAACTCACTAGATCACGGTTTAATTTTCTCAAAAGTTGATCGATTATGTACCAGCCTTAAACGATATGTTGACATTTATGTAAGGTTCTGTTAGACTGGAACTCGCTAGATTCCGAATATTATTATTTGTTGAACCGACTGACATATCCTAAGTTTTTTTTGGACACGCTTCGAACCAAAACGAAGCACAAATCAATTTATACAGTTTCAGTTTCAACTGACAGCGTCTTCGATTGGAATAACGAGACGACGATAGAACCACGTTATAAAATGTAAATGGGTCTTCCAGTGGTGTTGCTCATCGGTAACTCCGTTAAAATCAGCAGATACTTGGAGACATCGTCATCATTATGAACATCAACTATTTGTTTAATTCATCCCCTTAGTAGATGAGAAGTAGTGATGCTTCTATTACAAGTATTTATTACACAATGGAATGTATCGGGGAAACTAAAATCAAACAAAAACGACCGGCCTCTCGTAAATTGAAATTCGAAAGAGCGCTTGTTATGACAAACACTAAGTATTTCATTGTTTTTTATACAATGCGATTCTGCATTTTCTTCTACATGGAAAAATTATCTTGTGAAATAAATATGAGTTTATTTTTGTGAACAAACAAATTAGGAGTTAATTATAAAACTCAAAAGCAAACTTAATTTTGGAAAAACAAATCTAATCGTTCTAGGATTTTTAATAAATATGGCAACCTCTGACTTAAAAAGAACTGTTGCCATGATGCCATATTCGAACAAGAGATCAAATAACAGAAATTTGAACATGTTGCCATATTTAACTAGGGGAATTAATATATACACGTGAAAAAACAAAATTCCAAAAAATTTAACCAACTTAAAAAAAACCTAAAAGTTTCACAAATATTTCTGGAAGGTATGTAGTGCACTCTAGCATTTGTAGCAATATCTTAATCAAGATTCGTACCAAAGTTGGTATAACTTCTCGCATGCCCAGACAAAATAATCGCAAGTTGTTGACTTGCCCTATTTTTGAGTTCTATTGACTGCAATGTTTTGAGAAATAATGCTGTGTTATGGAGTTAATGTGTCAGAATTGTGAGAGAATTTCCATTACTCTTGAGAAGTCTATTAAAATAACGACTACTTAGGCTACCGCAATCGATGTTCGTCTTAAATGACAAAGTGAAAGCTGTGCGGTTATTAAAAAACGCATTTCATTATACTAATTGTCTGTGGTGAACAAATCCCTTGAAAGCTAAGACCACCGGTGTATTCTACTATTCTATTTCCGTTCTTTAAGTGTTTCATATATTTTTAAAAATTTTCCAAATAAACAAGAAAAATTTAAACTATTTACAAATTGTATTAATCTTTTGCTCCCTAAACGAATTAAATGCTTAATGATGAGCTAAGCGATAGAAATATTGGAAAAAGAGGGGCGGCAGTTTGAAAAGATAATACAAAGATGCCGACTACGAAGTTGTCCCTATATTTCAACAAATTCTTATAAATTATTAAATGTTTATTTTAAGTATTGTATTAATGAAAGATATGTAACAAAAGAAAAATTGGATAGATAAATATTTACAATTTCCTTTCAGTTAAAAAAAAAAAGAAAGCACCTTATTGTTTCATAATTATTGTAATTTTTTTCTCTGTAACAAAAAGTTTGAATTTGTTAATCTGACAGGCCTCTTTTTATTTTATTATCAAGAAAGTGCCATTTGTTTTTATTGGCAACGCTTCAAAGCTTTTGGTGTTACTTTTCCTTTCTTGTATATATTTTAAGTTTTGATCTTTTGTTACCATTTGGAGAAAAAATTATTCATGTGCTGGTTGCAAAAAAGAACATCTATTTTTAGTTATTCTTATTTGCTACTCTGTGCAAAATGATTGCGTCAAACTGATTACAAGTTTTATTTCATGTGCATACTCCTTTTTTTTTTATTCTCCTTAACAAAAAACGATTCTAAAATTTTCTTTAATTTTAAACAAGAAAACAAAATTTTGCATAATTTTAAACAAGTTCTGGACAAAAAAAATCAAATAAAAAGACAAAGAAACACTTGATCAAAGTAAAATTACACAGGCCATGAGCTAAAAGCGTAAAACACTAAAACGTAAAAGGAAACCCCATAAAATTGTGCTACGACTTAAATACGAACAGAAGCAAAAAAATAAAATAAAACTGGCAAGTCGCAACTGAGTGTTTAAAAAATCGGCGGAAGTTTGTGGTTAAAATAAGTAAAGGGAATGAGCTAAAAATGTGGTCAATTATACAGAAAAAAAATCAAGTGATTGAAAGTACCAAAATATCGTATGTATGAAAAAAAAGACCGACAGAAAGGCGAACAGACACATGCAATTTTTTTGTAACCAGAGAAGTACAACAGAAATGTATGATAGCATAGAAGAATTATGTCCATTTTTAAAACCATAAATAATTGACAAATTTGACAACTAAAAACGGAGGCGTTAACTTGATGTATGAATTGTCATTACAAGCGCTAAACACTTTATCATTTTAAGCGCGCAGTATACAGTGCAGTAAAAATTGCAAGTTCTTGCAAATCTTTATTTATTCCTACATGAAAAAAATATAAATATGATTATTAGGGGTTAATTAAAAAATTCATATGTTCTATAAGCAAAAATTTCTGGATAAACAAATCTCTAATGGCTTTAATATTCTTAATACATATGGCAACCTCAAAGTTAAAGCGTACTGTTGCCATAATGCCATATTCGAACAAGAGATCAAATAACAGTAATTTCAAAATGTTGCCATATTTAATTAGCTCATATGGGAATTAATACATCCATACATACATATCGTATACATATACATAGAATTAGAATTTTGCTCCACATGGATATACGTACATAACGTTACCGTAATATAGAAAGTCATTAACTCATTATTTTTTTTTAATCTAAATATACAAAAAACTCGATTAAAAAAAGGAGTTAATTATAATAAAATCCAAATATGTATACAAAAAACTACATTTAAAAAAATAATGAATTAGTGCCTTTCTATATTAAGTTAAAGTTATGTACGTATGTATGTCTATGTGGAGCAAAACTCTAAAAATTTGCTTTAATTTGACTAAAAAATCACTAAACTTCCAAGTGTCACAAATATTGCACGGTCACATTTCTGGCTCGTGTCTTATCTTCCTCCAATTCGTCCAACGTTACAAGATGTTGAATTGTTCGATTTTGGAGTCCAATTCACTGCAATATTTTGAGAAATAATGCCGTTACAAACTGGGTTCCTTAGTAAATAGATTTTTTGTAAGGCTTTACGTCATATGAGACCGTACTATTAGAAAACTTGCACACTTTTCTTATAGATAAGTTCACTGTTTCACACACAGAACGATGTCACACACAGCACACGTCTTTATAGAGAAGTTTACTGAGTCACTCACAGCTCACTTTTCTTACAGAAAAGTTGTTTGTGTCACAATAAGGTTACTTTTCTATTATAAAAGCTTATAGTGTCACGTACGGCAGGAAAGTTGACTTTCCTTATAGAAAAGTTGACTTTCCTTATGGAAAATTTTACTTTCGTTATAGAAAATTTTACTTTCCTTAGAGAAAAGTTGACTTTCCTTGCAGAAAAGTTAACTTTCCTTACAGAAAAGTTGACTTTTCTTATAAAAAAATTTACTTTTCTTATAAAAAAGTTCACTTTTCTTAAAAAAAGTTGAATTTTCTTATAAAAATGTTGATTTTTTCTTATAGAAAAGTTTCCATATAGAAAATTTGACTTTCCTTATAGAGAAGTTGGCTTCCCTTATAAAAAAGTTAACTTTTCTTATACAATAGTTGACTTCCCTTATAGAAAAGTTGACTTTCCTTATAGAAAATATTAGTTTTCCTATGGAAAAGTTGACTTTCATTATAGAAGAGATGACTTGTTATACAAAAGTTTCCTTTTCTTACACAAAAGTTGATTTGCTTTTTAGAAAAGTTGACTTTCCTTATAGAAAGGTTGACTTGTTATACAAAAGTTTACTTTTCTTATACAAAAGTTGATTCCGTTAAACACAACACACAGTTGAAATTTTAGTTGGTTACCGACAGAACTTAAATATTCGGCTTTAATAAGATTGTCGGATTAATTTCACTCAAAGTCCGGAAAGTTTGCTTTTGACCTGACCATAAAACGAATATTGCTATAAATATGTAGGTAGAATGCCCTTTTCAAACTAAACTACGAAAAGCAAAAACATGGTTGTCAAAGTGATGGAAAAAAAAATAAACAGCCTACAGCTGTAGGGTTGGTAAAAATGAAGAGATCAATGGTTTTCGTTAATCAAAAATCGAATTCTCTTTCCGTAAATTAAATGATATTGGCAGTTAATGAAAAAAATCCTTTACAGAGTGAGAAGTATCCGGTTTGTCAATCTCTTATTTTAGAGATTAATTTGCCGCGCGTTTATGACCATTGATAAAGCACTTATGAAATTGGGCCACACTTATGAAATTGGGCCACACTTATGCAAAATAAACTAGTCTGGCATAGCTGCTATAAATATAATTACCACTAGTATACTTTGTGACAAGTGTTGCCAAATCCTTTTGTTATTGCTTTGAATGCGTTTAATTATCTTTAATTTTCCGGTTTATGTTTGCACTTTTAATTGCAAAACATAATTTTAATTAGGCCCAATTATTTTAGTGCAGTTGTTGTTAAACATTTTGCTTTTCAAACTTAAAGTTGACAAGTAATTTGTGAAACTTTAATTTAACACTGTGTTTTTAGTGCAATTTTTTGTTTTTTTTAATGGTATTTTTGTGGCTAATTTTACACTTGCTTAGACTTAACACCCCAGTAGTTTGAAGTTTACATTCAATAAAGTATTTTTGCTTTTTAAAAAGAACTTGAAATTTCATAATAAGATTTGTAATGTTGCCAAAAATTTTTTTTTTATAAACACCAGTCATTAAATAAATAAAATTAAAGAAATACGAAATTCAAGAAAGACATGAACTTGAATATAAATATGTATACGTATGACAGAAAAAATTTCGAAATGTTTTTAATGGACGAGGTAATAAAAAGAGGGCGAAAAAAATACACAAAAATATTAAATGGTATTAAGCGGAATAGAAGATGTGGTTGCTTGTCTTGCTTCTTTTGTGTAGGGTATTGAACTTGGAACTAGGAAAGCAAAACCCCAGTAGTTTTCTTAAGTTACGTGCCATTTAATATCTTTTTTCTTTTGATGTTTTATTTAAATATGTATGTACTGCTTGCGTACTTCTCAGTTTAATTTTGTTTGTTTATTTTTTTTTATTTTAACACAAAGATAATAATGATGTTGGTTTGTCATGTAAATGAATTTTACTTTGCCTTTTCGTTTACGCTAAATTGTCACTCTCATTTGAACTGTCACTTGTGTTAGACTAAAAATATACGTACATATTTAGTTTCTAAATAGAAATTCCGTTTTATGACAATAATTCTCCAAACATGCATGACACTTAATTGCATATGTTTGGTGGAGAAAAACGAACGCCTACAGTAATTTTGTTATATTAAAACTTTCATTCAAATTCATGTTGATTTTTTGGATTAAATATTTTGGAAATTAATTACGAGTTCAAAGAGGAGGGTGGACAGAAAGTTAACATCCGCATTAATTTTTCATTTGATGATTTCATCAAATACACATTTCAAACCATATGATGAAAAGTAAAGATAAATACAAAATATTTCACTTCAAACATTTTAATTTATAATCATTTAGTTGAAAGTTTGCTGGAAATTGTTTACATATGTATTTAGTTGTTTAAAATCCAAATAAATGATCTAATTAAAACCAATAGAGAAAAAAGAAATCCACAAAATTATATTTGTTTACTTGAATTGAAAGATGTTTTTAAACATTTGAAAAATATTTATGTGTATATGAATAGGAATTATTTGTACTTCTTTTACGTGTAACGGGAGTGAGTGAGAGAGAGAGAAATGGGCATGTTTGCGGTGTAAATCGTGAGTTATATAAGGTTGGCCATCTGGCAACATTATAAACATAAAGATTTAAATTAAAACGGGGATTTGCAGTTGCCTTGCATTTTAGTGTTAGAGGATGTGATGACGACGAATATTTTCGTGGAAAATGGTAAAAAAGGATCTTAAAACGATGATATAAGCGACAAAACTATTATTTAGAGAATTCTCCTATAAGCTTGCTCCAAATCAAAAGAGTTTTTCAGAATTTGTTAATTAAAAATTGTCAAGGTTTAGAGATATACTTTAAATTCGTATGGAAATTTTTTATGAAAAGAAAAGCAATAAGGAAATTTTTTCACACATTCCATTTGCTTCTTGCGACGGATCAAATTTTTTAAATTTTGTCCGATGTTCTTCGATATCTATACATACTTTTAATTTGCATTTCAGTTGAGATATAGAAATATATTGGTTTTCAACTCCTTATTAATTATCCATAAAAATAAATTTTTCATTTCAATTACAAAAATCTTCGAAATTGAAATTTTGCAAAAAATCATTTGGTGCTCAAACATCTCGCCACCTAAAAAAATTTATAATTTATTTAAACTTTTCTTACAGCATTTCTATTCTCCAGCAATAAATTACATCACTCAAAAAAATAAAAATAAATTAAACTTCCCTCAGGTGCATTTGAAGCGGAAACGTCTCAAAAAGCTGCTTGAATTAAATTAAGATACAAAAAATCCCATACAATAAAACACTGCCTACAAATGTTAACCTAAAATTATTATTTAATAGTTTCTAAATGCAGCAAAAAATCTACCTTAATTTGAAACCAAAAATTAATTTAATTAAACAAATAAATACAATTAATAATACCAATCCATAAAATAACAACATGAATTGTGTTGCTATACCACCTTCGGAAGATAAACGTAGTAATACTGCCGCCTCCTCATCCAATTCGTCAACCCCTCTGCACATTATCCATTCCGAGGTAACATTGACCACACCCATCGTAGAGAATGGCACCAACAGCTCTAGTACGGGTTCAAATAAGTCACAATCCTTGCAACGTACCACAACGACACATTTATATTGTAGATCATTAGAAAAGGATGCTGTTGCCTTGGCTGTACCGCAGAGACGCAGCTCGAATTCCAGAGGTTTTGCTTCTTGTTTAAGGGGTGAAAGAGATGATGCTTTCTTGGATTATCAGCAGAGAGCAATACAATATGAGTCTAGCTTAAATGGTAGATGGCAGCAGCAAAATGTCCAGCAGTCGGGTCCAGGAGAGCTACACATAATGGATGACAATCATCCGGCACAGGTGCTACAGACAAGTATGTGCAGTATGGGCAGTGGCAGTAATTATGAAACGACAATGGGCAGGAGTAAGTAGAAAATGTTAAAAGTTTATTAACAATTCTTTAGATTTGTCATAAACCCCCTTGCCATATACACAATCTTCCTTGTGTATAATCAAAAATTGGCATGAAGTTAGCATAAGTGACAAAATTTTACTATGTGTTGACGAGTTCCTCTATAGCTACATATAATTTGATATTAAAATTAACCGCATAATATAGTTTTAATACACGATTACATCCTAACATGATTTTTAATATAAAACACGTTAAGACCATGTTAAACTTTGCCGCTTATGCTAACTTCATGCCAATTTTTGATTATACATGAGGCCGAATATGTTTTAGACATCTGACTTGTTTAAAAACATTGCTACTGTAAAATTCAGCTGCAAAGTCATCTGGCAACATTTCCAATAGAGCGACTTCTCATGCCAGAAATCTAAGCCGTGAGAAAAAAATTCAGCGGCGGTTAGTCTTAGCCGCCTAAATGTATTATTTTAATATACCATTAAGGTTTTTTTTATTTTTTGCTCTTTGCTAGGTTTTTGGCGATTTTTTTTTTAGTTTTTTGTTGAACTTTTTACTTTTATTGATTTTCTTGCATTCGAGCGATTTATTTTAATTTTTGGTGATGTACATATATCACATAAGCGCTTTTTTATTTTGGCGATTTTACGTTTCGGCATTTTTCAATTTTGGGATTTTTTAGTTTTAGCGTTTTTGAAAATATCAAGAGTTTGGGCCCAAACATTACCAAAGTTAAGGCATATCATAACATAACATAACATATTTTGTTAGGACTATGAGGAGAGCCGCAAATATGTTTTGAATATTCTTCAACTTCAGTTTTTAATATGATGTAATAAACTGTTCCCAAATATTACGATCACCCAATCATTTTGGAATCAAATTTTAAAAATTTCATGCCAATTTCAATGACTATTTTTGGCAGTAGTGCGTTGACAACACTTGTGTATTTTATAAGGCAACTGCCATTTATTTAATTTTTTATGCTTAATACGGAATTAATGTGAATATGCTTGCAACATATTATTTTGTTATTACAATTTATGGTTTTTATTTTATGACTCAAAAATTGATGACTAAACAAATTTTGTTGCTCGTATATTTTTAGTTTTTTTTTTCTAATCTTCACAACATGATTTCTTTGATGTTTACAAATGCAAATAATTGAGGCAAAAATATGTACATACATATACGAGGTTTACAAGCACATATTGTAAACCAAAATTTCGTTAATATTTTGGTAATTTTTGTGTTGAGCGTTATTTCGTACAGCCGTTTGAAGTAGTCTGAGATTTGTTAGTTTTCTCCAAGTATGGCACGCTTAGGCACAATTTTGTTCTATTACCAAGCTTGAATGTTATATTTATTTACAAGTAAACAAAAAATTATTCAGCTCTTTAATTTACACACTTATCTCTGTAAAAATTTAATGGAAATTTTCCATTTTTCTCCCCCTTTTCTAAGGGAAATTAAAAAAAAAACAACCAATTCATTGAGGCTTAAAACAATTAAAAGCTATGATACTTACATTCATAAATATATAAGTACATGTGTTATATGTAGTAAATATATGTTTTATGCATGTGCTTGTGTACTCATTCAACCAATTGATATTTTTTATTGTAATACATATTGTGTTTATAGCTGTCAAACTAATTTCTATTAATTGTTTTCAATAAATGAACAATACAACAATGCACACTGTAAATAATATAATGTAAACATACATATGGATGATATGGCAGCCTAGTAGCGTACTTATGCTGGCGGGATGGCAACACTAATGCGAAACACATGGCCGGGCGACTTAAGTGATACCGTTAGTTTTGCTCTTGCTGTAATTTGTTTGTGTATGCAACAACACAAAGTAATTCAGTAGTTTTTTTTATTATTTGATTGTTTAAACAAGTGTATTGAATTTCATCAAACAAGTGATGATCATGTTGTGAAATAAACAATGAAAAAAAAATACTGAAACAAATGGGAAATGAAGTGGTAAATTATAAAGCAACACACAAAAATGTTTTGATTAAAGTAAATTTCCCCAAAACAGTAAATTTTTTCATAGGGGCTAAAATAAGAGTAACTAGGTGTAAATTGATTCAGACTTACATATCGATGGTTCCAAGTAGAAAAGCGCTAACTCGTATTTTTTACGAAATTGAATCAGTACATTTCACACAAATACACCTCGTCACAAAAATTTATTACATTAGTATAAAAAATAACGCTTTTATAAGCAGTTTTACAAAAAAGGTACATTGTAAATATTAAAGTTTGTATTATGTTTTTACATTCTGCTGTAAGGTTAAAAATATTTGAGTTAGGGCCTTTCTACTTGAGACCAACGATTCTCAAAGTTCTTTGGGTCAAATATTTATTTTTTTTACTAAATATACCTAATGCTACTTAATTACTTCGTAAACATAAAACCAACTTTTAACAAATTTATTTTGTCACGCCACAATGGAAATGCCCATATGTTTGAACATACATACGTATGTACGTATGTATGTAAGAGGATATGACTCATATTTTTGTTGACGTAAAGAAAAATTAAATATTGTAGCCAAATAATAAAAATTTATGATTTTTTTTTTCAATATTTTGCAAATTTTCATGTAAATTCGCTTAATAACTTAACACTTTTCACTGCATTAATACGAAAACAAAAAATCATTGAAATGAATTTTAATAATTGTGCGAAATTTTCTCATCATTTAAAAAAATATACAACAATAAGACATTCTATTGAGCAGCTGAGATACACGAATACAAAGCAGGTTTCACAAAAAAAAGCTCTTCATGATCGCATGTAAAAGTATCGTTTTGCAAAAAAAAAAAAAAAATTAAATTAAAAAAACAGGGTTGTTTATTGGTACAATTGTTATTTCATGATACCGATAAATCATAAAAAAACTGTTGTAATTACTAAACGACAAAATCTGAAAAAAATTATTTTTTTTTAAAGAATACATGCTTCATTTTATTTTAGTTAATGTAACATTTTTTAGTGTAGTAACTAACTAAATTAAAACAAACTGGAAAAACGAAACTCTTTAGACCGGATGTTAAAAAAAATTTTTGAATAAAAACAATGGGTTAAGTTGTTTTACAGCGTAGTACCCTTAAAATTGTGATATTGATTTTAAAAAATTCATGTAATTGGGAATATAATATTTTGGTAAAATCACAATTAATAATAATTTATTATAATTACATTTAAATGGGCAGTATATCCCCAAAAAGGCAACAAAAAATACTCTAAAATAGTCACAAATATTCTTAAAAATATATTTAAAAATTAAACCAAAAATATGTTTTTCATGTCACTTGATCTTTTATTTATAGTTTGTATATCTGTAGCAAAGAAGGAAAAATTGCGTAAGTCGTCTTAAGCTAAAATTAAAATAATGACGTCGGCATAATTTCCCAATTTAAAATTACATCTGCGCCAAATTTCAATTTATTTGTGTAACTTGTAATTAATTAGAATTTTTATTTTATTTCAATATGCGATTTTTTTAAATAAAAACTTAACTTGTTTTTTTGTCAAATACCTTCTAAGTTTATACTTCACGCCTTTCAATTAGATAATTAATCGCACAAGAATGTAACAACTTTTACACAAATAAGAATATTTATAAAAAAATTACTTAAAGTTTAGAAGTGCTTTTTTGAAAAAGTCTTTAATTAGACTTAAACACTTTTTCCTTAAAGCCACATATATGTATATTTAAGGCATTTAATTCTTTTACAATTCGCATACTTTCTAAAAGACTTAACCGAAAACATTTGCTGATATTATAACAAAAAAATGTTTTAAGGTAGTTTAAATCCTTGCTTTTATAGTTGGCTAAATTTTTTTAATTAGCAGCACTGTTTTGCATTTAAACCCGCAGGGTTGCCCATTTCAGTTGATAGTAAATGAAAACTCCCACACAAATGTATATTACAGGGTGGCATCACCGTAACAGCTGCTTATTGATAATATCTATTGGAAAATAGCATATTATCGTTATTTCTTTTATGGCCAGGGTATATAAATACGAGGGTGGGTCAATAAGTATGCGACTTTTTGAATGAAACATAGGTTTTTTTATATACTTTGTCTAACTTTCTTAAATTTTTTTATCCCTTCCAAAAAATTAAATTTGTCTAGGTTATGCGCCGAGCCATTTCTTCAGGTATGGAAAAAAGAAATAGTCACTCTGGACTAAATTCGGAGAATAGGGCGGATGAGCAATTCGTAGCCCGATTCATGAACATTTGTAATGGAAACTATACCCTTGCATGGTCCTGCTGGAAAAGAAATTTTCATGATCTTTTTCCAATTCCTAAATAATGCATACCAAAAAAAGTTAGCCATGGCTTTATTGGCTGACAAGCCCACCTTGGTCTTCTTTGGCGTCCATTCATCCTGAGAAACCCACTTTTTTAACTGCTGTTTAGTCCATGATATGTTGTGATGGACCCACGTTTCAAACACGTTTACGAAACGATGCAAAACCTGCCTCATATTTCAGTTAATTGACGCCATACACTCCTGCGGAGTTCTCAAACGATTGCGTTTGTGGTCAACGCTCCGCCCATCTTGCATAAATGCTCGTATTTCTCATACTCAAGTGATTATTAAAAATTCAAACCACTGAGCCATATGAGATATCTATGGTTTCCACAGTCTCTATCAGTTTCAATCTCCTATTGGCCAACACGATATAGAGACCTCGGGTGGGTATTCAGAACATTTGGCTTCTTCCGTGCTCGCACACAGCGAAATTAAGTAAACCAGTTTTTAACATTGCAATTGATAGTTTAGAGACTCTATAGTATTTATCAAGCTAAAGCTTTGGTTTGAGTGATGCGTTTTTCCGCAAAAAATAATGCTTGATGAACACACTAAATTTACTTTTCCATTTTCTTCTCAAATAACGCGGTCAAACGTAAACTGAATATCACCGTTTGTTCAAATTTTCACAGTAATCAACTGAGAGTTGCCTGTTCAAAGGAGCAGTGTTGCCCTTTTAGTTAAGATTCGTGAAATTAAAAAAGTCACGGACTTCTTTACCCACCCTCGTGTAATATTTATTAATAAAAATATGCGAGCAAATTAATTATTTATCTTTTATTAGTCCTAGTTTATACTATGCAAGTCTTATTGGTAAGCTGGTTAGTTTGATGTAGAGAGAGACGAAGGGAACAGAAACGTTTCTTTTCCCCTCGCCCCTCTCTCTCCTAAAAAACTAATCAGCTTCACAATAAGACTTGCATAGTGTAAACTAGGCCTTAGTAGCGAACCAAAGTTGCAACTGAACCATATTTAATAAATAACCAAATATAATTTAATTCACCACAATCCTGTCCCTGCAAAACAAACTCACCTTGCTAAACAAAAAGCAGCTCAGTTAGAACAGCGTTGCCAGAATGTAGAAAAATTTTGAATTTTTTTTCAATTAGTTTATTTATTACTTTTTCTTTTGTTTTTTTTTGTTCTTTCTTTTTTGCTCATAAATAAATGCCACTTAAGCTCTTTTTTAAGCAATCTTAAATAATGATAGTTCTTTGTACTTTCTGTCATCATCATTTCTGTCGTCATCGCCATCATATAAATTTTTTTAGATCAAAAAAGACT
Organism: Tachina lurida; assembly: GCA_944452675.1. NCBI lineage: Eukaryota > Metazoa > Arthropoda > Insecta > Diptera > Tachinidae > Tachina > Tachina lurida. Next base: position 15,728,330 of record OX101755.1, read on the forward strand.
AGTAGCCAGCCAGTCATCTGTGAAAGAAAAATAAATTTATACTTTAAAAAGCAAGTCATGTGTTGCATATTTTCGTTCGTATATTTGCTCTTATGTATGCTCTACATAGAGAATTTTTTGTTTAATGCAAATAATACAATTTTCAAGTGGCAAGATTTATTTTGTTTGAAAATCACAAAAGTTGTTTTATTAGAGGCATCATACAAACATAAGTACGTATCAAAAAAAAATTCTTAAACTGCTGCATATTAAAATTCTTGTACATACATACATAAGTAAATTTTTATTTGAAAGTATTTTTGAATTTGAAGTGCTAATGAAGCCAATTGTCTCTTTTTAAAGTTTCATATTATTTCTAGGGAATAATGGCAGACTTCACTCGAATAATTTTAAAAATAAGTTGACTTATAGAAGTAGAAGGCAAATACAAGCGTTCTCACCAATTTCCTTGCGTATAGCTTAATTCCCAGGCTATTTTTTATATATTTATTTTAGGAAGTGTAATAACTCATTGCACACTTTAAATCTATTTCATTTTAGTTTTAAACAATTGTTTAAATAGCGGAAATGTACTATTTTAAGTTGTTATTATTTATTATTAAGATACGAGTACTCCTCATTCTGCACTCACTTTAGTCCAGCTGTCAGTCACTTAGACACACTCTTGAAATTGACCGAATTATTCTAAAACACTTGTGTGCTCTTTTTTATTGTCTGTTTGCTTTAATTCATTGAAGATTATTTACATTATATTTTATAATATTTAGATATGGTTTAGAAGCATTTGTGTTTTGCTTATTTTGCGAAACATAATTGAAAGCAATTGCAATTTTTGAAAAATGTTAAATAAATGTTGTCTTACACAGATTTTCGAGAGAAAAATAAGAGGAGCTGGTGTGGAAATTAATAAACTAGAACGATAAACAAAAAAAATTTTGTCATTAATTGAAGCTAAAAATGTGTTTGAAATATTAAATAATATTTGAAATAAGCATAAAGATTTTTGAATTTTGAAATGTTATGTGATCTTGTGATTTTAATTTAAAAAAACATACTAATTCTAAAACATCAATTCCGTTGGAATATCAAAACAAGCTAAATAAGAAATCGAAACTTCTGGCGCTTTGTGTCTTGAGTGGCTAAAACTCGATGCGAAGGACCATAGACCATAAAGTTATAATCGGCAATTTATATTGTTGGCGCCAAAACCAAATTGGAGCGTTCTAAATAATTATCAGCGGTGTGTGCAGGCATCGCCAAACTTTTTATAGCTATGATATTTATTGCGCAATATAGGAGCTGGGACGTGATTTTCGTAACAAAAATAATCGACACTATTACAGTTATAAATTAATTTTTGTTTTGATATCTTTGTACTTAAAAGCAGAGTACGAAAATAAACGAAACAAATTGTTTGATTTTGTTTTGTTTCGTTCTTTGAAGTGAGTGAAACAAAAACAATGAGAACGATTGCTCAATTTGTTTTTATTTTGTTTTGGAACATGAGCACAAACCAGACAACATAGCCGATGGGCTGTAAGCCGGTTAACAGCCGCCACCGGCCACAAACAATATATTATTTTAATCTTACGCCGCTGGAAAAGAAAATAATGGGAAATAAATGGAAACGTTTTGAAATATTTGTAGAGAATTTGACATCATCATATAATATAATGTCATTGCTTTGTTATTCCACACATGAAATTTGTTTTATATAATTAAGTAGCATAGCTATAACCTTTTTTTATATCGGTATGGCAATATCAAATAACATTGACATTTTTGAATCGATTAATTAAAAGGTTCAATCAGACGTACCATATTATAATGCCATAATCATAACCATTGCCATAACAATAAATATGTAGGTATGTTTGGTTCACCTATTAGTGTTGCCATAACCGCAAACAGCTGTTTTTGTTTTCATTTGTTTATTTCATTTCAGAAAGCTCCATCCCAGCATAATTGAATTATGCCTAAATTTCTTATTTAATTATACAATCTTATTCATCTTTTTCAGTGTTTGGTTTTGCCATTTAACTCTACAAATATAAAATTTCGTAGGCATAATTAAATGTTGTTGGCAACTTTTATGGCCTACTGACCGTTTCATGGATTTCATCCAAGTCAAGCCGTTTTATTTATTTATTTCTTTTTTTTTCAAGAATTATGTCTTTTAAACACATGTTGCATTAATTTTTTAATTTTTTTTGTAAACACAAAAAAAGCAATTTCCCAGTAAACTTATAAGGGGTATTCCATGTATAACCACATGTAATTTGTTAATGAAGTGTGAAAGATATGAAACAAAATATTAAGTTTAGAAAAAAAGAAAACAATGAAATCTCTTATAAATTCATACAAAAATAAACTCCTTGGACTGTGAAATATTTCGAAACATGTAGTGTGCAAAGGAAGTACAGTAAGAGCTCGATTTGAGCAACCGAAATTAAACCGGGTTGGTGCTTTCACATAATTTTATTTTAAGTGAAATTTATTTGCTGGTGGTTAAGCATTTGATTGGTGCTTTGCCAAATCATCAGTAGACTTCTACCACGCATTTTTATCACTCACAAACCTCTTATATTTATGCACAGGCTTTCAAAAACCATTTAATAACTCGCAAATAATGTGAATGAACGATAGTTAATATATTTTGGAAAACTTAAGTTTTCTGTTCATCGGTTGCTTGTGCCAATCTTGCACAGTGGACACACTAATAAATTTGTAACTTCTAAACTGCTGATTTTATTTATCTGAAACTTCGAATATCTCTAGAGGAGAACTTGGGCTTTATAACACATGTCTTGACGGCCTCTGACTTAACCACGAGAGGGGTTACAGTGGGCGGCCAAAAAAACTTATAAGGCTTTAACTTTATTAAATTTTTATGGGATAAACCACTTTGACTAACTAAAAACTAACGCCCTTATGTATAAGAAAAACCTGCAAGAACTTAGCATAAGTGGCATAATTTAATATGATCTTAAGGAGTTTCACCATACAATTTTACATTTAAAATCACGATAGTATTTAACAGTGCGTTAAAACTACATTATGCGCTGATTTTTAATGTCGAATTGCATGGAGGAACTAGTTAGCACTTATATCAATGTCGTCACTTATGCTAACTTCATGCCAATTTTTTCTTATACATAAGGCCGTAAAAATTCATAAAAAATAATCTCTTAACATGTATTTCCTTGTCTCTCAGAGCTTAGAAGATATTTGATTTAAGTTGGTTGGTTTACGTGGCTGCCTTCTACACGTAAGCATTCAGATAGAATCTAAATGACTCCTTTCTGAAAGACCACTCCACTCGTCGGTGTCAACCTATGTACAACCATATCTAAGTATTCTGATACAGTGATAGATAAGGTCACCCAACCCAATCTCAGATAAATCTGAAAGGTCGTCTAGTACATTTCTTCCTAAAAACTTATGTCTCGAGAGATGCAAAGCTGGATATTAGAAAAGGAAGTGGAAACTTTTTTCTTCTTTGCTTTCTTCTCGACAACTTCGGCAGAACTCATTATAGGGCAGACTTATGCTACTAGCATGTACTCGTATACCGACCGTTCAGTGCCCCGTCATGAGCTTCGAGATGTTCCTACGTTTCCTATTTGTTAATTGTATTGAGCGCATATCATTGTATTAAGGCCACATTTTCTTAGCAACTTGCACGTGACTATATTACGCCATCTACATTCAGCCACCTCATCCGACCGGCCGTTGCCTAAAAAATTGCTATGTGCTGAAACCCAGATGAGGGTGAGGTCAGCCTGACCACCCAGCCTAGAGAGCAAACTCTTACACTGCCCGACTAGAATATACGAAGTGATATATGATCTTAGGGAAGAAGCGCTGCTTGGTTATCGACAAAGATACCAACTTTACCTGGTACCTTCCCATCAGTCAGCACTCTAGCCGCTTAACTTACCGCCAAAATTTCAGCCTAAAATACAGTGACTTTGTTAGGGACACGAAAGCAGCATTCTATACCAAGATCATCTGAAAAGACCCAGAGCCGACTCCGCAGACCATTCTTGATCCATCAGTGTCTTCCCTTGCCATTGTGCCTCCCTTCCACTTCAGTCTGGATGGAATCAGAACTGTAAACACCTTGTCAAAGTCTAGATGAGGCATCATGTAGTCAGTAGATTTACGCAGCATAGTGGGAAGTTGATCGAGGATTCTGGCATGGCCATAGGACCTTGATCTTCACCGTTCAGATGCCGCTAATCTAGACGCACTACTTGAGGATACCGCCAATATATGAAGATCGATCGAAATAAGGTTTAGTGTAGCATCCAGAGCCTCCAAAGGACTAGTATGTAAACATCCTGTTATCCGTACGCAAGCGTATCTCTGTGTTCTATAAAGTTGATCCATCAAGTATTTCTTACTTGTGGCAGGCCACCATAGTACAGAGCCGTAAGTCACGTAAGTGCGTATTGGACGCACACTTGCTGTATACATCCATTTAAGCATTTTGGGGTCTAGGCCACATTTAGATCCAAACATCCTACGATAGGAGTAGTATGCTACCGTTGATTTTCTTACCCTGTGTTGAATATTCAGTTTCCATGACAGTTTTTGTTTGGTCCAGTATAACTCCTAGATACATATTTTGCGTTGTCTGATAGCGACACTTCATGATTATTCAACCGAGGAATTCTAAAGTTCTGTACCTTGGTCTTTGTGGTAATAGTAGCAGTTCCGTTTTGTTTGGGTTCACTCCTAGTCCACAGTGTGTGCCCAAAGCGTTGGACATGGTACCACTTATCACGTCCGTGAACATCCCTGAGAATATCAATTATTACCACATCGTCCGCGTACGCTTCAACTTTAATTTTCGTATTGGAAATATAAAATAAAGATATTTATATTTTTATTACTTTATTACATATTTACATATGAAACACAGTATAACAATGTAATAAGCCCAAACATGTGTATGTGAGAGAGTGAGTAACCTTATCACAATGCAGCGCACTTTGCGCTATTGCAAATGAAACTTGCTTTTATCATATGGTGTCATCAGGCAAAATAAAACTAGTCATTAAAATTTGTCTCAAATTGTATTCATTGTAATAAATGAAGTGTTGAATTTGTTTAAAATACTTTATGTATTCTTATTTATATTTCTTTCTTTTTTACTTTTATGCTTATCATGAACATTTGTAAATTTTTATAGCTGGCGTTTTTGTTTCAAGTCGGTTAAATTTAAATAAATGCCTGACGTCTCAATTTGCTTAAATAAGCTTTGTTATAAATTGTTTAATTGTTGTTGTTGTAGTAATAGTTTTTGTTTTGTTTTTTTTTTTATTTAAATGACAACAAAAGTCTGTCAAGGTTATTGTTTACTATTTATTCTGACAGAGTTGCAATTTCAATTAAGCATTTTATTATTACATATTAAAAACAATTTAATTAAATTAGGTGACTTGAAATTATTAATGTCATCATACATTTAATTAATGAAATCTTATTTTCTTTCTTTTTTTTAGGTGAGTACAAATCGAAAACCCTGCCACGCATACATTTCGATAATTCTATAAATGATATGTCGCTGAATGAAGGTAAAAAACTTTTAAATTTAGATTAACATTTATAGAGTATTTGAAATTATATACTATGTGCATATTTTAAGAAAAACTTTTGGGGAAACGTTTCTGTTTTAAAAGCATTAAGGCTCTGGCGTTACTTGCCTTATAAGGCTATGAATATTTATCTACGCACACTTATACAATATTTAATAAGCCCTGGCAATATAACACCAGTCAAATGACTGCCATGGAGGTTTGCCAGACGGGCTTGATTTGGCTGGATTGTCAAGCTTTTTCAAGGCTTGTCAATATTCAAGCTTAAAAGCTATTTGTCAAGCTAAAAATTAATTTAAATATATTGTAAGGCTTATTTCGATATGCTATAAATAATGTTGCAATAGCTGCAGCACTAATAAGTCGAGAAGTATTTTCCACCTTAACACAACATCACAACTTGGAAACACTGGTAACTTACATTATAAGCGACCAGCCGATGAAATTAAATTGTATATCCATACATACTTAAAAAATATATATGATTGGATTTTTTCTTTTTTTTTATAAATCTAATTTTTGTTAAAAACCGTTCAGTTTTTATTGTTTTAAAAATACTTTAAATTATTGTCAAGCCTTTTTTGCAAATCAAGAATTTTTATCTTGAATGTCAAGAGTTTTCAATGTTTGGGTCTGGCAAGCCTACTGCCTTGATTATTTCACCACGAATGGTTAGTCTGAGGGTTATTGGCACACGCTTCTCTCTACAAATAACCCCACAAACAGGGCTGCCAGATAAAATGATCGAAAAATCGTCGAAATCCCGATAAAATGTAAAATAATCGTCATTTCGTACTTGAAAAATTGTCAGAAAAATCGGACAAATCAAAATGTTCTTTTTTTACATGTTAAGACTTTTTAATTAAAAAAAAAAAATTGGTCACAAACTCATCGATATATTATACTTTAATATCTGAATGTAAATACTGAAGCTATGAAAAATTTAAAAAAGTGACCCCTACGGTCTGCAACAATGAATTTATAAAAGCATTTTTTAAATATTTATGCTGTAATTATCGAAATACTTTCTTAGCAAAAGTTTTATGATTTTTCGCGAGCTATAAATTTCTAACATTATGGTATCACATTAGGGTGGTAGGAAATGAGATTTGGGGGATAAGTACTAGAAGGGTACACTTGAGGTCAATGGACCTCAGAACAAAAATATTAGCCTCCCTGAGGCAAAAAAATTCGCTATATCAAACTTTAAGATCGGACTGTAAATATGGAAGATATAACGAAAAAACTAAAAAGATGACCCCTATGTTCTGCAAAAAATATTTTTTTTGAAATGTCCTTGGAGCAATACTTTATTTTCGCTGGTGTACGGGGCACTTTTTTTTTGTTGCCTGTTGGGCGAGACGCTCTAATGTACATACTTACTCGTAAAATTTATTTTAATTGAACCCGTATATATACTTGCATACATACATACATATGTACGTATGTAATTTTCATTTAACGCTAAACCATCAACAAATAATTTTTGTTAAATTAAACAAGCTATTAAGAAAGACTCTGCAAAGCTGTACCAAAATCTTTTATTGGGTATGGATATATGAATTTTAACAGTAGATTTTTTATAAAAAGCTGCCCCATTTGGACTATTGAAAAATCGTCGCTTTTAAGGAAAAAATTTTGACACCAAAAATCGTCAAAATTACGATAAATCGTCACATCTGGCAGCCGTGCCCACAAAAAATAAGTCAAGAGAAACTTTTTTTAGCTGGCAATGCTGCTTGATGCATTAACCGTTCAGATAACATATTTTTTGGAGGAGACATAATGATCCAACCGATGTAATTTGCCCATCGTCAGTTTCGCCTTCTTTGAAGAAAAATGATAATATGATCGTTTTGACTGAAATACCGACCCAAACAGTAAATTTTTCATCGTGCCACGATATTTTCTGGATCTCGTGTAGACTATGCGTTTTCCAGGTGGAAACACACGACTCCATGGAGTTCAAATTTGGCCTTTGCGATCATAAAAATTTGCTTTAAAAAATCAGAGTTTTTCAATCAATTTATCAACAAATCGCTTATTTACTCAAACAACGTCATAACTCAAAATAAAACTAGATTGCCAGAAAACGAGTTTAAAGTGTTCAATTTATAACTTAATGGAAAAAAAAAATTTATTTCTCTCTCAAAAGTTGAATAAACAAGATTTGTATGAAATTTTTACACAATATGAAGAACGATATGAGGATTAGTTCTATATAACTTACTCAAAAATTCCATTTTTTGAGTTATGACATTATTTGAGTAAATAAGCGAAATGTTAAACTTACATTGTAACAATTCCCAAGAAAAAATACCCCAAATTATTAACTTTACTGCAGCCGGTAAAAGTACTTGTATGGCAACACTCTATTCTTGCGCAAGCAATGAACAGCTGTTGTTGTTTTTTTTCTGCATTTATTTTCTTTACATGCTTCTTGCAACTACAATTTGAGCTGAAAAAAAAGTCAGCCAATGTAGTATCCCTATTAGACACGGAAAGTTTACTTTGCAAAATCTTAATTCAGCTGGGTGAAAGATAGAATGAGATAGTATTGCTCCCTTTGTCTTTCACACAGCTGAATTAAGACTTTGAAAAGTAAGTTTTTGGTGTCTAAAAGGGCTATAGGAATGGTAAAGTAAGAAAATAAAAAAGAAACCATGTTGAAAATTGAGTTATTGTTTCAACTTTGATATTAGTTGAACTTCTCATTTGTTTAAAATTTAACTTTAAATGAAAGTTTAACATAAGATCTCTAGTTATTGTAAGAAATTTTTGGGTAAAGGTTCCTTCATGATATGCATTAGCAACAGTGAAATGTAGATATGATTCAGCTAACCCCTCCATAATCAATTTGAATATAGTTTTAATAAAAAAAATATTTTACTGAATAAGTAAAATAATAATTGGGGATTGTTAGTGCGTTAAAAAATTTTAAACTGTAAAAGATTTTCAGTTAAGGAATTATATTGTACTCGCAGTGTAAAAAGCCAAAATTTAAAATTTTATATAAAAAACAAACATGTTTAGTAAATAAAACTCAAAACTTATGCAGACAGACACTTTTGACAGTTTCAAGTGCGTATCGTCTTTTGTATAAAAATCCTAAGCAAATAACCCAATTGTATGTGATGCCAACTATTGATACACACTAGATAATAATTTTGTAAAAATTGTGCTAATAACACAATTAAAATGTAATACAAATCGATGTGTATTTAAAGCAAAGTACATAATAAATGTTTCGGAAATGAATAAATGTATGGCAAATAAAAACTTGATGTACATTTATACTAATCTGTTTATAAATACATTTACCCACATAAATACGCATACATATACAATTCATAATTAACCGTTAACTGTAAATAAACCATACAGAGTGAAGTTAGCAGCATTAGTAGCAATGGCGGCCCAAACAGCCAACAAATGCAAAGTAAAAACAAACAAATAATTGTAAGCAGCAAAAGAAAACCGCGTGTTTTTGTATTCACATAACAATAAAAATCATGAATTGCTAGAGTAATAACATCAATAAATATAAACAATACAAATAAATTGTATTTTTAATTAGGCTTGGTTTATATTTTTTTTAGCCATGAAATAAACGGCCAACTGTAATTTACATGTTTAACTTTATACAACATATGTATGTATATATTTTTTTCGTTTTCTTTAGCTAAACATATTTTTCTCTTCATATGCCTTTTTAAGACAATTTCCTTATGTATTCAAATGCTAATTTTTCATTTCCTTTTACTATTTTAAAAGCCGAAAAAGTCTTTACCCTCAAAGCTATAAATATGAATGCACAAAATATTTAAATAATAATAATAAATAACCTGTTGAAAAAAAAATCAAGTACTAGTACTTAAACAAATATGTTTAAGGTTTGTTTTTAATATTAATTTTATTTTTTTTCTACAGCACTTCATACTAGAGCTTCTTCTCTTCTTCTTTGTTATAAAAAAAAATTGGCAATAATGGCGCCTTTTATGGTTTAATATGTCTGGCCACACTTTTTATGGCTGCGTTGTCTTTATTACTTCTTTTTTTTTTGCTGTGCAAAATTTCTTTTTTCATTGAAATTTTATTTTATTTTTTGTAGGTGCAATTGCAATTTTAATTACTTGTTTCATTATGTATTATTGTTATTCCTGTGAAAGACAGACAAACAAGTATAGTTGAAATGAATAATTGAGGTTCTTTTTCTTTGCATTTCAACGGAAATAATTAATAAATTCAGTAAAGTGCGACTTTGACTCGCGCACGAAGGGTTCCGTATGTTGGGCTTTGAGCATTTTTTTAATACAGTGTTTTTTACGTTTTTTCAGCTGAAATAATTTTTTTTTTGATTATTTTTCGCTTTTTTCTCGTTTTGGCGATTTTTTAAATTTTGGCGATTTTTTTCATTTTGGTTATTTTTTTTGCGATTTTTTTCATTTTGGCGATTTTTTTTTCATTTTGGCAATTTTATTAATTTTGGCGATTTTTTTAATTTTGGCGATTTTTTCATTTTGGCGATTTTTTTTCATTTTGACGATTTTTTCATTTTGGCGATTTTTCCGGTTTTCCGCGATTTATTTTTCGATTTAGAAATTTTTTTTAATTTGGTGCTTTTTTTCGTTTTGGCGATTTTTTTTTTGATTTTGGCGTTTTTTTTTCGGTTTGGCGATTTGATAATTTTGAGATTTTTTTGTTTCACCGTTTTTGAAAATTTCAGGAAGTTTGCTCTTACGGTTTCCAAGATACAGCAAGTTTTCAAAATTACATAGTCGAAATTTCATTAACTGATGGTACACCCTTTAATTAAATTTTTTTAAATTTTAGTGTTAGTTGTTGTAGTCTGTATAAAAATACACGAACTTTACAAATTTCAAGTGCATATACATACAATTGTATGTATATTACATAGGATTTTAAACTTTTTCGTTGCTCGTTTTGGCACACCCTTTAATTTCCAACTCTCATGTATTTGTTGTTGTAGCGGCCAAGGGTCCCATGTAATATACATACATACATACAATTGTATGTATATTACAAAGGATTTTAAAATTTTTCGTTGCTCGTTTTGGCACACCCTTTAATTTCCAACTCTCGTGTATTTGTTGTTGTAGCGGCCAAGGGTCCCATGTAATATACATACATACATACAATTGTATGTATATTACATGGGATTTTAAAATTTTTCGTTGCTCGTTTTGGCACACCCTTTAATTTCCAACTCTCATGTATTTGTTGTTGTAGCGGCCAAGGGTCCCATGTAATATACATACATACATACAATTGTATGTATATTACATGGGATTTTAAAATTTTTCGTTGCTCGTTTTGGCACACCCTTTAATTTCCAACTCTCATGTATTTGTTGTTGCAGCGGCCAAGGGTCCCATGTAATATACATACATACATACAATTGTATGTATATTACATGGGATTTTAAAATTTTTCGTTGCTCGTTTTGGCACACCCTTTAATTTCCAACTCTCATGTATTTGTTGTTGTAGCGGCCAAGGGTCCCATGTAATATACATACATACATACAATTGTATGTATATTACATGGGATTTTAACATTTTTCATTGCTCGTTTTGGCACACCCTTTAATTTCCAACTCTCATGTATTTGTTGTTGTAGCGGCCAAGGGTCTACACACTGTGTCCAAATTTCAGGTCCGTAGCTCTTACGGTTCTCGAGAAAATACCCTGTGACGGACAGACGGACGGACGGACAGACGGACAGACGGACAGCGTAGCGAAAACAATAGGGTTCCATTTTCACCTTTGGTGTACGGAACCCTAAAAAGCAATGGCAGTAAAATGATTCTAAATAAAGTAATATATACTAATTGAATTGTTGAAATTGGAATAAAATAAAATTTCAAGTATTGTCCATAGATTTTTTATAAATTACACTGCTTAACAAAATCAATATGTTTCTAAAATAAAGAGGTTGAACAAAAAGAACAAAAATCTTCGCTTAAAAGCGATAACAGCATAAGCTGAGTTGAAAAAAAAATGGAGCTATATCGAGCCATAACCACTAAAGGCCGTTATACACTATCCTACACAATCGTACGATTTACTAAAAAAAACACAACCCTGATCTGATGAATTGTTATTGTCTTTTGAAAATTTTCGTAGACTTCATCATCCCAGTGTTGTAATTTTTAGTAAATCGTGAGGTTGTGTAGAATAGTGTATCACGTACTTAACAAATCTTAAGCGAAAAATTTTTGGATCTTCGTTTTTTTTGACGAAAATCGATTGTTTACGATCGTAAATAATCGATTGTTTACGATCGTAAATAATTTGTATTTCTTTGTTATGAAACTTAAATTTGTTTAATTTTCAATTAATTTCTAAGCTTTACAAAATCTTCCCTTTTTTACATTCACTGTGACTGATAGTGGTAAAAAAAATTTCACGGAGGATTCACGACAGTGTGCACACTTCTACCGATATTCGGTAGATTCTACCGAATATGTGTGTGAATTTAACGATCTACCAATTCTACCGAACAAGGCCTGACATCTACCGAATATTGAACGAACATTTTGATTAACAATGATGCTACAAGATCAAGTAGATCACACATACGGAAAATTAATCACATGTATGTTCTAAAATGTGGAAAGCTTTCCGCGGAGAGGAGAATATGTTTAACGAATTGTTATTTAGTTTTAGTTTTTGTATTTAAGTCGATATATGTGTATATAAAGCGGTCATTTTCTGCCATGGAAATCATTAAAACAGAACATAGAATTGTGCCTTGGGGTTGAAATATTTATTCCTCCCAATGATTTAATAATTTTTGCACAAAAGTTTAAATTCATAAATGGATCTTACATATAATCTTTGTAGTAGCAAATGTTTGTCAAATAAAAGTTATTTTAGTAGCTTTATAAAACTTATGTACAAAAACTGAATTCCTGTTATTTATGTACATATATTATTTTATGTATGTATTGCATATCTATATAAAGGGTAAAGGCAAATAACTGGGGATGACACTTTTTTTATTGGAAATGCTTCATTGTTTATGGTAGTTTAATTTCCAATCACATGTGAAGTTTTAAATGCGCTTTCGGAACCTGTTTGATACTCCTTCCACTTACTCTTTATATATAAGTACATATATTTTGTTATTTTTTATGTTTCTTTGAATTTCATTCAAATCTACCGATTTTTTTTTGTCGATTCTACCGAATTAAAAAAAAATTAAGTGTGCACACTGATTCACGATAGCATTTTTCCCTTGTGGGGAATAAAAATTCTACTTGTTATTCACCATAGAGGTGAAAACCTTAGATGTATTAGTTAATACAGCACATAATATTTACTTTACGATAAAATGATTTTAATTTGCCCATTTTATTTTATTTTTTTTTTTCGAAAAACCCATGCTCAAGTTAAAACAAATAAAGCTGTACATTTACGAACCTTATTTTTAAGATATAAACAAAATAATATTAACCTAAGTCTTAATTAAAATTCAGTAAAGTGCGACTTTGACTCGCACACAAAGGATTGCGTACGGACACTACATAATAATAGAAATGAAATAATTCATTATTTTATCGAAATCAAGAGTTTTGCAGTTTTTAAAAAATACATAATACAAAAAAACTCGATTAAAAAAAATAATGAGTTGGGGCCTTTCTATATTACAGTAACGATATGTAATACTATACGAACTTTAGCCTATATAATCGAATATCTTACTTAATTTAGACATTTTATAAAAAAAATTCAAGTACACGGTTATTCGGTTTTTGGCGATTTTTTTATTTATAGCGCTTTTTCTTAGTTTTAGAGCTTTTTCTTAGTTTTGGCGCCTTTTTAGTTTTGGGGCTTTTTTCGTCTTGGAATTTTTTCACGTTTTTCTGTTTTGGCGATTTTTTGGTTTTGACGTTTGTTTTCTTTTTTTGGCGATTTTTTTGGGTTATGGCGATTTTCTTGGGATTTGGCGATTTTTTTGGGTTTTGGCGATTTTTTTTTATTTTGGGGATTTTTTAGTTTTAGCGTTTTTTGAAAATTTGAAGAGTTTGCACCTCTTACGTTTCCGAGATACAACAAGTTGTCAAAATTGCAAAGTAAAAATTACATCAACTGATAGGATACCCTTTAATTTGGATTTTTAAATGTCAATGTTAATTCTTGCAATCTGCATAAAAATACACTAACTTTGAATATATAAAGTGTATATATACTCGTATTATTGTCTCTATATTACGTTAGGATTTCAACATTTTTCGTTGCTCGCTTTAAAACACCCTTTAATTTTCAACTTTCATATATGTGACCTTCTCCGATAAAAGGGACCTAGTGTGTCAGAAAACGAGTGTGTGTCAAAATCGATAAAAATGAGAAAAACATTAAAATTTAATTTTTTAAATGCGTTTTTCTCAAAACTTCATTTTCACACACCTATTTCTCGGAGAAGGTTGCATATTTGTTGTTGTAGCGACCAAAGTTTAACACATTTTCTGAAAATTTCAGGTACATAGGTCTTACGGGTTTCAAAGAAAACAGCCGGTTACGGGCATCGTAGCAAAAACAATGACAAAATTATTTGATTTTTTAGAAAAAATTTTGAAAAATTGTTTTCCTCTTAATGTCGACTTACGCTGAAATCGGCATGAGAAATCATGAAACCTTGTACTTTTAATACAGCATGTGTGTCGGAAGAAGTATTTAAAATCATATGAGGAACGTTTTTGTGGATGATGTTAACCCTCTAGCTCTTTTCCATATGGTGCTTTTTGACCCCTTTCCTAAAAAGTATCCTTAAGCGGGGTATATAACTTACAGACTAAACTATTTCCCTTAAATTCTATTGGAAGTCTCTGAATACAGTAAAGGTTGTAATACACCGCCTTAAGGCTCAGTTACCCGACTGTAATGTAAAGTAAATGCAACAGTAGGAAACAGCTGATCGATATTGTGATTGATATGTGAAAAGTAATGCAAATGGTTATAGAGATGTAATGTAACGTAACCTACTTTTCATATAAAATTATCGATCAGCTGTTTCCTACGTTGCAGTTACTTTACATTACAGTCGGGTAACTGAGCCTTTATTGTGAATAACATTTGCCCGAGAGCTTATTCCCTATTCATTGTTGCCCCTTTTTTAAAAAGTCATTTGCAAGCTGCCAGTTAAAATAAAACAACTGGAAACAAAATAAATATGTAGTTGACTTCGAAAATTCGACGTTTTCCCTCAAATTATAATTTTTAGCTCAATCTGTTTAGTATAGGTAGATGTTATTTTTAGAAAAAAAAAATTAATTTCGTGGGAATTATTTCCAGGGTAATATTTAGAATTGGCCAGACAACTTAATATAGCTGCTGCGGCACCGTAAAATCTCTAATTAAAAAAAATTAACTTTTCCATTCACTTTTTTCATAATGAATATTATTATTAAAATAGCACTTAATTATAATTAGTCATTGTTCCAACAAAAATCATCAGCTTAATTTATTCTTTAATTTATTTAAAACAAAAAATGTTCCCTTACTCCTGCAATTATCATAAATTAAAAATTCATCCGGTTATCTTGTCTCATATCAGCATACTGGCATCACTGTTAGCAATTTAGGTCACACATGGTTGCATTCTTAATGCGCGTAACGTTGTCATATTGAAATTTTATATAATTTCGAAACATTTTTAAGATTAATTTTGTTTTTGTACTTTTGAATTGTTTGCTTTTAGAATTATCTGAATGTTCCATACGAACAAAGTTATTTATTTGCGTGACTTAGTAGCAACTGAAGGCCAAACTTAAATATTTATATATTCATTCTAATAAATAGTAATAATAATTGTTATTGTTTATACATGTTAATATTTGTATTTTATTTATATTTTATTCACAGATAATTTTGTTGAATATAGATATGCTTCACACACTCTTAATAATAATAATAATAAAAATAAATGACGAATTTAACTCAAGAGTCCAGAATATTATTATTTTTTTTTCGTTTATAATTTAGTTAAATTAAAATTACATTGACATCTGTACACAATTAAATGCTCGTATCTAAATTGAACGAAAGAAAGAAAGAAAAAAAAAGACATTTCACAATTCAACAGAAAGCAATTTTGCATTAATTGTTTATAAATTGTTAATAACTGTGAGTGAGATACATACTTAAATGAATCACATTGTGACAGGGAAAATGAATAAAGAAAAAAAATAAAGAAATATTTAGTCTTTGGGGGATAACCCTATGCCTAGACAGAAAATATATATTGCAATAAAATTAAGCACAAAAGCTTAGGAGCTGCTGCAGGAGTTTAAAGACACTGAAGATCTTTGGTACAGAATTAGTTCCCTTGTAGAATGTTCATTTAATATGACTTGCCATACACCAGCCAATTAAGCGTATTAAGGGAAAAAATATATAAAATAAAAAATGAGATTCCCATAACCTCAGTTTTGCTAGACGTAAAGGGTTCGCCATTTTTTAATTTAAGTATGGCAACACTTAGGGCTAATAAATCAGTCAATGATTATTTGTATTTTATTTTTAAATCTTATTTAAACACAAAAATTTGTGTCTCACGGCACAATTAAATCAAACTTAAACAGCCAACACTGTAGATTTAAGTGTTGTTTAAATTTTACAAACACACCATATGTTTTGTGCATGTGTGTGTTTTTTGAAGGTACGTACATGAACATCATGTGGTCGTATTAAAATGAATTTCGTTTAATTTTCGCAAATGTACAACAAATGTAACACATATTTTCATATCATGAAATATATAAATAGAAAAATGCATTCTGATGCTCTTTTTGTATCATAAAATGTGTTTTTTGCTATTTCACTTTTCTGCAAATTGATAAATCAACTTTCTTGTTTATATTGAACAGCTGTTTTTTGGAAAGCTTTCCATAATATTGTAGTGCTACCGTACTTTCAACTTAATTTGATAATAACTTTAATTAACCACTGAAAAAATTAAAGTATATTTAAACACATTTTAATTTTTAATGAAAATTAACTCAAACTATATTTAAACATTCACTGATTTATTAGCTATTAAAGACTTAAGTCACTACCATCAGAAGTTTGTCAAATTTGGATTAAAGCAGCGTGCTGATATAGACTTTCGGTTAACTTCGTATAAGTTGCGACTTAAGCCCAATTTTCGGGAAAATCTCCTGCTTGACAACAAAGAAAAATTTCAAAAAAAAAAAAAAACCCCAGAGTGATTCTGTTATCGGTATTCCAGATAAACTACACTCCAATTAACTAATAATAAATAGATCTAAGTTATATTTAAATATAAGTAAACACTGAAATTCTTAAAAGACCCGTATATTTGATATCGTGCTAAGCAAGCATTCAATTTAACTCGTTTAGAAGCGCCAACTGGTTTTTATTTGCTAAACAACAATATTTTATTTTTCACTCCCATTATCATGTCTGCTCGTATTAACAGTGACACAACTTAAACTTTAATTTACTACCGGTATTTCTGGCCCTCGTTTGACAGTTTTATTTATTATGTATTCTCAATTTTATCTTAATTAGCCAAATTTTATTGAATATTTACACAATAAAAACATTTAAGACCAATTAAGGCATAATTATGTAATCTGTTCCATTGCTTTGAAGAATTCATTTTAAAATTTATTGTTTTATCAGCTGTATTTATTTATTTACTTTAATATTGTTAATAAGCCCAAATGATCTTCAACATTTTTTATCTTCCTGTTTTGACGTATGAAGTCTTTACGTCTGTGTATTATATTGTTTGTGTTTTCTTCTACATAAAAAAAATATTCTTCAGACATTTTATGGTCTCCTGGTTGATTGAACGCTGTCAAGGAAAATATTTATATCTTAATAGATTCTCCTCACTCAGTAGCATTTACTTTTTTTTTAGTTTCTTTCTTGATATTTCTCATTGCTGAAAATGCTTTAAAATGCCGTCATTCAGGCTAGTCATTGTTAAATGGTATAAGAAATTTAAAAAAAAAAGAATTTGAATAAATAAAAAACAATAAATTGTTAAATGAATTGTATTGAAAAAAAAAATATTTTAAGCGCACACGTCTGCAACTCATTCTCAATATCACTCAGACTGAACTTTTTAAGGGATACATACGAGGATGGTGTGTTAATGAACTACATATGCACTATTGAGATGTATTTATTCTATATGAGAATTTTGCACTTTAAGTGCAGACTAGATTCATATGTCAGCTCCACCAGACCTTGTACTGGAATTCAAGAGATTTTAAAATTGTTTCTTCTGAAGCAAGAGTGGACGAAAGCTACTCGTAATGGACTTGTTTTAAAACCCAGAAGACCATCTAAATTCTTATATTTCTTTGAGGGTGGCGTTGGCTGAATTAGTTAGCGCAGGTACTGGGTTCGAGCCCGGTATCTAACAGTCATTAAATAACAACACCATGCATTTTTCTGATGTGCATTAGTGTCCCTTTGCATCAGTTGTTGTAGGAAAGTTCAAGTGATGAAGGCATAGTCACTGGTAACTGAACTATACCGACTTCGGCAGATACTAATGCTAATGTAACATCAGAGCACCCTCCTTCGTTGTGCAGCAGAATCATCGGCGAAGTAAAATAACCAATAAAATGGCTACTAAACACAGCTTCGAAAAAATACGCCTCACTTAACAGCAGAGGCGCTGCAACACTGCATTACGAGTATTAAAAAAAAAGCAGAGTTGTAAAAAGAATGACGCTTTCCTTTATCTCTTCCTTCATCACCTGTCTTCTCTAGCACTATCTCTTTCCTAAAAAAGAATGTAACACCTAGTAATAGTAGTAGGCATTCATTGCCTGAGTGTTACTTCTCTTAAAAAAAAAAAAAGTTTATAGAGCGTATAGATCTCGAGAACTACTCCAAATGTTGCACAAGACTCCGCTGAACTAGTATTGGTTCTGTAAGAATTTAATCTCCAAATACACAAACCTGTGCTCTTAGGACATCTTGCGAATATGCAAAGGGTATTGCAAATGCCATCTGCAATACCCTTTTCAGCAGCTGGCAACTAAGTCCAGGCATATTTGTTATCCATTGACCATATAAAGATCTGATATGATCGTGTATCACAGCACCGTTCAAGCCATTTCTCTTATATCGAAATATACAGGATTATGAGCAGTAATGACGGGTCAGTGAACGGTCGGCAGACACGTTAGCAGGATAGGGTCTGTCCTATAATGAGTTCTGTCCAAGTTGCGGAGAAGAAAGTAAAAGAGAGACTAGCTTCCACTTTCTTTGCATCTCTCGAGACACAAGTTTTTAGGCAGTCAATGTACTAGAAGACCTTTCAGATTTAACAAATATCTTAACCCGACGATTTGGATCTAGTACCTATCACACCGAAGAGTGAAGTGGTCTTTCCAAAAGGGATTCATCTAGATTCTACTTGAATGCCTGCTTGAACCAACCAACCATGAGCACAGGAAGACCTTCAATAACTCTAGATTTAATTATTTTTTGTAGCAGTCTTAAGCTCAAGCTGATCGTTGATAAGAATCCCTTAGATTAGGAAGGGTGATGCCATACCGCACCTCCGCTCGGAGACCCAGTTGCCTACATTGTGATCCCTTAAGTGTATCAGAAAAAGTTGGGAGTTTCCACTATCCCTTTGACATAATTCGGGCTTTCTCTTGTCATCGGAGGACAAGCAAGCAGGACCACCGCTGACGGCCGAGAGAGAAGAGGAGGAGTGCGTTCGGTCCGTTTACCAGTTTTCTTTATACCAACACGAGAGTGTATCTTGAATAGAACGCATATGTTATCAGCACATTAGCTTATGAGGTTCCCTATAAAAATACTGTTACCACTTTTTTTTTGAAGCAACCAACGCCTGCATTAATTAACAATTTTCACTGCTGCAAAACTATTAAATATATTATATTCCATCTATTCCAATAAATCAGAAATATTCTCACTTGCCTTTCTATGCAAAATTATCTCGCTTTAACGCGTGCTGGCTAAGATTGAAAATCTATTTTTATATAAAGCGCCTCCTAATGAAAGATGCTGTTTGTTAAACAAATTCTTTTTTTTTTAACTCATGCCATTAATTTTTAGTGGCCACACTATACTGGCAAAATGTTTTTTCTTCATCATCTTGATCTCTACGGTTTTGAAGACTAGAATAAATTTTATATGCATATAAATAGTTTTTCTT
Organism: Tachina lurida; assembly: GCA_944452675.1. Lineage (NCBI taxonomy): Eukaryota > Metazoa > Arthropoda > Insecta > Diptera > Tachinidae > Tachina > Tachina lurida. The sequence goes on from OX101755.1 coordinate 15,748,129, forward strand.
CTTTCGATTTTGTTTGTTGACCCAGCACGCCTTTTTAAATGATGCTGATGCTCCCAATTGAACAGCAACATAGATATGCTTCTCAGGCGCTCGGTTAAAGAAAAGAAAAAATAAACAAAAATTAAACTATGTTGCATTTAGAAAACAAAAAAAAAACCTATACAAGAAGACACACACTATTTTGTATTTAAATAAGATCATGAGCGCGCGCAAAATACTTGCATAAAAATGAATTAAAATATAAAAAAAATAAAAAATCTGGTGCATCTCATAACATTAAAAGTACATAAAATAGTAAATACAAACAGGGTATTGCAAAACGAGTAGTGGAACTAATTCTTTAATTTAAATCTGTTTGCCCCGGCAGACTAGTAGGTACTATGCTAGGCCCTCAGTCTGGTGGTCATGGGTTCGATTCTCACTTCTAAATATAAAATAATTGTCAAGATTATTAATTATTTCCACGACTCAGAGGCAGACCAGATTGTTGCCAGCATCGTTTGTTCCATTCACGTGTGTTGGATTTTTTAAACTAACCATGATGGGTTAAGGCTCAGTTAGTCGACCGTAATGCAATGTAACTGTAACGTAGGAATCAGCTGATAGATATTTTTATGTGAAAAGTAGGTTACGTTACGGCTCATTACATCTCTATAACCATTTTCATTGCTTTTCACATAACAATATCGATCAGCTGTTTCCTACTGTTGCAGTTACATTACATTACAGTCGGCTAACTGAGCCTTTATAGAGATGTAATGTAACGTAACCGGAATATACAAATCTGTACATTACTTTTCACATAACAATATCGATCAGCTGTTTCCTGCAGCTGCAGTTACATTCCATTACAATCGATTAACTGAGCCATTAGTCATAAAATCACAGTGAATATTTAATAGAACCAGAGACAGACCAGATTGTTGCCACCATCGTCTGTTCCATTTACCTGTGTTGGATTGGTTGAACTAACCATCATGGGTTAGTCATAAAATCACAGTGAAAATTTCCAACTTCAGCTAATGGATGTACCGTTATCCGATATGATCGGTATTCAATATTCAATTCAATATTTCCAATCACTTGCCTGGTTATTACAGTTAAGTAAAAACTGGTTCTTTGCATAGATAGTTCCACTTTCACGCCCTCAATTTTATACGATTTTGAAGATCTCATCATATTATTTCAGGAAGCCAAGAATTTTTAAAACTTAATGCGATTTTCAAAGACATTCTTGAGGTTCTCCCACTCTTCCACTAACTCTTGCTATTCCCCGTTCCATCACAAATTTGTAAGTTTGTTCGTCTTTTCTTTCAGTTTTCTCTGAAGTTATTCTCCAAAGACTTTAGTTATTCAGGTTACGCACAAACTGCTTCATGCTTGCTCATCTCGGAAATTCACGTCATAGTCCATAATTCAGAAAGCTTTGAAGGGGTGATTTCATAAACCATTAATATCAACTTTTATATGGATAGTGGCTGCTGCTACGGCAAGATGGTTTTAGTACAGTTAAAGACTGATACTCACCATCCTACACAGTCAAATGAATTTTGAAAAAATACAACCAAGGTATGATGGAGGTTATGAACATCTTCAAAAGACAATAACAAATCACCAGATAAGTGTTGTAATTTTTCAATAGGATAGTGTATACTAGCCTTTAAGCGACAGGACAATAATCACCCTTATTCCACTTATCAACATTGACGTCACTTTAACACAATATCAAAAAATTGGGGCTTGTGTACCCGTTGTCAAAAACAACTAACTCCTGTTGACAAGTTTATGCTATTTTCTAGAACTTAAGGAACGACAATAGATTGTTAGTAGCAAAAAAAATTGTTCTCGAGGGCGAGTAAACAAGCCCCAAATTTTTGTAGTATTATGCTAAAGTGACGTCGATGTCGACAACTGGAATAAGGGTGAATAAATATGTCATCATCAATTGTACCCTGTAGTTAAAGAATGAGTTAGGTTAGGCTTTCTAGGCTGTCAGTTCCGCAATCACCAGCTCACTTGGTTCCTATTGGGTGCCAATGTAATGCCTGGACCAGAAAGGGAAGAATATGAGGAAATCCTATATCATCGCATTTGCTTAGTGCTACACAGCAATTTGTTCCGTTTTACCCTTGTGATTTAATATTCCGGTATTCTTTCAAGAATCTGCAGCGTTGAAATTCCCATGAAAAATTTTAGTTTCTCCGCGATCAGTTGCAGAGATCCTAATCGTCCTGCTAAGGTTGCTGCTAATCATCCATCTCCTCCTTCTCTATATCCTCCTCTTCGTCTTCCTTTCTCTTCGTCCTCCTTCCTCCTCTTCGCTCTCCTCCTCCACCTTTATAGAAATCGCTGTGAGGTATAAAGAAATGCTTTCTTCTCTGAACCTCTATCTCTATTACTAATTTATTTCTGGTTGGCTGACTGCGTTGACTGCGAAACCGAAGGTACTGGGTTCGAGTCCGGTCTCCGACAGTCATTAAATAACAACAACATCCATTTTTCTGACGTAAAATAGTGTCCCTTTGTTTCAGTTATTGTAGAAAAGTTCAAGTGATTAAGCCATAGTCGCTGGTCAGTGAACTATACCGACTTCAGCAGATACTAATACTAATGTAATAGCAGAGCGCCCTCCTTCATTCGTATTGACATCATCGGCGTACTAAAATAACCAATAAAATGGCTACTAATCACAGCTTTGAAAACTTAATACTCCTCATTGACATCAGAGGCGCTGCAACACTGCATTATTATAAAAAAAAAAAACATCAAAAAGCAGAGTTGAAAAAGAATGAAGCTTTCCTCTATCTCTTGCTTCAACACCTGTCTTCTCTATCACTATCCCTTGTCTAAAAGAAGAGAATACCTGGTAATAGCATTAGGCATTCATTGCCTGAGTGTTACTTCTCTTAAAAAAAAGTGTAAGGATTGACTTCTGAAGCATACGCTTAAATAACACTTCATTAGTAAAACACCATGTTTTTCTCTATTTGCTTTTAGCAATTAGAAATACACCATTATATTATTGTGCTGCAACCAAAAATACCAACATCGATCGCACTTGATATATCCCAGCAAAAAAATAAACAAAAGTAAAAAACCTTGATTTAACAGCAATAATTGTGTAGTGCATTTTTATTGCTCCCCACTTCAGCAGTTAAAAATTTATGGTTGACCAAAAATTAAGTACAGGAAGCATAAGTACTTAAAATTTTAGAGAGTTCGTGTGTTTTATTGGCTAACGCCTAGTAAGGAATACAAATTTGAAGTTCTAATTTTAAGCATCTTTGAGCTTGAGGTAATGGTAGTAGCTCTATGCTTCTAAATATAATTAGGGAGATTATAATTTTCTGAGCGTTAAATAAAGAAATATTTCGCAATAATATGTCCGCATAGACTGAAACATTTTTTTCTCTAAAGGATTAAATTTTAAGCTGGAGAATTAACTTTGTCTCTTCCTCGTCTTAGATAATTTTTCCATTTCGCTTACCTAAATTCCCTAAACTTAAATATAATACATACTTACTTATACCAGTATTTGCTAAAAGAAATTTAATATTTAAAAATATTGCATTTTGTTTTTTAGATTTTTTTTGCTCCCATAAATCAAAAGCAGGCTGGGGTTATGGTCTTTAGTTGTATTTAACAAAATTATGTTTCTATATATAATATGCATATATATTTTTTAATTAATTAAAGAAAACACTCACCTGTCTTTGTTCGATTTAACCTACTTTTGGTTTTTTTTTAATGTTTTCTCAAAACATTTGTTTGTTTTCCTCATGAGCTAAGCCTTTTTTCTTGATTTTCTCTGTTTTTATTACAATTCACCTCGTTTGTATGTTGTGTTTTATGTAAGTATGTATGTATGTACCCGTATTTAGATCACGACCTTAACGGTGGTGTAGTGACATCTTGTTATGTTAAATGACGCAGCCCATACATATATTGCGTGTGTGTGTGTGCATGTGTCCCTAATATTTAGTGTTAAAAAATGTTGCCAGATTTGTTTATGTGTGTGGAGAGTTCACACCTGTTGGCTTTTGTTGTTAACGAAAAGGTTTTTTATTTTGTTCCATTTTGTTGTTGGTGCTGCTTTTACACACATACATACATATGTACACGAATAATTTAAAAGTTTGACATATCGCTCATTTGCTGCAAGAACGGCATAACTCAAAATTTTAGATTTTGAGATAAATGCGTTTTAAGTGTTCAATTGACTATAGCTCTGAAGGAAAATGACTAAATGTAAATATTGTAAATCATTTTATATTTAATATATCCGTATAGAAAAAAGTAGAATAATTAATTTTTAATAATTGTTTTTAGATGCAAAATTGTTTATACTTTTAGTTATAACGTTATTGCTGCTTTTGATAGTAGTGTAGTAGATAAACTAAAATGTGTCGTTCTTATTGCGAAAAAAATTTTGGTTTTATGATTTTTTCAACAACAGAACACAAAATATGCCAGTATATAAGAATTTTTACTACATAAAACACATTTTACCTTTTCACTTATAAAGGCACAACGCAAATTATGTCGCTCTTTCCGAAAACAAAACGATGTTCACACCTTAACGACTGTGGCGTAACTAACGATCAGCGATGCCAGCTATTTATAACCCAAACGCGCTATACCCCTCCTCAAAACGCGCTAGAACGCGCTAAGTTACAGGATTATCAAGAATTTATAGTCAAAACGCGCTATTTTCCTACGCGCTAAATTAAATTTTAATAAAGATCGATGTATCTATTAGTAAATACGAGTACAATTAACTCTTTTTCAGATTATGCAATATTGCTTCTTTGAAATTATATCCTAAATAACTAAAATCATTTAATACAGAATCAGTCTCGCCTTCCAAATATTCGAAATTCTTAGTTTTGATTTTAATTTTATTTGTCAAACTTTGTAACAACTTATATAAATTGTCGAATAGTGTTGCGATTAAAATGCTTTTTGAAGTACAAAAAGAATAGATGCTTAATAAGTTATATAAATTTTTTGGGTCACGAGTGCCAGCACATATTTGTAACTGTGAAATTTCAATATATTTGCCATTTACAATATGAAAATGCATTTTTAATTCTAACCACAGTCAAGGGAATTTTATTTGCAACATCTGAATCATTAACGAATTTGAACAAAAAGTTAAATTTTGGATATTAGACAAATGTTAAATTTATACAAAAAAGTAAAAACATATTGAGCTGAAATGAAATTTTTGACTTTAATCAAAACGCGCTAGTTTAGCGCTTTTTTTATTAAACGCGCTAAGACGAAAAAAAGCGCGCTTGACATAGTTAAAACGCGCTAAAACTAGCGCGAAAGGCGCTAAATTGGCATCGCTGCTAACGATGTGTCGTTGTTGTGAGTAAAAGAAGAGCCAAACATAGGAATAGAAATAACGGCATATACTCGTCTCACACGTTCAGTATACAAGATATCAAAATGAGTATTTTACACAAGATAGAACATGATATTGCCAATATTTCTGTATTATTAACTAAAAAATCGCGATTTTTGAGTTATGCCGTTCTTGCAGCAAATGAGCGATATGTATTTAATTTTTTTTTTTTAATAAATGCTAAGAATTGTTTTGTATTAAGAAATTTTTGTTAATTAGATTTGATTTTATCCATCAGTTTTAATCAAAATTTTATAAACATTTGTAGAGGTGCGCTCAAAAGTTTACGTAAGCTTGATGCTCATGTGAGCGTAATGCGCACATGAGCGTTCATGAGCGTGCGTGCAGATGAGAGAGCGTACATTAGCGTGCGTGCATGAGCGTGCATGAGCATGTGAGCGTTGAAATTTTCAAAAACTTTAGAGTTTTAGGACTAAAAAAATTTCCAAAATTAATAAAATGCCCAAACGCAAAAAAGCCAAAATCAAAAAAGCGCACACTAATTTACACTAAGCAATTCTTATTGCTAAGCTGATTACTTTTTAGTCTCTCTTTCCTTAAAAAGTAATCAGCTTAGCAATAAAATTTGCTGAGTGTAAATTAGGACTTACTAAAAATAAAATAAATCGCTAAATTGTAAAAATATCACCAAAAATAAAATAAATCGCTAAAATGGAAAAAAATAGCCAAAAAGAAAAAAACGCCAAAACTAAAAAAGCGTCTAGCCAAAAACCGAAAAAATCGCAAAAATTAAACAAGCGCCGTACGTGTGCGAGTCAAAGACGCATTTTACTGACTTGATTTATATATAGAAGTTCAATATTGCAACATAATTTAATAAATTTTATCTTTCAATTCATATATCTCTTTCAACAATTTTTTCAAAGTATGGCAGTAGTGACCATATTGTAACATCATTTTATCACTCCTACCTTTCAATTCAATGTTGCAAGGAGTGGCACCACTTTTCCTTGTAATCACTCTTATCGCTTAATGTAATCACTCTTATCTTTCAATTAATACTCAGTCTTCCCTTATATCTTTGTCTTTCACGCAGTGATATCTTTCACATTCGCAAAGAAAATAGTTAAGAGTGGCAACACTTTCTCTCGTAGTATTGCCATATTGCAACATAATTTTATCACTCTTATTTTCATGTCTTCTCACACCGTTTAAAGAAAAAGGAAACCAAATAGTTTTTTTTTGTTATAAAAATAATCACAATGTGTGTCATTTAATTAAAATGTCACCACAGCAAACCGCACTAATAGCGAATAATTTTAAAGGAAGTATGAAATAAAAACAAAAAAACTAAAATATAGGATAAAAAGAAAACAAATTGAAAGAGAAAGTTAGCGAGCAGTAGAAATTATTTATGGTTAGAATGAAAGTTTAATTTATGATACATACATACATATGATTTTCATGCTCATTAATAAAAAAAAAAAGAAAATTCAATGAATGTAATTTTCTGGGTAATATTTTGCATGCAATTGTCTATGGCTTTTGCTCTACTTGTGTATTATAAAATTTTGCAATCTATCATTTTCTTATTATTATTTTCTACACAATAAGTTAGCTGGAACTTTTTATTTTCACAATTAATGAGCAAAAGCGGAAAAATTAAAAACAATTTCTCAAAACCACAAACAATGCAACAACAACAATAACAAAAACCACATCTATAAAATAAAATAATAATAAAAAACGTGCAAATTTTATTAAAAAATTTATATCAAGCAAGAATTTGTGTGGCCGAATGGGACAGATATCTACATGTATACGAAGGCGGTAGCATAATTACCAATAAAAAAAGATCGATATGGAATATAATTTATATTTAGTTTTTACGCATATGCTATAATTTGATCTCAGAACTCTGAGCTAAAATACAATATATAGAGAATTTGTACTTCTTTATGCCTTTAGAACGCTATTTAGTTGAGTTTTTAAGAAGTTAACAAACAGCTGTAAAGTTGAGTTTGCCACCAGAAGAGTATAAAACAAAAAAAATCACTTTGCGGAATGCAAAGTTTATTTTTCGTAACATGTACTCGAATAAATTTCGGAATACTTTTTCATAATATGTAACATATATTTTTTACACTATTGCAAAACATTTTTGAGACGAGGTGTGCTTGGGTGAAATGTATTGGAATCACTGAAAAACTGAATTTCGTCAAAATACGAGTTAGGGCCTTTCTACTTCTGACCATCGATATGTACTTAGTTTTACAAACTCTAATGTCATGGAATTAAAAGTATGGCCACTTGCAGAAAATTGCAAAAAGTTGGGCAACTTCAGATTTGCATTGAACAAAAACAAAATGTTACCATATTGTTATTATACAGGGGGAAGTTACGGCATTCGATATCGTTGGAATTTTCAAAATATTTTAATGGGCTGTAAGTGGAAATATTTTTTCTGAATATCTTTGAAAACTAGTGTATTGGTTTTGTATATATTTTTTTAGAAAACTTTCATTATTATTATTTTTAAAGTTTTTTTTTGTGCTCTTTATAAAAACTCATTTCCTTTTTCCGGTTAATGTACAAAAATTTTTTATACATTTTATTTTTGTCATTATAGTTTTTTTTTTGTAATATTCTTTGTAGTATATTGTTGTTATTTTGTACAATACTCATCTATCTTTTGTTCAAAAATTTAATGTTGTTTTGTGTATGACTACAGTTGCGAAAAAAATCATCGAACCCTAACCGAAGACATAAGAAAAAAATAATATGAACATATAACATTTTTGTTTGTTACAAATAAAGGGGTTTGCTATATACATTGCTTTGTAGCTAAATTCTACTCTTGGCACGAAGGCAATCTTACAGTGAACTTTTAGAAATATGTGGTTTCCAATATTCGCTACATATTTTTAATTAAATTAATTTTAGCTAAAAACTATATTTTAAAATAAATGATGTAAGAAAGGTTTAAAAAATCCTTGAACCGCTTCTAATGATATTTTACAGCTCAATTTTAGAAATAATTTTAAATTTTCTTTACTTTTTAATCATAACTTTAGCTTAAAATGAGTTTTAAAAATAAAGGATATACGGGAGGCGGATTTACTCTTGTAACGGTTGATGTCAAATTTTACACAGAGCTTGACTGTATAATTCTACAAGTTATTTAATCATTATTTTTGCCGAATTTAAATTTTTAAAAATCAAGGATACATGTGAAGTGGATATATCCTTTCAAAGTTTGAAATTAAATTTCTCAGAAACCTTAAGAATTTTATTTTATATGCAGTTACTAGTTTGTGCTGCACGCTGCATTCATATTTATGGCTTAAATTCAATTTATAAAATTAAGGATATTTGAGAGGTGGGTATGTTCATCCACTAATTGAAATGGAATTTACCAGAGATCCTAACTATAATTTTGGAAATATATTTACAAACTTTCGCTGCAGTTTGCTTGTAATTAAAATAAAGGATATATGAAAGGCAGATATGTCCTTCTAGCGATTGAAATGAAATTTATTAAATGACCAAAATATAAAATTTGTGGGTATATTGTGATCAAAATTTTATCTAAAATTCGATTTTTAAAATAAAGGATATATGGGAGATAGTCATATCCTTCTAGCAATTGAAGTAAAATTTACCAAACAGCTTTAGCCAACAATTTCGGAAATAGTTGCCAACTTTTGGTGTATTGTGAGCATAATTTTCTATAAAAATCAATTTAAAAAAATGATGTATAGATGATAGGCATGTCCTTGCGCCCGTTGTAGTGAAATTCAACACAGAGCTTTACTCTGTTTTAGACATAATTTTATCAAAATTATTACTGCAAATAACTTTTTTTCAATATAGAATATTTGAGGGTAGGCATGTCCTTACGGGGATTTTCTTTAAAATTCAAAATTTTTCTTTATCTCGGTATTAAGCTCAAGTTTACGATGTTCCTGTATGGGGACAAAAAAGTTGAAAATCTTAAAAGTACATTTGTTCTGCTTTTATTTCACATCAATTGCTTTATTACTTTATTGGAAAACCCTTTCCTTGTACTTAGTTTATAAAGAATAACAAAGTAAATCTGATTTCATTACAATTGAAGCTAAAGGCTTTCACGTATATTTTTTTTTCTCATTTATTAAGTTTATTGAACTTGTGCCTTTTCACTCTTATTGTCATTTAACAAAAATTTTGTTCCAACGCAAATAAACGTAAACAGTTTTTTTCTGCATATTAAACTGTGATTTATATCACGTTTCAGAATTAACGATTTTTCTGTTTAATTTTTTGTCTCATCTTATTGTTCTAAAAATGGGCGGGCAATTTAAGATTCCATAGAGCAATAAACTGTTAATTACAGTTAAAAAATTGTGCTGCCAGATGTGTTCAAATGAAATTATTTTAACAGTTGGATAAAAGCGATTTATTTTTGGGAATTTAAGCGCTTTTAGTCAAAGATGTCGTTATTCTTTTTTTTTTTTTTATTTGTATATCTTTTGATGTCATAAATAAAAGTTTCAAATAAACTTAACTTAACTTAATCAAATACTCGTATAACTGGTTTCATGCACAGCAATTTATGTAGAGCATTTTTTTTTTGGCTTTGCCAAATTTGCTCACAAAAATTTGCTAAGTGTGACACCAGTCTAGTCAATAATTTTGTTTTCTAAAAGCGGTTGTTTTTAATAATCACCCGGATTTTGAATAACAATTCCCTGGGAATTGTTTCCCTATTCCATGGGAATTGTTTCCCTATTGCCTGGGAATTATTTCCCTATTGCCTGGGAATTGTTTCCCTATTCAATGGGAACTGTTTCCCTATTTCCTGGGAATTATTTCCCTGTTCCCTGCGAATTGTTTCCCTATTCAATGGGAACTGTTTCCCTATTCCCTGGGAACTGTTTCCCTATTCCCTGGGAATTGTTTCCCTATTCCCTGGGAATTGATTCCCTATTCGCTGGTAATTGTTTCCCTATTCCCTGGGAATTATTTCCCTCTTCCCTGGGAATTGTTTCCCTATCCCCTGGCAATTGTTTCCCCCTGGGAATAACTTCCTTATTCCCTGGGAATTATTTCCCTACCCCCTGGTAATTGTTTCCCTACTCCTTGGTAATTGTTTCCTTATTCCCTGGGAATTGTTTCCCTATTCCCTGGGAATTTTTTCCCTATTCCCTGGGAATTGTTTCCCTATTCTCTGGGAAGTGTTTCTCTATACCCTGGGAATTGTTTCCCTATTCCCTGGGAATTATTTCCTTATTCCCTGGGAACCTTTTCCCTATTCCCTGAAAATTGTTTCCCTATGCCCTGGTAATTTATTCCCTATTCAATGTTAATTTATTTCCTATTCCCTGGAAACTGTTTCCCTATTCTCTGGGAATTGTTTCCCTATTCCCTGGAAATTGTTTCCCTATTCCCTGGAAATTGTTTCCCTATTCCCTGGGAATTGTTTCCTTATTCTAAATAAAATCTCCCCGGAAAATTTTTTTCTTCCCGTTTTACCCTTATTCTAAACAAACTTCAAAAAATGGGAAGCTTTTCCCCGGGGAAAGAAGTTGTATATAATTGTCCAATAAAAAACTTGTTTTTGTTTCTTAACTAAATCATTATAATTTATTTTGCCACACCTGGCAACATTGCAATCATTTAATCGTTCGTATATAGACAAAACAATTATGCAATTAATTACTTTACATGAGCAATTATTATCGCAATTTAATACATTTTTAACCTTGGACTTCCAAAGTGTTGTTATCTTTAACATCTCAGAGAATTAAGTGACAAACAATTTGTGTATTTAACTAAATTTATAAGATTATAAGAGCTTTAAATTTATAAATAGTAAATTTTTTTATATATGCTAGCGAGAAATTAAAAAAATATATTTTAAAAATATTAAAACAAACGCAAAGCCAATGAAAACTACTCAAGTTTCTTTAGAAAAATCTCAGAGGGTACCAGGAATCATTTTTTTTTATCAAATCGCGAATTTTCTTGTAGTTAATCGTTTAATAGACATACATATATCTTTATGAGAAAAAAATCATCATTTGAGTTAGTGAAAAATGAGAGAAAAATTGGATATGATAGAAGATTCAGTGAGCAATAAGAAAATGAAATAAAGCCCAATAAAATTAAGGAATTTTTAGGCTTATTTCATTTCTTAAATTATGGGTTGTTTCTTTGGGCCTTATTTCATAGCGCTTTCCATTGTGATTTTTCTGGAATCATCCATCATTTGGGTTAAAAATTACACATGAAAGAAATGTCAACGAGGAATTTTTTTTTTGCTTCATGCTGCGTATTAAAATTAGCTTCTTTACTTAAGTCCTAAAGTTAAAATAACTTAAATATTCTTTTATGTACATACATAAATAATGAAGACACACTTAACATTATGAGTGAGCACCCACATACGCAGCTTAAGTACTCCACCCATATTTTTAAACTCATAAATATTTAAATAAAATGCTTAAATCAACAGTAATTAGACGCATTGTAGTTGAAACATAAAATAACAATTAGTAGACCGGGCAGAGTCGATTTATATATACACCCTACTCTCCAGCTTAATATATTTATTTTTCATTTATTTATTGTTATATAAAGTCATCTAGAGCAGTAGAATTTTTATTTCAAGTTATTCTTCACAATATTCAAAAAGTTTTAATTTCATGATTCTGGATTTTCTGTTTAACGTCTATCCCGTTCACATTTGCCTTCTTAATCAGCTCAATGGCGATTAAGTGCCAAATTTTAGAGGTTTTTCTATATACATATTTACTTTATTTTGTAAATCACTTTAAATTGACATGATTCAACTTTAATCCTTTCATTAATCACTTACATACAATCACGTGATTATACCTCACGCAGCTTGTGGTGTAACAGCGATAACAGCAGTATCGCTTATTTTTTAATTGATTGATGGCAATTTTCCTCCTAATTACATATGTGTCTTAACTCAGGGGTTCCCACCAAATTCCTGTTCACGCACCCCTTGCAAATTTTTATTTTGTCGCGGATCCTCTTTCAAGTCTAGTATGTTTTTTTAGTTGGAATTAAAAATGCAAAAAAAGTGAAAGGTAAAGGTCATATATTTTATGTTGATTAAAAAGTAGATTATAAAAGTTAATATTAATGAAAAATAAAAATATGCTGTTTTTTATTTAAATATGTAAAGACGAATTAAATAGTCTTTAAAATATTGTCTCCACCTTGACATGTTCAAGCTTCACTTTATATTCTATCAAACTAAATGAATGAACTGGCAATAAAAACAATATCAGCTGTTTTTGATAGTGATGGCAATAACAGTCAATGCAGAGTTGGGAGTACTAATACTTAGCCGGAAAACATGGAAAAGTAATTTTAAAAATACTGGTGTATATTCATAGTCAAAACAAAGTATACTTTAAAAATCCAAAACCGGTATTATTTTGTAAAATATTGGTTTTTGAAACTCTTAAAGTTTATTTTGTTTTGACTATGAATATGCGCCACTGTTTTTTCGGCTCTTCAGACTACTTGGATGATTGGGAACCGTTGTCTTTACTTTTTTTTTTTGAGATTTTTATTTTCGCATAATAATATTTCAGCATTTGCTTGGTGCTATTTTTGACAATGTTTGTATATGTGTACATATGTATGTATGTACTTTTTTATTTAATATTTGCATTTTTAAGTTAGTAAACATAACATTAGTTTACACACCCTCCTTTCTCTCTCCGCCCTGCCCTGCCTTTTTTGAAACTCTTAGTTATTAATTTCATACTTGAGCTGAAATTCCTTGTAAATATTTTTTTGTTTATATACGAAAATGTTTGGCAATGCAAATGAGTTGTAATCTTAAGACACATGTTAAAAGTGTGTGTTTTATATACTTATTTATAATTTATATACTTATGCTAATTGTTAAAATTTTATGGTGTTTTATTTTTAACACAAAAATGCGGTAATTTAATTGCTAAAGATATTTTAAAGGTTGGCCTGGCCGCATACTTGTAAGGTATTACTCTTTCCAATTGCAAACAATTGAATACTCTTAATGATTTAAAATGAATTGTTAATACACATGCATACATACAGTGGCTCAAAATTAAACTGGTACTACTTAAGGTATTGTAATTTAAAAAAAAAAACTTAACACAAAAATTATTTTTAATATAATTAATTTAATTATTTTCAAAGCTTCATTTATAACTGATTAATTAACGAACTTATACCCAATTGAGCACCTGTTGACTCACCTAGAAGAGCCGGTAAAAAAAACATTCAAACATGTCAAACAAAAAGAAAGAATAATGAAATAATAATTTACGAAAGCAAAGATTTAGCTTTTATTAATTTTTTTTAATCAACGCGATTTGACATGTCGTAATTTCCAGAACAGACCCGATAAAAAGAATTATAATCCCACGTGACAAAATATTAACTGCCTTGTCCATAAAAAATAATTTTTTTTTTATAAAGGGTTAAGATATAAAGCAAATTTTGTATGGAAATCTGATAAACCATTTTATTACTCAAAAATATTTCTTATGAATAATTTATAAAAACTTTTTAAATGCACTTACTTGTGTTGTATAAAACATTTAAAAGTGTCATTAATAAATATATTAAATATGTTAGAAAATCAGAAAATATGTGTTTAGTCTTTCAATTTAATGTTTACCACTTTTTGTAATCCCGCATATGCATATGTACGATGTGGCAACTTTAAATTTCTTTGTTTAGCTTAAAATGTTTATCTGAGACACTCTGTTGCTTATTTGCATGAGTGCTGCCAGCGTTGTCAACTCAGGGCTTTTCGCACCGTTTTTAGTGCTTTTTAAAATTTTCGACGCGAAAAAGTTTGAAGTTAGTGCTCAGTGCTTTTTTAAATTCATTTTCGGTGCTTTTTGTTTTGAGCGGTGGCACTAAACCAAAAATTCAAAGAGAAATTTCCTTATCTATTTCTTTTTCGAGGAAGTCTATAATTGAAAAAACATAAGTTCTGAAGTTAAATAGAGCATAAAAAAAAATTCTAATAAGATTGTACAAGACTTGGTTGAAGAAATAAGCGCCATATTAACCTCAAACTTTAACATTTTAAGCATAATTAATGTAAGCAGTGTTTTGCCACACAACAAGGAAGACATAATACAAGTATTCAGTCCACTATCGAGTTTTGGGCAGAAGTAAAATCTAATAGCGATTCAGTTAAAATGAACTCGTTTGTGGCATTATTAAAAATTTCATTAGCATCAAACTTCTGTCACTTCCATATTTAAACGTAGAACTTAAACGAGCTTTTACCTCTATGAGTGTAGTTTAGTCTAAACTACGTAACAAAATGTTCTTACACTTGGTTAACACTTTGCTTTATATAAAAATCGGCCTGAAACGAGAAAATTTTGCTGTGAATAGACCTACCGTTTTTGGTTAATCATAACCAAAATTTTTAAAACATTTTCCCAATGTCCAATATTTTTTTCATTTCGATTACTTTTTTGCTATGAATATTTTTAGTTCAGCTGCAGCCGAAAATATGTTTTTACAGCATAGTTTAATAACAACCAAATTTGGTAAGCACATCGAGTTCAAAATATAATCAGCTCTTAACCTCATAAATACTTGGCGATTACTGCCAACTTGACTAAGCTCGAGTGATTCGTTTGTTCCTTGACAAAAAAAAATAAATTTTTTTTATAATAACTTCAAAAGTCTTCGTCAAATTGATTTTAGAAGACACTTATTCCTATAAAATTAAAATGTGTGCCTTTATTTTAACGTTTTAGGAACGGAATGCATATGTATTGTATTTATGAATAATATTTTTTTTAATAAAATGGAAAAATTTTATACTTAGTGCTTTTTTACTTAAATTACGCACTTTTTTCCTGATTTCAGTGCTTTTTAAAATTTGAAAGTTGACAACGCTGAGTGCTGCTATAAGGCCAGTGTTGTTGTTTTCCAACTGATGTCAATCCCAGTTTTTGTAATACCGCATGTACATACATATGTACGATGTGGCAACTTTAAATTTCTTTGTTTAGCTTAAAATGTTTATCTGAGACACTCTGTTGCTTATTTGCATAAGTGCTGTTATAAAGCCAGTGTTGTTGTTATTGTTGTTTTCTAACAGTGATGTCAACTGTGTGAAACAGTGCAAAGTGTTAATTAAATTAAATTGATAATTTTATAACTAAACGGAATGATAAATAGAAAGTCAAACTTATTTTTTTTATTAAATACTTGAAGTATTTGCAATGTTGTTCATATGTGATATAATTTTTTGGTTAGACATTTTTTATGTATTTTCTTATTGTTCATATTGCTTAGCACATTATTAGGGTGTGAATAGTCATAGAAAACTTTAATTTTTTGTTTGTTTTTCATACAAAACAAACTTTTAGAATACTGAGTTGTTTTTGCTCAAATCGTTATTAAGTACAAAATTAATCCCGGAACGTATTTTAATGCTTGAATTTTAAGATGTGAATTTAGAGATTTACATACATATATTGAAATTTTATGGCAAAAGCTTTTGTGAAATATTTTATTGCTCGATCAGTTGCCTTGGCAATTGGCAACACAACTGAAATTAAAGTTATTAATTAATTGCTGTAGTCAAATATATTTTTATAGAACATTTTAACCTGTTGTAGCGCCGTTAAAGGTCACTATTTTGCCCCTTTTTTAATGGACAAAAAATACCAATACGAAGCAGAGTTACAGGGTTAAAAAATGCCACAAAACTATTTTCCCTAAGATTTTTTATATAAAGAGCCAAACACATTTAATACCAAAAATGCAAGGATCTTGAGGTTTTAGACTCAACATTTTCAAGCTTCCACATACATATTTTTTAGTTTTTAAATCTTTTTAGTTTGGAAAAAATATGATTTTGTTTTGCAGTGAAGTCAAATTTTTTTATATTTTGTTATTTATAGAATCTGAATTGTTAAGTGTCCTCATTTAAGTGTTCTTACTTTTAATTCAACTATGCTAAAGTTCTAACAACATCTACAAGCTTTTGCCTAGTTTTTTACACTATTAATAACTTGTATGAGTGCAATTTTTTTTAAATTGATAACAATTAATTAATACTTGCGTAAATTTATGCATTTTAATTTAAAAAATTTTAAATGCTTAGAATGTTGCTGTTTTATTTTATGAACACCAATGTCAAGCTACTGTTGCATACATACATACATATACATATATACGAGTATTGCTCAATATTAGGGGAGTAATCATTTATCAAACTTGTCGGGTAAAATTATTTAATTTCTCTGTAATAAACAACTTTTGGTGCTGCGAGGAAAATGTATCTATATATTTTCAGTCATAAATGAAAGTTAATTTTAACTTTTTTTTGTCAAAAATAAAAATTGATATTTTACCCGTATTTTAAAGTGTACGTAATTCGAGGGATTACTGTATTTTTTTTTGCGTTAATAGTTGAATGAAACCTTAAAGTTTCTACGTATGTGCATTTGAGCGTGTGTATGAGTGTATGTGCTTGTTTGTTTGGTTGCTAGTTGCCAACTTCTTTCTAACAACTTTATTTATGATAATGACAAACGCAACATGGCGTGTTAATTAAAAGTTATAAAAGCTAGTTAAAATTCCGTATGTAAAAGTATAAAATATGGGTTTTATAATATTAAAAATTAAGCGTGTGTAATTTTTTTAGGACAAAATTTTCAAGCAAGTGAAAATGGAAAAACAAAACAAACGATCTAATCATATCGAGCCATAACGGCCAAAAAAAAAGCTTAACCGACACGTATTTTGGATGTCGTTTTTGTTTAACGAAAACATTTTATTTACGATCCGAAAATTAAGTCGGGAAAATTATGCCGCTTAAGCGGTTATGGCACGATATAATTCTCATTCATATTGATTTACTTATGATATAAAAGAATTAGAAAAATATTTTAAAAACGTTGTGCTAAAGATAATTTTATATTTAAAAAGAAGAAATTCTGTTGAAATTCACACATGTTCCATTTATAAACCACGTTTTTGTTTTGTGGTAATTTAAATAGTCATGCATACTCGTACATACTACATACATTATAATTGTAACATTATACAGAGTACCTCATCAGATTTATATTTGGTTACTAAAGTAGTCATAACTATAAAAAAAAATAATATATATTACATATATACATTTCAACCTTTAGCAGGTAGAACTAAAAAAAATAAAAAAAAATTAAACGACAAGACCACAAAAACTTAAAAAATAAAACAAAGAAATAATAATGACTGCCTGCCTGGCTAAAACCGGCAAACAAATTGGTCATATTTATGAAAAAAAAAATAAAAAAAAATCTTAATCACATATAAATACAAATATATGTATAATAAAAACTGGTAGTTCAACTCATTTAACCAAGAACGTAATGACTCGTAATAATTGCTAGTGAATATTCCTTTTTTTCTTTTGAAGCACTTGGAAATTTTAATGTGTGAAAAATTTTTGTCGCAAAATATAAACAAAATTGTGCAAAAAAAAAATAACTAAATAAAATAAAATGGCACACAAAAGTACTACACGATAGCAAGCAATTAGTGTCACATTGTTGTAATCCAAGCAGTCAAAAGAATAAAGTTGGCAACATTGGCATGTTTGAGAAAGTTACAGTGATGCCGTATCTCCTGTTATATGTATATGAGGTAAAGGCATTTTAAGAATTCATAGGAATCGGAGAATCATTAGTAATGTAGTGGAAAACAAGCAACTTTCACTTTCAAAATATTATGAGAACTTTACACATTTCATCAATTGATTTGAAAATTACTTTTTAATTAAAAATCAAAATTATCAGAAATGCAAAAACTTATTTTATTCAAAAATATTAAAAAAAATATTCACAATTCTCCATTTTAATATGCTTATTTTTTATTTTCCTTTCTTTACAGGTAAATATCTGCATTTTTTTTTAAATAATAACAACAAAACTTAAGGTAATTTATTACAAGTATGTATGTAATTTTTTACATTAAAAATTCAGTGCTTAACATTTCTCAAATAATTCAATGGCAAAAAGAAAAAAGTGCCTTAAGTCGACTTAAGCTAAAACTAAGATAATGACTCCATTATAATTTTTCTAATTTAAAACGACACCTGTGCGAAATTTCAGTTTATTTATGTGATTTTTAAGCAAGTTACAACCAATTTACTTTTTGCTTTTTTTTTCAATATGCGATTTGCTAAATTTATATCTAGGGCCCTTTAATTAATATGATCCCGCAAGAAAGTAACTAACATATGAGTATTATGCAGATATAGGAATATTTAAAAAAAAAATCACTCAAAGTTTAGAGGCGCTCTCCTGATAAATTGCTAAATCTATGGTTTTTATGAATAACAACAGCGCATGTCCAAAAATCGAATTTTTTCAGTAGAGCCAAAAAAGGTTATTTTTGAATCTTATTTAAAATATAAAGTGCTATTTTGACTCGCGCCAAAATAGTCTAATATCTTACATGATGTAGACATTAAAAAAATCAAATAATCGGTAAACTTTTTTTCGTTTTTTTTTTTTGCCATTATTTTAGTTTTGGCCATTTTTCTTAGTTTGGAACTTTTTTCCGGTTTTTGGATTTTTTTTTTTAGTTTGGCAATTTTTTTCAGTTCTTTGCGAATTTTTCGGGTTTTGACGATTTCTTGGGTTTTTGGCGATTTATTTTTGTTTTTGGCCTTTTTTTAGATTGTTATATTTTGGCGCTTTTTTTGTTTTATCGATTTTTCATCTTTTGGCGTTTTTTTTTTCTTTTAATTTTAACAATTTTTTTCATATTGGCGATTTTTTTAATTTGACGATTTTTTTCGGCTTTTGTCGTTTTATTTTAGTTTTAGAATTTTTTTAGCTTGGAACATTTTTTGGCTTTGGCGTTATTTTAGTTTCGTCATTTTGTTTTTCATTTTGGTAATTTTGGCAATTTTTTCGGTTTTTTTGAGATTATTTTTTCAGTTTTAGAGATTTTTCGTTTTTTTCGGTTTTTGGCGTTTTTTTCGTTTTTACGATTTTTTCAGTTTTTGGCTATTTATTTTAGTCTTATAAAATTTTACTTACACGGTAGATATCTTTACACTAATAGATATCCATGGGTAGAAATTACGGGCATTAGAGATTTTTTTAGTTTTGGGTATTTTTTTCGTTTTGGCGATTTTTTCGGTTTTTGGCGATTTTTTCGGCTTTTGGCGATTTATTCTTTTTTGGCGTTTTTTTAGTTTTGGCGTGTTGTTTTTCTCTTTGGCGATTTATTTCAGTTTTAGAGATTTTTATATTTTGACGCTTTTTTTCGTTTAAGCGATTTTTTCGGCTTATGGCATTTTTTTTAATTGTGGCAATTATTTTCATATTGGCGTTTTTTTTAATTTGGTGACTTTTGGCTTTGGAGTTTTGTTTTAGTTTATAATTTTTTTTAGTTTGGAGCTTTTTTGGCTTTGGCGTTATTTTAGTTTCGGCGTTTTGTTTTTCATTAAGTTAATTTTGGCGATTTTATTGGTTTTTTTGAGATTTATTTCAGTTTTAGAGATTTGGCGTTTTGTTTTTCGTTTTAGCGATTTTTTTCGGATTTTGGCAATTTTTTCAGCTTTTGGCGTTTTATTTTAGTTTTAGAGTTTTTTTTTAGTTTTGGGTATTGGTTTTTTCGTTTTGGCGATTTTTTCGGGTTTTAGCGAATTTTTCGGTTTTTGGCAATTTCTTGGGTTTTTGGCGATATATTTTTTTGGCGTTTTTTTAATTTTGGTGTTTTATTTTTCTTTTTGGCGATTTATTTCAGTTTTAGAGATTTTTATATTTTGGCGCTTGTTTTCGTTTTAGCGATTTTTTCGGCTTTTGGCGTTTTTTTTTAATTTTGGCAATTTTCATATTGGCGATTTTTTTCGGCTTTTGGCGTTTTATTTTAGTTTTAGAATTTTTTTTAGTTTGGAGCTTTTATTGGCTTTGGCATTATTTTAGTTTAGCAGCTCTCACGGTTCTCTAGAAAACAGCCTGTGACAGACAGACGGACGGACAGCGTAGTGAAAACAATAGGGTTTTTTCCACCTTTGGTGTACGGAACACCAAAAAAAGGAAGTTGTGTTCTTTTAGATAAAAAAACGAACATGCATACGTATATATTTTTCAAAATGTTCTTAAACCTTTTTAAGAAGCATTAAAATATAACAATTTGACATCAGTTCGAAATAAGAAATATATAACATAGGTTGTTATTCATGAAAACCACAGAAATTAGACTTAAGCACTTTTTCCTTATTAACACAGAATTCTTCTGTAATCATTTTGCATTTAAATTACGCCTGAAAACAGACTATACTTTTGATTTAACTTTTAACGTATATAGCGTTACTGGAATGTTATGTTACATATAATGTTATTAAACATGTTATCTGGCGTCCACAATGTTAGGCAATACATTTTCAATTTATTTGTTATCGTAATGTAATAGCAAAGTAAAGTTGTTTTAATAGTGCCCTCTAGAGTTAAACAAAAGTGTTTTTATGTTGGCCATTTTAATTAACAGCAAGTTAATGCAATTTTATATTGGCTGTAAAAGAACACAGTGGGTTTTGTAATTTAAATATTCATGGGTAATTGAGCATTGAGGAATATATAGAAAACGTATGGGATAATAACAAATTTGTGAAGTAAAAGTAACGAAAAATTTAATGAAGTGGAAAAATTTACATATTAGCCCAATTCACAATCTTGTGCAAATGGTATTGCATCGTTGCATGTGCAAAATGGTATAGTATATTGATACTCACCACTAAGAATTGTTAAGTGGTGAGTATCAGTATACTATACCATTTTGCTTGCACATGCAACGATGCAAGATCATTTGCACAAGATTGTGAATTGGGCTATTTTTTTTAAAATATTAAACCCAATACATATTCATAAAACTTAAAATTAGTTTGAAATGTATTTTAATTCAAACTTTTCATACAAAATTTTCTGAAAATGGATTTCAAATGCGTTTTTTTTATAAACTAACTAACTTTTTAACGTAAAGTCCACTATTTTTAGCATCCGACCGAAATAATTTTCTGAGCCGATACTGTAATTCAGCTATGTTCTGTAAGCTTAGCGTAACGTTACTTATAAACTTCTTAATAAAGTACATTCATGTATTTTTTAAGTCAATTAATTTATTAAGGGTCATTATTACAACTTATAGTTAGTTAAAAGTAGGATTTTGTTGTACATATAAAACGCTACTCATTATTATAAATTTAATTTAACTTACCAGAAAGGATATATTTGCCTTTAACTTAAGGCTCACTTTAGGTTAAGCTAAAATTGTACTGATGAAAAATTTTTTATACGTCCGATAAAATCCTACTTTTAACTAACTTTAAGTTGTAATAATGTCCCTAAATAGAAAATATAGTTCATTTATAAATATTGTTAATCTCTAAGGGCAACTTTTTGGGATCGAGATTAAGATTAGTTTATTTCTATAATTAGCTAATCCGAAAATTAACTTAATCTTAATTAATTGAGTTTGATATTTTTGAGTGGTAGTTTAAACTTCTTATTATGTGTATTATTACCATACTGAGGAACAAAATAGTGGCAACTTTTTCAGTGCAAAAGTCATACATGTTATCAACACTTTTGATTTATTGTGGGAAGAAGAAGAAACTGACATATTTTGTTATTTACAAGTAAAATTTTGCGCGTTTTAAAGGAAATATATAACTAATATAAAATATATATATTTATTTATGTGTTTTTAAATTATTTTATCATATAATTTTTACAAAAAATTATATGTTTCACAAGTGTATGTTGTCAATATTAATATAAGATTAAACCACCACGATTGGCCGCTTAAACTAGGTTAATTTAATCTCTAATCTTGAACTCAAAAAGTCGCCCTAAAAAAAACATGAACTCCTACTCTACTCTGTAGTTCGACACGAAAGAAAATTCTTTCTTTTCTGTGACATTTATTAGACAGTTCTTCAGAGACAATTCAATTTCCTTAGAATTACACCCTATACTGAGAGCAAGCGTTTATGCTTAAAATGATTTTAACTAACAATTTCTTGTTTTAAATTTAAAGCATATTTTCGTCGTCTCAAAGAAGGAATATTTTATTTAATTTGATTTAAATTTTTTTATTTATACATACATATTACCTTTTTGCTTTTAAAAATTTGTGGTTGCCAATGTTATTGCAGTTTGGCAACCGAAATTAACAGCTGTCAGCTGGCATTTCCCATACGTAATAACATTTTGGCAACTGGCAACGCAACTAAAATTATGTTTGCAATACATAATCGAGCCCTGAAAAATCGTCTAAACTGAAAAAATCGCCAACACCTAAAATAAATGTGCAAAATTGATGCGTTGATATAAACAAAACTGCCAAACCGTACAACAAATCGACAGAAAAACAAATAGGTGAAACCACGAAATCGCCAAATCAGTAATCAAGTCATAATGGCTAATTAATTAAAAGAAATAAGAAGCCCTTGCTTGCATTTTTGTAGAATATTTTAACCCTCTAATTTTTCTATATATAAGTCTTTTTTGTCCCTTTCATAAAAAGGGAACAAATAAGTGAATGTAACAGTTTAATTTCTATTAAAAATGTCCCCTTAAAATTGCCTAACAAACATATACTCCTACACAAAATCCGATTGAGATAATAATTTTTAAACTTCCTTTTAGTGTAATCTTTTCAATAATTAGTTTTAAAGCATTTGTTTTATTTTTTCATACCAGATACTTACACCTCTTTTTTCTACAAAATTCTCAAGAAGTACGTATGTATGTAAAAATGTCAAGCATTTGGATTATCCATTCATTTTCAGCCTTCACAAATATATTTTTCTTTTGTCAATGTCATTCATTTTTATATTTACATACAATTACTATTTTTTTTACCTCTAAATATTCGTTCATCCTTCTCTCCTAAAGGCATTTAGGCATAAGTATGTACATATGGGTACAATTTTTCCAATTTTTCTTATTGTTATGAATGACACATTGTCATGTTAAGTTCTATTCTCCATAACGATTGTTGTTATTGTTCAGTTTAAAATTTAAAACATCATTCACACATATGCTTTTTTTTGGTATAGAAGGAATTTCTAGGCTATTGAACCATATGTTGTGTATATGTACAAAAAAAAATTGGTAAGTTTTGTGTAGAAATTTAACCACGTAGAAAAATTTTTGTCATATTTTACTTGCATTGAAATTATTAAAGAAGGTTTTCATGAGTAATATTAATATAGATAACTACAGAAAATTTTTAACAATTCTTAGAGGTGGAGGAGGGGCAAAAGCAATTCACGGGGGGAAGGGTAATGCTTTCCCATAAGGTCCTTTCTACATCTATCTTTGTGTGTGCTAATAGGAATCTCCACAAAAAAAGCGCAAGCATGAGACACAAAATCTACGACGCACGGTGGTTTAGAATCAATTTTCATTGGTAAAACCTAAATTCTTGAAATTTTTACGCCATCAGTAGTAAATATATCAAAACCAAGGTAGCCATATTTCATATTGACAGTTTTTCCTTCAAACTCTTATGGCAACACTGGTTGTAAGAAGTACGTAAAGTAAATAACTGTAAAATACAATAACAGAGTGTTGCCACACAAGTATTTTTGACCGGGTGCAGTCAAGTTAATAATTAGTGTTTTTTTTTTGGGAATTTGTCATATTTGATGTGAAATTAATTATGATTCCTCGAAAACTATCGATAATGGGCTGCGTTTTTTTATGTTGGGTAAACTGTTGTTTTTAATATACATATAGTATGTGCAAGACCCTGTTCAGTTTATAGTTTGAAGACCAAAAGGGATAAAAAGCAAACCCATCCAGGGAAAGATGAAAGTGACTGCTTTAAGCCTATATGTACTTTTGCATTCGCCACGATACGCCTGCAGACCAGGGCTGTCAGATAGGGCGATTTCTCGCCAAACATGGCGATATTGCAACTTATTTGGCGTCTAAATTTTTGGTTTGGCGACATGGCGATTTTTCTGGCGATATATAAATTTGTTGGCGATTTTTGGGGCTATTTTTTTTTATCAAAATTGAAACTCAAAATTTTTGTAATTCAGCAAAATTGATGAACGAGTAGTTTAAAAAAATAAATAAATAAATTCTACCAAAACTCGTCTGCAAGAAATAAAATCGGCTTGATTTTGATTATGTTTATTATATTAATTAATTCATTTTGAATTTGGATGAGAAAAACTTGTAAAAAATATTTTTTGGCGACTTTATTTCTATTTTTGGCGATTTTCTACTAAATTTCTATACGATTATTTTGTAAAAATTTATATTAAAAAAAGTGTTATATAAAATCAAATTTATTATCAAATATTTATTAAGAAAAACTACATAAAATTGATTTTGGCGACTTTGGCGATTTTTAAAATCAATTTGGCGAAATAGGCCAGAAAAAATCTGATAACCCTGCTGCAGACCACTTTTTTTTTACTTTAATGAAAATACTCAAAAACTATAAAAAAAAGTTGTACCAAAATCGCTAGTATTTTTATTTTTTTGTTAGGTGTATTACTTCATAACTCGGTACATTTTAAACCGATTGTAAAAATTTTTTTGTTGTCTGAGAGGGTACAGCTTCCCATTGGTCCCATTGTAAAAAAAAGTGGACGCAGACACGCCCACAATTTTTTTTATATAATTTTATGATATTCTACTTATTTGATTGCTGCGAAACCTATAACACGCCTTTTGTTCGTGTAATTCCCAATTTGAAAGTTAAAAAAAATGGGCGGAGTTACGCAAATTAAAATTTATTATAATATATCACGCGATTCTACTTAACCGATTGTTAGGAAACTTGCCACACAACTTGAGCTCTAAAATAGACAAAATCTTTTATTTAAAAAATGGGCGGAATCACGCCCATTAAAATTTAATATTATATTTTACGTGGTTCTTCTTTGCCGATTTTTACAAAACTTTACACACACCTTAAGCCCTGAAAAACACACAATCTTGCATTTAAAAAATGGGCGGAGGCAATCCCATTAAAATTTAATTTTATATATCACGTACTTCTTCTATCAGATCTTTGCATTGAAGTCGGTTTTTTGGCAGAAAGAATTATTTTTTTTTACTTTTATGTTTGTAAGCCGATTTTCAAACTTATATTTTTGTCTGAAAGGATTTTACCTACATTTTGGTCCTTTAGTTTTTTTTAATTTGGAGGGGAAATTTGCTCGTGTCATTTGTGAACCGATTTTCAAACAAAATTTTTTGTTGCCTGCAGTTTTTAGTCCCTTAATTTTTTTATTTTATTTTTAAATTTGGAGGGGGGAAATTTGCTCCCCTTATGCATAAATAACTCTTTCATTTTTGAAGCGATTTGCAAAATTCTTTTTTTTTTAGTTTGAAGAGGTTTGTCCGCATTTGGATTTCATAATTTTATTTTTTTGGAAATCGGTTGGAGGAAATTTTCTTCCCTCATGCATAACTCTGTAATTTAAAAACCGATTTTCAAAATTAATTTTTGGCTGAACTAAGGTCCTTTAGTTTTTTTTTTTTAATTTGGTGGTGGAAATTTTCTTCCCTTATGCATAACTCTGTAATTTAAAAACCGATTTTCAAAATTAATTTTTTTTTCTGAAAGAAGTGGCCTGCATTTTCGTCCAATATTTTTCTTTTTGAAATTTTGTTCTCCTTTTGCATTACTTCTGTTATTTGTAAAGCTATTTGCAAACTTATTTTTTTTGTTTGTTTGAAAATGTTTGTCCGCAGCTTGGCCCTATAATTTATTTTTCGGAAATCGGAAGAGAAATGTTTCTCCCTCCATGCATAAGTCTCTCATTTGTCAATTGATTTTCAAAATTTTTTTATTTGAAAGGTTTTGCTTGCAGTTTGCTTCTATAATTTTTTTCTGAAAATCGATGGGGAAATTTTCTCCAACGCCGCGTCTTCCCCCCGCAATAAAAATATTTCATTTGTAAACCAACTTTCAAAATTAATATTATTTTTTTTTGTTTGTAGCATGTTTTTTTCGAAAATAGATTAGGAAATTTTTTCCACCCCCCTCCTCCCATTAAAAACCTACTTTATTGTTTTTCTAAAGACGATTTAATTTTCGTTATAAAGCATCGAAAGTTGAACTTTAACCTTAAATTTCTCAACAACAAGTACATTGATTCTAATGAAAGTTTAAGATGGTTATCTCTCCACTAAAAAAAGAATTATTAAAAAGTCTACATTAGTTCAAAAGTTACAGAGTGTTGGGCAATGAAAAACAATTCTGAACCACTGTGCGACGGCCAACTACAAAGACGGGACTGACGGTACGTATTCGAATAATAATTACTTGGATATGAGAGCTGTTCCTCAGCCCAGAGCTGCCTTACGACTTCTTTTTGAAATCAAATGTTGCTAATGAAATCTTTTTTTCACATTGCTTAAACTTAACATTTTCTTTGTTGTACTACAAACCCATTTTTTATAAGAAAATTATTAAAGTTTCTTTAAAGCATATTAAATATTTATTAAAAATCTTAAATTAACCCATTTGCATTAAATTATTAAAAACAGTTTATTATGCATAATTTTATACATACATTCTCCTATGTACGTATGTGCATATTGTATAATTTCTCTTTACAGCATTTGTTGGAAGTTGCCTGGTACCCCCTTCTTATCTTGGCAATAAAACTGTTAAAAAAGTGCTTTTTGCTGTTACAGCCATTTTATTAATTTCACCATCAGCCGTCGTCGTCGTTGTCATCGTCTTACTTAAATTTTTCACATTGCATTTAATAAAGTATTTGTTACGATTTTTAAATAGTCTTTTTGTTTGTTCGTCTTTTTGCATCTTCTTTTGTGTGAATTGTTGTTATTGTCACGATTACATTTAATTTCTTTACATTTATGCTTGTCCTTATGAATGCAATATGATGACAATAAAAATACAATTAAAATTGCACTCATTGCCATTTGTTGTTGCTATTGTGTGCAATAATAATGTGTGTCTTTGTCGCTGGTCGTTAGCAGCTTTCTATGTAAACGCTGGCAAGAAAAAGCAAATAATAAGAAAAGAACAGCACCAATTTAAAAGAAGTACAGCAGAGTTGTTTGTATTAAAAATAAAAAGAAATGAATTAAAACCGTGTTATTGTCAGTGAGCATTCAAAAGAAACGCATAAATCAACACAAAATGGTTTGTAAAATTTTCTTTGCCGTCTACAAATAAAAGTTTTTTTTATGTGCGTCTTTTATTATTTTGGGAAAGCATTTATTTCTTGGTCTAGTTTAACATTTATTTAAAGTTTGACTATTTGCAAATGTATATTTAAGGATAAAATATTTGAAAGATATGTATGTAACTAAAATCATTTCTTTATTATATTCCAATACTCAATTGACAGTTTTATGGGGACTTAAAAGGATTTTATAATTATAAAGTGTTGAAAAAGGGAAAAATTCGCTAGGAAAAACAATTTGGGAAAATAAAGTTGTAGTTAAAAAGAAAAACTAATAGAAGATAATCCCAGAATACTTCGCTATTTCCCATACTGAAAGATAAAAAAAAATTGCGACCTCTTGCTGAAGATAAAGACCGCACCTGGCGATGCAATACGTCAGAACAACTGCAATACATTTTAAGTACCCTGGAGACGATCAAATGAATCCGTCGTCAATCAGTGCATATGTGTGAGTGTCGTGTGCTTGTCGCTGAAAAGAAGACGTACAGATAAACACTTAAATCAACGTTTGCATTTTGACTTCGTAGCCTTTTATTATTACTCGTAACAAGAATCATAAAAAACCGGTCACTCAGAGTTGGTGCCAATCAAATAATAACCCGTCAAATAATAATAAAAAAAAATGTAAAGCTTTTTACTTTGATTGATGAGCTCATTTGATCTTCAGGGCATTTTAGTACATTGCACTACGAATCTGTTTGGAAATGCATTACTGCTAGGGGTTTTCCCGTCCCGGGAAACAACCAATTCCCATATAGTATATTTAATTGAATAATTTTCTATTTATTTGAACTTCAACATAAGTCAAGTAATTTCAACTTTTTTTTAACATGACAAGTCCAGGGAATTTTTTTTTTTGCTTTGTTCGAATTGTAAGAAGTCGTTGAAATCAGTAGCACTCGTGCAGACCTCTATTCAAAATTTTCGACAATATTATTTTCCATCGACAGTTTCGCCCAACGGAAAAACTGTCCCAAACTGTTTCTTTTTGGTCATAGAATGGTATTTCCTACATCTTGTGTGAATTCTCCATTCTCTAAATGTGGCAATATTGCATGTTAACGTTGCCATACAAACGATTTTTAAGTCTAATTGCAAACGACGTGACCAGTTTGCCAATAAAACTCGTTGACTCAATTGCACTTTAGACGGTAACCCTACGTCTCCACTAGCCATCGACTTTAGCATGACATGAACATGACGCCGGCAGA
The DNA here is from genome assembly GCA_944452675.1 of Tachina lurida. Lineage (NCBI taxonomy): Eukaryota > Metazoa > Arthropoda > Insecta > Diptera > Tachinidae > Tachina > Tachina lurida. Next base: position 15,776,951 of record OX101755.1, read on the forward strand.
GCAACTGTAAATAAATCATCAACTTCTTTGTTGTGGTGAATACGGGCGATGTCCATGTTCAGGCATATCAAAGTATTTTGCGCTAGTGCAATAAAGATTGAATATTTACTACTTTTGTTCTGTCTCTTTTCTTTCTATTGCAAATGGTTGCCGACTGAGAATCTCATGGCGAACATTGCTGCTCAGACATATGCTCGGGCATTGATGTCAGAGCATGAACAAAACATGGACACGAGCGGTTTCCATTAGCCATTTTCGATGTTCGAGATGATGCTCACACCAAGTTCATGGCTAGTGGAGACCCGCCGTAAGAAATGAAAATAAATATGTATTCAAAATGCCGCTCAAAGTGTTTAAATTTACATACAAATGCTGAGCTCGGATTAATTTTGAGTTCTGGGAAAAACTATTTCGTACCTTTTAAACAGTTTCAGTGGCAGGTCTTGCAAATTCCCATACCTAAATAAGAACGACAATATTGTGTCATCAACAATAATCTTAATTTATTTTGTTTAATAAAAGCCTGAAAATAGAAGTTAAATGTGGAGATAAAATAGCTATATTGAACTTAAAATAGCTAAAATGTCATTACTTTTTAAAGATAACAAAATCAGTTTCTTAGCAGCCAATTTCACTACTTAACTCACTGTCAAAATCGGAGTTTCCAATTATTTTTTTTTGACATGAGCATTTTTGACAGCTAGAACGCTGTTGTTCTGTACTCACTGTACACAAAACGATGAATAGTGTTGCCGGACAAATGGTGGTGCTTGGCCGTGATATTTTCGACGGAAGGCTGTCGATAACTGAACATTTTTTTTTTGGTATAAAATTAACCATAGAACGGATTTATTAAAGGAAATATTTTGTGAACGCGTTATGTGGCTAACTAGTGTGATTTACGGGGTTGCAATATTTTCCCTGGGGATACATGATACCAGGTGGTTCCGATTTGCAACTCTGCATATTCTCCTTGTGTATTTGTTAGTGTAAAATTGCCTGCTGTCAGAAAATTTCCGAACGTTTTGCTTTGATTTGACACCAGAGAAATTAACAGCTGATCATCAGCTGGTGAATTGTGATAACCTGATATGAATTCGCCTTGATTCTTCTATTTTAGACAGACAGAGAAAAAAATAAAATGGGTGAGAGTGTTACGAATTTTCGAAGCCAGCTGTTTTGGTTTACCTGAAAATGTATAAATAATTTTTTAAAATAAGGAATAGGATTCATAATAAGGCTGGTGGTTTTATGGGGAACAATTCAAAATTTCTGCGCCAACTGAAAGACAATACCCTTAAGAAAGGATATCCATTTTCCACTAGAATATTTGCTTAACAGATCTGTGATTATCCCTGGTATCAATTCTAGTGACTCAATTGTATGATTTCTTTTTTTATTTTTTGTTTAAATCTGGAGAACAATGCAGTTTCTTTATGTACATGCCTATTTTCTTTTGGTTTTGATTTTTTTTGAAACAAAACGGCTTGTGCCACACTCATAATGCAAATAATAATTACAGACATCTATGATATGATCATTGTTAAATATTGAATATTTAACCATATTTAAAAGCCACACAAAACAAAACCAATGACACCGGAAACTCGTGACTAGAATATGTGACCAACAGCATATTTTCTCGCTACTACTAGTAGATTTGTGTGCAAGAAAATCAGTAAGTAGGAAAAATTTAAATAAACAGTATTTTTTTACACATTTTTTATATCTTATCTTTTCTTTTTCCAATTAAGTTCTTGAGGTTTAGAGCTGCATACATACTTACTAAATGCATGTACATAGATATATGTAGGCAGACAAAACGCTAAAGAAATGCAAAACAAATGTTAGAATGCTAAAAGCAAAACCACAAAAGAAATTAAAGAAAATCATGCATTGTTATTATATTTCCTATTTTCTATTGTTGCTATTAGAAAACGTTTTAGGTTTTAGAAATATAAGAGAAAAAAACAACAAACCAAGATATTAATTAACATGAATTTTCTGAGAACAAGCAACAGATATCCGGTATAAAGAAAATACATTTCTTCTTTTTTTTTTTGTTTTGTAAAATAACCAAATTTCAAAAATTTTCCTTAAATGCGTTTCACGTTTATGCATGTCAACAACATTTTTCACTTTTTGTAGCTTAAAAGAAAAAATATGAATGTTGTTTCATGCTTGACCCAACTTAATTAGCCACCAACTTGTCAATTGCAATGAAATTTATGTGAAAATGTTAAAATAGCAAAAGTTAAATATTTTACGCACACTTGAACTAATTGTAGTGAAAAAGAAAGCGTAGCATAAAAAATTGTGTGCTAAATTGTTTTACAATTAAAAGTAATTTGCCATGAAAGATATTTTTTTCTCATACACATTTCACATAAAATGTGTTTTCCAAATTTTTCCAGCAATTTATTTACTATCTATTAAAATGCATCTGTGAAAAATTATAAAAACCACATTAGATTTCCCAGATTTAAATTTATTTACGGCTCAAAATAAGTTAGCAAATGCATCTCTGTATGTATCGGAACAGAGAAATAGAGTCACATCAATCCCGAAATAAATTATGAATTCTAAACTTCCATATCTTCCACTTGGCAACACTGTTTGCTTTGGCAAGCCATTTTACAGCTGTGATCAGTGCTGCCAGAAAATGATGATGAGAGAATGCTAAATCGGCAAAAAAAATCTGCTAAAATGTTCTACAGAACGTTTAAAATTGTTTAACGCGCTATGTAGTAATCCCAAATTATTATTTTACCTTTTCAGTAAAATATTTCTTTATTAAAAATACATTTCAATTGATTATTGAAGGGTTAGCTGTATAATATGCGCATTTCACTGTTGCTAGTGCAGATCATCAGGGAACCTTTACACTGCAATACATGTACATATATGAGAAGAATCCTATATACAGAATTTTTTTAATAAATTAAAATTTTTAATTTTCAACAAAATCTCCCAGAAAGTTGAATGCTTTTTAACTAATGAAAATGCCAGGCCTGGCAGCGAAAATGCTAAAATGGCAACAATGGTTGTGATTGTAAATGCTTCGCACCGAAACTAGTGCGTAGATATAATAAATATGTTTAACAAAAATTTATCGAATTTGCTATCCAGTTACCTATTTTAACGATATTCGCTGTCGGTTGAAGTAAAAAAAGTAAAATCACAAGCTCACAAATGAATTTAGCTTTAGAGGAAAGCTTCATTATTTTTACAACTCTGCTTTTCGCACGTTTTTAATAATGCAGTGTTGCAGCGCCTCTCTGATGTCAAATGAGGCGTATTAAATTTTTGAAGCTGTGTTTTGTAGCCATTTTATTGATTATTTTACTTCGTCGATGATTCTGCTACACAACGAAGGAGGGCGCTCTGATGTTACATTAGGACTAGTGTATCTGCTGAAGTCGGTATAGTTCAGTGACCAGTGACTATGCCTTCATCACTTGAACTTTCCTACAACAACTGACACAAAGGGACACTAATGCACATCAGAAAAATGCGTGGTGTTGTTATTTAATGACTGTCGGATACAGGGATTGAACACAGGACCTTTGGTTTTGTAGTCAACGTGCTAACTACTTCAGCCAACGCCACCCTCAATTTTCGCTTATTTTGACATTTTTTATGCAGAGCTGCCACATGGTAAACAAGCTGCTTTGGCTTTTCTGTAGAAACACCCAGAATCTCTGGCAGGATTCGAACCTGCGACAATCCTCAATAAGCTACTGCACAATGCATTGTGCTTTAATTAGAAAAATATGTTTGGGTTGAGGAGTGTAGAGTTAATAGTATCTGTAGACATTCGATTTGAACTTTTCCACATTGAAAGTGACAAGAAAGACCTCTGCAAATAGTCTATTCCACATACGAACAGTACGGCTGAAAAACGAGTTCTCTCTGTAATGCGTAGTGTGATTCACTGGGCAGTCAAATCAACGGCAAATGGATGTGCTCTTCATGAAGCAATTGTTGTTCGTAAAAATGTGTGGGTTTAAGGAACAAGTTTCCTGATTTCATCAGCACACAATTATAATCACAAACGAACCCCATTGCCTCGATGCTCCCTCCAGTGAATCAATTGAGTTGGACCCTACTGTTAACAATGAGCTTATTCGGCTTCTCCAGTGATCGGTCCCATACTTCAAACAAACAACAAACCCTTTCAAGAATTTAAAAATGAATGGGCTTTAAAATAACACACTGCAGAGGTTGGCAGAACTCTAATGTTGGAAGAACGACCGAAATTCTCTGGGGAAACCCAAATAGCTAAGTTTAAAAGGGCCAACACTTGGGAACTTGTTTAGCATAATAATAGGACATACAGAGTTTAAAAAAGTCACCTGACTCGCATGGGTGTTGTTGACGATATACACGTGTAGAGCTTGCCAGGAAGATGATGGAACTCTCGAACGCTGCCTATATCACATTCCAGCATTCAGTCAAATTAGAAGACAAATCTCCATCTGGAAAACAGTCTAGGGACTCAGACTCAAAAACCCTAAGAAAGTATATTGAGGAGACTATCTGCCTGGCTCGCGATGTGGACAAGAAATTTTCTTTCGCTTATTTATATTGAAAACAAAAACAAAATAAGAAAATTTTAAATTTCTTGTAGACATCGTGAGCCAGGACTAGGTTTTTATGGTTCTTTGTTGGGCTCTTTCCCAAATAAAAGAAAGCGGTCAAAATAAAGCAAAAGGAGCTAAATAAAGGAAACAAAATAATTTTGTCTACGCAGGAGCAGAACACCGTTGACGAACACAGCTGGTGGTCCCTAAATCCCAAAGGAGAACTGCTCGGAGGGATTAAAGGGTAAAAGGAACCCACAAAAAGCAAGTATCTCCAAAAAAGCGATGGCGTCGGCGAACTGTTCAGTTGCTGGATGGGCTTCCAGTAAGAAAGCCTCAAAATCAAGAGTAAACCGGGCGAGCAGATGCCCCAGGAGCAGTCTACATATGTCAAAGTGGTACGTAAGAGAATGAGAGAGATGCTTTGCTACTCTGTTATCAACTCCATCTGCTCTCAAGCAAAATACCGATGGCCTTATGATGGAGAATGCCATAAATGAGAATATTATGGAATACGTTCTAAATACATATAGACAGCAGCAAATTTATGAAAGACGTGATATAAATACAACTAGAGTCCGACTTCTGTGTAGAGACACTACGAAACTTGATACTTGGTAGTCTCTCCCCAATAAAGAAGGCCGACATCCCAACCTTAATTAAGGCATCCTTTTACATAAAAGGATGGGAAGGCAATATAAAGGCTGAGACTATTAGAAAAATTATTGCAAAACTAAACAAATGTCTAGATGTAGAGAAGTGGGAGATCTTCCATCCTCAACAGGCAGAGAACGGCACCTTGCTCGTGGTAGGCTTAGACAAAGCGTCGATGGCATATGACAATATGCTATAAAAGCATAAGGGCCAAACCCACGATGTCGACAACGTTCGACTTGTCGCACACTTGCATTCAAAACAAAAACAAATTTTAATATTCTGTTGTTGTTTCAAATGTAAGTGTGCGACAAGCCGAACGTTGTCGATATCGTGGGTCAGACCCTAAGTTTAATCCGAAACGGATTGGGGACCTGAATGCTTTTTTGAGTCGTGAATACACATAAATAAATTTTCATGCCAAGAACATCAAGAGCTTCTGGTTCTTCAATACTTATACCACCCATACTTACAGATGGAGCAGCATTTTTCGTCATGCGCCTACAAATAAGCACATCACATTGAGTCTTAAGCGCATTGTAGGATGATATGATGATGATGATGAAGTACACGGTGCTTGTGTCATGCTTTTTGACAGTGCGCTTTACGATCGTTAAAATTACATGCTTTTTTTTTAAAGAAAAGTTACACTCAGGCAATGAATGTCTACTACTATTACTAAGTGTAACCTTATTTAGAAAAGGCATAATGATAGAAAAGAGAGGTCGTCAGCCCATTTGGAGTCAGTTTGGAGCATACGCCAAAAAGTCAGAATGGAGAAAAACGACAAAACAATATTTATTAAACCTTAAAATAGTTGATATGGAGCAAAATTAATGCTAAATATCTCGGAAACCATAATTAATTTCGCAAAACCTGTTTTGGATTCAGAAAGGTGATACTCAAAATATATATAGCCCATACCTAACTAATTTTTTTTTTTAATGGTCGGTGGGTCAAACCAATAATGGGCTAACGAGGTGGCGCAGGAAGAGATTTAGAAGAACATTCTTTCCACATGCAAATAGTTGGACATTGTTGATATTATTTTCCATGGCATAACCTCCTCTTTACAATTAAATAAACATCCGATGATTTCGCTTAAAAGTACTTGTCGCTTTTACATATCAAAATAAAACCACTTAATATTTCAAATACTTATTTTTACTTAATTAATCTAAAATCTCATTTTCACAGGTTTATACACACTTCTTTGGGATTTTGTAATAGCACAATATGGCGTTTAGCAAAGTGGGCGTATAGATCCACACCCATAAAAATGCATTTACATATGCATATACATATGTGTGTTTACTATAGTTCATGTAGTTCTACCCAATCGATTTCAGCGTTGCCATTTTGTTCTAATCTCTTGCGCCATTTGAATCTTATAAAGTCGTGATTCGACATATTTTCGTACAATTTTCGATAAGTGGATGATGTCGGAAGATCTAAACTTTACGAAAACACCATTTAAATTAATTTGATTGCTTTTATATTTCCAATGTTAAACGAATTTTTAACTATTAAAACTTGTTTCTTCCTATTACATTTAAAGAATTGCCTCAAGCGGTAATTAGATGGAATTAAAAATTCCATATTATTTATGTACATACAAACATACATACATAAGCTGCCTGAATATCTACCAAGAGTTACATTTTTTACATACATACATACAGTACGAGTAATAATATTCTGCTGGAAACAAATAAAACAAAATTTCCAAATATCCAAATTTCAAATGTAGCGAATGACGTTCGTTTGCATCTTCAAGATTTTACTCGTACTTTTCAATTATTGCTTTTTTAAAGTTGCTTTTCTTAGCTGAAAGAAAAATTTAAATAACAAACAATAACAAAAACTTGTATTGTTTTCTTATTTATTATTTATTGTGTGAACTGACCTCTGACCCCTTATTTCATACATGACATTTATTGTTCTATACCATTCTTATTATTATTGTTGTTATATGTCGTGCTGTTTCTTTCTAACGCTTGCTCTGTGTTTACTGCTCTAATAAGGCGCCAGTTGTTTAAACAAACACTCACTCATTCAGGCAATTAAATTATTTTGTTTACATTCTCATTCTCTTGTACTTTTTCATACTCCCTTTTAATATGTCGTCGGTTGGTTATTGGTTTGCTGCAGTCTTAATGTATTTTGAATATACTGTGCCGCAAACCAATAACCAACTGACGATGTGTTGAGTTTGCATTGGTCTTCGAGTTTGCATGCAAAGTACATATGTATGCTGCAGCGTGTCTTAAATGTCATTTGCCTGGATGTTGTGAATTTGAAAAAAAAATGCAGTTTATCGTTGTTGTTGTTTTTTTCTCTATAATTTATTATTTTGTCTATAGAATACGAGTATCTTGATGCACACATTATTTTCAAAGCATTTGACCACATGTTTTCCAATCTTGTTCATCGAAATTATTCATGAAGGCTGCCTTGCGAAGACTAGAAAAACTTTGAAGATGTAAAAAGAATGTGCATATGTTTTCAAATTTAATTTAAAAAGGACATGTCAAAATTGGCTTCTAAAGTGTTTTTTTTTTCTTCTAACATGTGGTATGAAAAGCCGAAAATAGGACACATACAAGCTTAATGATTTGTGTGTATATTGTGATCACTCACGAAATTACTAACTTGGTGCGGTTACACGTTCAAGTTCCCTTTCAATTTTTATTTTAAGCCTGCTACTCTGTTCAAAATTTCACGCGAAATGTTGACATAATCCATTTAAAAAAAAATTTACATGAAATATTCATGAAATAATGTTGCAAAAGTTATACTCTGTTCAACTCGTGAAAAATTTATGAAATGTACATATCTGTCAACATATTCTTGACATCTGTGAAATATGGTGACTGGCAATTATTTCGCGCGAAATATTGACAGCTGATGTTTGTGTTTACATAAGTCAATAAGTGTTGCCTACTTCAAACCAATAAATACGAACATTTAACAAATAACCAATGTTACTGAAAATTTTTCACAATTTCGAACAGTGTACCAGGCTTTATATTGCAATACACTTACAATTTTTACTAAGTTGGGGGCCACACGATCAAGTTTTGCCTTTCAATTCTTTTCAATTTGTAATACAATGACACTTTTCCAATTGACAACTATATTACTTGTAATTGCATGTTTATTTTTTTTTAGTTCTTTTTTCGTCTGAGGCATTTATAAAATAAAATTAATTATCAATTTGTATCACAGCTAAAAATTTCAGGGAATTTTGACACGCATTATACATATGTATGTATGTGATGAACTTGCAAGCGATTTATTGAACGTGCGACTGTAGCGTAACACTGATGCTGATATTTACTTCTGTTCAAGTCGTCCTTCACTTTTACTACGTTTATACGCGCACTATTTGCAAATAAAATTATTTGCAAATAAATTAACTCACTGTTTATACGGCATAGCAAAAGTACACAAACTTGGTAGCACTTCTATAGAAAGTTTACTTATGTTGACAAAAAAATAGTGTAAAATGCACAAAATATCAAATAATTATTTGTTTTAATTGTTATTATTTGCTTCTATCAATGTTTTTTGTGCAATATTTATCCATTTATTGTTTTTTCTTATGAAACATTTGTAAGCGTGGCAACCTTTTCCATTTTATTTGCAAATAGTGCGTTAATCGTGAATAGTTTTCTGAATTAGTAAGTCGCAATAAAAACAATAATATGGCAACAATTTACTGTTTTATTTGCAAATAAGCCCTGCGTATAAACGTAGTATTTGATATTCGAGTTAAACGGCTGATCATCATTATTGTTAAAAAAAAATCGTGTTTGGTGTTAAAAATATCCTTCCGCTATAAAACTATGAATAAACTCATTGAATAATTGTTTTTTTTTTAAATTATTAATGTGATTATTTATTTGTGTGTCATGTTGTTTTCTTTTCTACAAATAGTGCAAAATATTTTAACTTTTTATTAAGAAAAATGCAAATTTAGCGTTCTTTTAGGCCAAAAATAATTTCTAATAAACTCTCCATTTCAAAAAAACCATTTCATTGCGAATTTTCATTTTTTTAAGAGAAGTAGCACTCAGGCAATGAATGCCTACTACTATTACTAAGTGTTACCTTCTTTCATTTAAAAGTGCAATAAATGTAAAATTTTTTCTAGAAAAGAAAATGCCATTATGCAGCTAGAATTTACTATCCTATACAGTCATACGACTTTTGAGAAAATTTAACGATGGTCTGATGTAGTTTATGAAAAGGTTCAAAAGACAACAAGAGTTCATCGGTCTTGTATTTTTTAAAAAGTCGTTAAATTGTGTAGGATAGTGAGTCGTAAACTCTAATAGAAATTTTTTTTATAACCTTAAATTATATGGTAGTAGAAAACTATAACTTGGACTTTCCAATATATACTGCTAACCCATCAATCAGACTAAAAATGGCTGCTGATGTTTGATAAAAAATTTTAAAAAAAGCTCGAAAAAGATTAACAGCGTCAGGAAACGTTTATTATTATTATTATTGAAAAACAAACTTTCTTATAGGATCCATCTAACTCCTCAATAATAAATTTCAATATAGTTTTAATAAAAAATATTTTACTGAATAAGTAAAATAATGATTTAGGATTATTAGTGCATTAACAAATGTTGGCGTTGGCTGAAGTAGTTAGCACGTTGACTACAAAACCGAAGGTCCTGGGTTCAATCCCTGTATCCGACAGTCATTAAATAACAACACCACGCATTTTTCTGATGTGCATTAGTGTCCCTTTGTGTCAGTTGTTGTAGGAAAGTTCAAGTGATGAAGGCATAGTCACTGGTCACTGAACTATACCGACTTCAGCAGATACACTAGTCCTAATGTAACATCAGAGCGCCCTCCTTCGTTGTGTAGCAGAATCATCGACGAAGTAAAATAATCAGTAAAATGGCTACAAAACACAGCTTCAAAAATTTAATACGCCTCATTTGACACCAGATGGCGCAGCAACACTGCATTATCAAAAACGTGCAAAAAAAAAAAGCAGAGTTTTAAAAGAATGAAGCTTTCCTCTATCTCTCCCTTCACCACCTGTCTTCTCCATCACTATCCCTTTCCTAAAGAAGGTAACACCTAGTAATAGTAGTAGGCATTAATTGCCTGAGAGTTACTTCTTTTTAAAAAAAAAAAAAAAAAAAAAAAAATGTTAAACTTAAATTGTAATAATTCCTAAAAAAATACTAATTATTAACTTAGCTGCACCTGGTCAAAAATGCTTGGCAACACTCACTCTATTCTTGCTAAAGCAATGATCAGTTAAAAAATATTAATTATTTTATTAAAAACACACCATTTCTTAATGGCTCTTTCAAGATTTATTGCTGATTTTGTAAGGGAAAAAATTAAAAAAAAATTGGTATTTGGTTTTTATTTTTATAAAGCAATTTCATATGCAATATTTTGGCATTTAATTTTTGCTTTAATAGCCTTGACATTGAACCTTGAATAACTTAAAGATTTAAAATGTATTTTTTTTTTTTATTATAACCACCCAAATATAAATACTTTTGTTAACATGGCCATGACTACTTCACACCCACTCTTTTTTTAAAGTAACTGTATAAAGCAACGTCAGTAAACACTGTAACCAGTGTGACCAGATTTTAAAATAATATTAAGCTAAATCACGTTTGAAAAAAAGCTAAAATAAGCTAAAAAGTTACATTTTAGGCTAGAAAATAAAGCTAAACTTTTTTCCACTTCTTTGATCACTTTTTAGTAGTTTCTTATTGCTAAACTAACGTTAAATATTACACAAACATATTCTTTTATTATACATATAGAATATTTGTTTAATGAAATTATTTATTAATTATTATATTTTAAATTTAATGAAGAACAAAACAAAAACTTCCCCAAAATAATCTTAAAAAGTTTAAAAAAATGTAAAAACATTTATACTAAAATACGAAAGCTTTTTAAGTGAATTAATGCTATTTAAGGTAAAGCATGGATCACATGGATTATCTGCACAATGTACCGAGTTTCGTCAGATCAGTGAAATAAAGTCATAAGTAAAGATTTTGCTCTAATTTATCGACTACTTGAAATACAACACCCAGAAAAAAGATTGGTTGGAAAATGGTTAGGCCAACAAAATATCATTTGCATAAACTATATTTCAGTTCACACAATCAATTTTCTGTTAATCCCAAAAACAATCCATGTTTATTGCCATAAGGGCATAATTGTAAGATATGATTCTGACAATTCTTAAATTGATTGCATCAACCGAGCGTATGCTTTTGCCATGACTAATTCATTGATTGGTTAACACAACCGAATAAAATATTATGAATTGGATGTTACTACCAACTTTTGGTACTAGCAACTAAAAAATTGTCGTGGTACAATAAACACTTTCTATCAGTTACTGCAACTAACTATAGGTTGAGCTTACTATCATAGTTTATACTCGTTGCAGCAAATTAAAAATTAACTTTTGTGACTTTTAAATATATTATGATTTATGAATTCTCAAATGGTTTTTGAAAGTCTGTGCATAAGATAACAGGTTTGTGGCTGTTCAAAATGTGTGGTTGAAATAAATAAATTTCAATTAAAAATAACTTGTGACAATATGTTAAATAATAAATTTATTAAATTGTATATTTTTATTTGCGTTTATTGCTTATTTTATTTCAGCAAGGAAGGCCAATTTTTCTTTCACAAGTACCAATTATGATATTGTTTCAGTTATACTAACCATATTTTCGGTAGCAAGAATAATTTTTTTTCAAATTCCATACTGATAACCAAGTTTTTCTGTTGCTGCAACTATTTGTTTAAGGGTTATAATTAAAATATAGTGGTACCACAAGAAAATTGCAATCGTTTTAGCAGAAATCTATATAGTTGGTGCAACCACCAAAATTCGATTGGCAACAAATTCAGTTGTCTCAACGAATCTGTTTTCTCTGTGAAGGACATATTGCGCCACACTGCATTGGTAATAAGCCCATATAGACTTATTCCAGAATTAATTGAGTAATAATGCCATTTTGGCTTATTACTTATGACTTTATTGAGGTGGCCCGACGAAAATTGTTACATAGTGTTATCCAGGCTTAAGGCTATTTCAGGTTTTTGTTTTAAGTTAATTGATGCCGCTGAATGAACGTTCAACTCAAGTCAAATCATTTTATACCCAAAAAACTCAAAAAGTGTTTTGGCCACTAATATGAATTTAACTTTTTCCATTGGAATTTTAACCATTCTGCCATTATCTACTATTTTTCAACTTTCCATTTCTGTTATAAAATTGTCGTATAATTTACATTTTGTATTTCTTGTAAACTATTTTACAATGTTAAAAAATTATAATTTTTATAAGTTGTTTATGTTTTTAATATATTTTTAGAGAACACGCAATTTAGTCTAAAAAAAGGCTAAAAAAGCTAAATGAGTTTTTAAAAAAAGCTAAAAAATAAGCTAAGAGCTAAATGAAAATTTTAAGGCTAAATCTGAAATAAATAAGCTAAATTTAGCTCAAAATAAGCTAATATGGCCACGCTGACTGTAACATACTGTTAAACAAAAAATGTGTTGCCAGATGAGGGCACTTAATAAAAAAAAAGCTAAATTAGAAATTGTTATAATTATATATTGTATTGAGAAAATAAAACAAAATTTATTGCTTATTTTTAAACACATTTTTTTTTTTTGATACGAAACAAACTATTTCAAAGAAAATATAAATTCCCCGCAAATTATTTAACACCCAAAAAAAAGGTTTCCTATTTCATATGAGAAGCTTGTCACTTATTTACATATTTTTTTTACCTTCTACGGCCTCTTTAAGAACAAATAAGAAACACATACTCAAACTGACAAGGGCGGTTTTCAAGCACTTCCCTCGTTTTTTTTTTGTGTGTGCATTATATCAGTTCCGAAATCAAATTAACCCTTTTTTCTTTTGTTCTTAATTTAAAAGAAATGCAAATTTATTATGCATAGAGAAATATTATTGTGTGTGCATAAGATTAAATTTGATTACAATAAATAAAGCAATAGAAACACTAAAGAATGTAAAATTTAAACAAGATGTTTTTATAAACAATGAATGATGGTACTGCTGAAACAGCTGTAGACGTTTGGAAAAATATATTATTACAAAACATAATTTTTATTATCCCTAAAATTGCTGGTACTTAAATATAAAAAGAATTATTCTATTTCTAGATTTTTTTTAGAAAAATATTAAATATCTACATATGTATATGTATATGATCTTTTAAATGGAAATTTTTTAATTTGGAAAGAGATTAATTACAATATGTATTGTGCTTATATAAAAAAAAAAAAAAATATGCAAATGTATGTATCAAAGATTTGTGGGAAAAGTTAGTTTTCTTTTAAAAATTAAATAATTTATTATAGGTATGTATATGGAATCAAATTACAACCTTGCATATAAGCATTCTTTTGCTCTAACTTTTCTCAATTTTTTTTTTCATAAATATAACTCAATTCCATTGATCCAGCAATAAATTTAAAGCAGTTATCCTAGTGACATTAATCTACACTCAGTTTTCATTAAACTGGTAATGCGTTGTTAAAACGCGTTACCAGAACAGTAAATGTACTTGAAGGCTAAATCCAAGGCGAATTGATACCAGGTGGGTCTCAATTTGCAACTCTGCATATTCGCCTTATATATTTGTTAGTTTAAAATTTCCTCCTGTCATAAAATTGCTTTGATTTGACACCACACAAATTAACAGATTATATCAGCTGCTGAATTGAAATCACCTGATATGAATTCATCTTGGCTAAATCGTTAAAACATTGTTGTATCCCTGTTAAAAAGGAAAAGGGAGACACTTTTATGCATGTAACAAAATTATAAAATTGCAAAAAAAAAAAATAAAAAATTTGTGGTTTTCATGACATAACAACACAATTGTATGTGACTTTCTCCGAGAAAGGAGACCTAGTGTTTGAAAATGAAGTTTTGAGAAAAACGCATTTAAAAAATAAAATTTTAATGTTTTTCTCATTTTTATCGATTTTGACACACACCCATTTTTTGACACACTAGGTCCCTTTTCTCGGAGAAGGTCACATATGTATGTTATATTTTTCTCATTTCGAGTTTATGATGTCAAATTGTTAAATGGTTACAGCCTTATTTATAAAAATTATTAAGGCTTTATAAACGGTTTTGAAAACAAATTTTCATGCAAAATTTTTCTTAGTCCTGATTTACACTATGCAAGTCTTATTGCAAAGCTGATTGGTTTGTTAGGAGAGAGAGACGAGGGGAAAGGAAAGGAAACTTATCTGTTCCCCTCGTCTCTCTCTCTCCTTCAAACTAATCAGCTTAGCAATAAGACTTGCATAGTGTAAATTAGGACTTATTAAGCTTTTATAAAGCCTTAATCATTTTTTTAATTTTTTTTAATAAGTCCGTTATATTTCAAAAGCTTTTTAAAAAGACCTAAGAAAATTTTTAAAAATACGGACGTACATAATTTTTTTTTAAACAACAAACACAACTTCTACGTTTTTATAAATCACCTTCAAAAAGATTTTTTTTGGCTCCACTGAAAAAATTAAATTTTTGGACTTGCGCTGTTATTTATGAAAACGACCACAGAAATGTTCCTCATAAGATTTTGCACTAAACTGCTAGATGTCTTCTTTAATTAAAATGCAAGGATTTCATAGTTTTCTACACATGCCATTTCAAAATAAGTATATGGCAATCAGTAGGGAGGGGCACTTCCACCTCCCTTTTATATAAAAAAAGAGGTACAGACCAGAGAAATGTGTGTGTAAATAAAATAACTCTGTGTTAGGCATGCGTATTCAATATTTTAATAAATAAGTAAAATATTAATTTTTAATTAACGTTTAATGAATATTCTAGAATGTTTAGAAGAATTTAATATTCTTTTTTCTGGGCACATCATTGTTGTGAAATTTCTTGCAGCAGGTACCATGACGTTGGGTTGGTCTCAACTGGAAAGGAGAAGGTAAAAACATATCAGAAACTGTAATATGTATTCATTATGTAACTTTTTTTGTGTAAGTGCTTGTAAAAGCGTTATTTTTTATAATATTGCAATAAATGTGTGTGACAATGTGTATTTGTGTGAAATGTATTTTAATCACTGAAAAACCCAATTTCGTAAAAAAAATACGAGTTAGGACCTTTCTACTTGAGACCATCGATGAGCTGGTCCAGGGAGGTACTACAAATTATATAATTATACATGTATACATTTGTGTTCATGGGACTATGCAATGCATACGTATGGATGTGTGTATGTATAAAATTTAGGTGTATTGCATATTGCATAAAATGCTTTCTGCAGTTTTTAAATCCGAACAGCTGTTTTTGTTATTCTCAGTATAAAGCTTTTTTTTATTATGCGTCTTTTATTTTGAATTTAAAATTAAGTAAATGTACATACATATGTAACATTTATATGTATGTATGTACATATGAACGTATTCATGTATTTTGCGCCATAGGATAAAAACTATCCAGCAAACTTCTAGAATAGGAAGGATTACCATTTTTTTATTGCGTAGGTACATATACTTACATACATACATACATACGTTTGTTGAATACTTGTGATAATGAACCTCTAAAAACAGCTGCCGCTTAAGAAATAAAGCTGCCCGGCTACAATTTAGTTAAGGGATTTTTTGTTTTGTTCTTTTTCAATATGCCATTTCCAAATGACTAATCATACCTATTGGTTGCGAAGAATAAATGCACACATTAAAAAAATGACAAATAAAATATGTACATATGTATGTACCTATGTCCATGCGAATGTGTATTTGGAAACGATTGAGATAAATAAAGTATAAAGCTCGTAATTATCCTCCATGACATGGTTATATTATTTCTTATTACGTATGTATGTATATAGTACATACATACATACATACATACATATGCAAATGCACTTGCATATTTACAACTATAAAATACAGGATACATACATACATATGTACATATTTAGCAACAATTACATGAACAAGTAAACACTGTTATGAGAACTTGTCAAAGTTATTATTAACAAGAAAGGATACTTGGAAATGAAATGCAATATTGCCAGTATTATTTTATGTACATAAATACCTACATACGTACATATGTATGTATTTTATGATTTTAAAGCCAAAAATATACCTAGCCTTCCATGTATTTACAATATAAATTTTACATACATACATACATCTGTACATACATACAGTGAACAAAGAAAAAACTTGTACAGCAAACGCTCCGCTCTTCTAATCAAAATATCTCTGTTGCTTTGTAAGATTTTAAGATAAAACCAAAAGCGATTCCAAGGAAAATTAATCAGCTTTCTATGAAAATCTTTAATTTTATTAACAAATTTATTTTAATGCGAAAAAAAATAACCTAAAATATAATAACACTATTTTCCAGAGCCAAAAAAAACACGGTGAAGCATGGGGGGTGTAATATGATGGTATGGGGCTCAATGGGATCGAGTGGTGTATGAAATCCGGTTTTTATAGAACGTACAATAAATAAAATGAATTATTTAAAAATACTAAGAGATAATTTAGCACAGTTAGCTGCCAAATTAAATGTAAGTGGAGACTATTGATTAGTTAGAGTTAAATACCCGAAACTTTCGTCTTCAATAATAAGAGAATGGCTTCCATTCAATGGAAAAAAATTGCAGGCACATCCTCCCTAGATCATTGGCCTCAGTTCAAATGAAATTCTGTGGGCGTATGTGAACAAAAAATTACGCGAGCTGTAGATTATGTGTAAAAATTAACTCAAAAGTGCTCTCCAGGGCATATTGGACCATATAGCTCCCAAAATTACCGAAAACCTAGTTCATTCTATGAAAATAATCTATTAGATGCTAGACGTGGCCACATTTAGTACTAATTTTAAGTGTATTCCTTATTTCATAGCTCCTTCCTGAAAGAAGAGTTAGTGTACAAGTTTTTTTTTGGCTCTGGAAAATAGTGTTATTATATTTTAGGTTATTTTTTTCGCATTAAAATAAATTTGTTAATAAAATTAAAGATTTTCATAGAAAGCTGATTAATTTTCCTTGAAATCGCTTTTGGTTTTATCTTAAAATCTTACAAAGCAACAGAGATATTTTGATTAGAAGAGCGGAGCGTTTGCTGTACAAGTTTTTTCTTTGTTCACTGTACATACATACAATATAAATATTTTCTTCTGGTAACACTGAGCATGAGATTAACTAACCGTTAGTTTATGTTAATTAAAGTAATGCCATATTGGAAGGAATAACAGTAGCAGTAAATAAGTGCACATTAAGCAGGGTACTAAAATTTCAAGTATGTTTGTACATACTATGTGCGTATTTACTATATTTGTATAATCGTTTTATTTAAATGGTGGCAAAAGTAAAGTTTAAAACTATCGGACCCTTGCCGTGTTTACAAAAATACTAAATTTGAGTTGTTTGTGATCTTTTCTAATAGGTACATATTTTGTAAAGTATATACATATGTACTTCATATGGAACTGCAGGATATCAGTAAAAAAAAATTTGGTACTCGTAGAAACAATAAATGCTTTGCCAAGCATGGCTAATTAAAATAGAACGCATGTATCCATGTATAATGTACATACATATGTATGTATGTAAAAGGCGAAATACAAAACTGGGCAAACATACCTATTAGTTTTAAAAAAATAAAATAAATTTGACTTTCCTCCATGCATACAAACTCAAATCTGTATGTATGCGTATGTCTGTAGGTTTTTACTTTTTGAATTTCAATTTTTTTTATTTGTTTTATTAATTTGTAAAAATTGTAATGTTTGTTTTAAAGGAAACCTGTTTTTTATTGCTTGATTCCTTTTTTATGTAAATTTCTTTATGTATGTATGTATGTATTGTGTATTATTTAGTATATCGTGTAATAAAGCCTGTCCAGTACTTAAACAGCAAGATCATGATCAAATGCGTAGAGACTCTCCTGCTCAAGCAACAACAGCAGCTGTTTAAACATACGGGTGTGTTTTTTTTACCTTTTTTAACCATTTCTACCGTTTTGATATAATTTTTTGTGGTTTTGTTTTAACAATGTTTTAGTGGGTCTTGCAGCTTTTTCATGAAATTCTTCTCATACGCTTTACACCTTTTCTTTCAAACCCAATTAAAGTGATGACGCATCACAGTGGCGTGAATTAAAAAAAAAGTGGTAAAAAGTCCGCAACTTTTGAACTAGTTAACCGATTTCGATGAAACCAACTGTTTTGGAAAGTAGAAGTGTTGAAATTTTTAGAAAGCATATTTTGAGGCACCCTGTTGTAAGACAGGGTAGCTCCAAACAGCCTCAAAGTGGGAAAGTGCGGGTATCGAAATTCTTTCGGAGCTTGTAACTTTTGTAAATAGGGACCGATTTCAATAATTTTTTCAGCGGGACAATCTACGTTAAGAAATAAAAATAAAACATGCTGAGAGTACCATTTCATCTCTTTCAGTTTCCAAGTTATTTGACTTGAAAAATTTATTTTTTAATTTTTGGCCCTGACTTTTTTTATTCGTTAGTACATAACTTCTTTATTACTTGGCAAAAATCAGTATGTTTTAATGTTTTTGAAAGAAAACTTCATTACAATTCATATAAAAAAAAAATTTTTTTGATATCTCAAAAATTGTAGCAAGGAATAATTTTGCAATTTGGATTTTTAAAAATTATGAAAAAATTTGGTATATTTTGTGAAAAAAGTATTCTTAATTTTTTTGGAATATTTTAAAAAATTATTAAGTATTTGATAAAAACTTTGATTGTTTCTGAGAAAGGAGACATTGAGAAAGGCTGTGAAATAAATTTTGGAGATTGTTGTTGGTGCACCCTACATTCAGCATTGGTCGAAAACTAGCAATTTTTTTTCAAAAAATCCGATTTTCGGATGTGGCAAAAAAATTGCACGGTCGTTTTTGTAAATTTTTTGGTTTTTTATTATAAATAAATTTGTTGTTAGTAGCCTGTAAGAAACTTTCGACATCCTACACATAAATGTAGGCAGGAGAGGAGATTTTCTAAAAATTCTAAAATTTTTCTAACACAATTTTTCCCAATAAGAAAAAAGTATTATAAAATTATAAATTGGGAATCATTTTAATTTTTATCAATAGCATACATTTAGTTTTGCAAACTGAAAAAAAATTATTCTCCTACCTTCAATACTTTTTGAAATATTCGAAATCCAATTTTGATTAAAAATTTTAATTTTCTACATTTTTTATTTTTGTCTAAATTATTGATCTTATTTTCTTTACTGCAAATGTTTCTTAATTTTTTCTATGTTATTACAATAGTAGATATAATTATCTATTCAACGGTATATAATATGTATTCCTTTGCCATTATATCAGTTTTAAAATGTATACACAAATATAACACCTCAGGTAACAATTTACGTGTATATCTGATACTCAAACAAACCCACATTTTTTATGAACTCTTGAAGCTGTTATTAAATACTTTTTTTTACTTAAATACAATAAAATATAAGAATTTATATACATAAATATAAGTATATTTATATACCTACAAGGACAAATAGATTGAGTTATTTATTTATTTAAAAAAAATTAGTAGTTAATTTAACATTAGGACATTAAATTACGAAAAATTTTTTATGTAGCTCCTTTTTAAACGCATATAAATTGCCTAAGTTTTGAATATAATTTGACAGAGAATTCCAGAGACTTTTTGCCATGATATCAGATATTTGTTTGTATGAATATAAATACTTATGTATCAAGAGATATATGTACAATGTACATATGTATCTGAGACATCATGGCCTAGCAAGCTATTAATTTCCTCTGCTTCGGGATCGTCCTTCTCGATTTCAATACTTATTTTTGGCAACCATTTCATTCTTATGCCTTGTATGCAAATGATGCATTAGAGCATTTACGTGTATTGAAAAGTCGATATTGCTTAACATCTCTATTTCTAACTTCCTGTGGTTCTTCGGTTAGTTCCCCCAGAGGAATAATGTTTTTTCTATTTGTTCTTTTGTATACGCTAGCACTTTATGTACGGTTGGAGTTATTGATTTTTATGGATATAATTCATTTATTAGAATCAGAGTGTCTTTTGAATATTTTTCAAACTTGTCCTTATTAATTAACTTTTTGCTATTTATGACGGCCAGTATTATTTTGAAACGTCTTATGAGATTAAAACTAAAACCAGTTATAGAAGATGTGGTTTCAGGGTCATCAAAAAATCGCCTAGCAGTGTTGCTATTATTGGAGTTTCCATAGCCATATAAAGGTTTGTCAATGATTAATCCACGTTTCATAAACTCATCTTGAATTCTTTTCTTTTCTTCCAACTGTATCTGCTTTAAAGCAGAATTATTCGCAACTGGAGCGTTCTGATGTTCTGGTACACTGCGATACTTGTTGTCGTAAAATGTACTCCATGAATCGAATCTGAGCATGAAGTGGTGATATTCCAAGCTTAAGGGCATCTTCATTAGTTGGAGTATAATACTCAATGTCCTTAAAATCAGAATCTTTCTTTCCGCATATATTACAAATCAAATAAGATTTTGTATC